>CM041543.1:13122000-13604500 GCA_023238725.1 Scortum barcoo | reverse complement strand
CTGGTTAAAAACATAAAGACATTAGCGGTAACTTGACGCTGAGTGAGTATTGATCTACTCTCAGGGGGCTTAGAGAGTGAGAGAACACTAGACATCACTTTATCATAGCACTTGACCATCTAAGCTGGCCGGTGCAAATGTGTGTGTGTGTCAATATATGTGTGTGTGTGTATTAGAGAGAGGAGGAGTTGATATGTTTCAGCTCTTCTTTACTGTCAAGCCTGTCTCTGAGATCCAGCCTCCTCTTAATCATATTAACAAATTAACCTTGTACGTTATTCATCACTTAAAAGCAAACTTCCCTCTACTTCCTTCCTTCCTCTCCTCCCTTCCTCCATTCACCATCTTTCCCAATATCCTCCTGTGAGGTCCTGACTGACACATTCAATCTGCATCCATAACGTTATACAGACCAGACTGAGTAGCAATCAGGCCTATGAGTGTGTGTGTGTGTGTGTTTGAGAGACCAGTAGGGATTTCATGATTATGATTGCTGAGGACACGTGCTGCTCAAATTCTTCAATGATTGCCTCCAAACGCAACATAAATGCCAAACAAAACAATAAACCCTTCGAGAGAGAAAGAGAGAGAAATGACAACATCATATACTTGGAGTCTGTTTCTTGAAGATATCCAGAGCACAATAACATGAGCAAAAAAAGTGACCAAAAAGGACCTGAAAACAAGGAGCAGATGGAAAAACAACCACATAAAAGTGCACGTGTTTCCATGCGTGTTCTTGTATCTATGGATTGCATTATGTGCGCTGCACTAATTCAGACAATAACTGTGGTATGTCGTGCTCATTTTTTGATTACATTCTCATTAAACGACATGCTTGCTTTCACCGTTCTGTAACATGCAGCTATCCTCTATCTGGTCCTCCATCTATATTTGCATAGCTTTCCTTAGCGCACAGAAGCCGAGCAAAGTCAAACTACGTAGGCGCTGGTCCAGACAGACAGAGTAACTGTACGTCTTCTGTCTCAAACCTTCAGGCCGTTGGCACATTTCTCCTGTCTCTCTGCTTGTCTCTCTTGTATTCTTTCTACTTGTGTCATAACCTAATATCCGCTTACTGTTTTGGTTCCAGATCAAAGTTCAGGAGATGGTCCGCCATTGATCTATCCACTGTGCTTCATTCATCATCAGTGTCCCTGTCTCCTCCACGTATGAGTCGCACACTCATACAGTATCTACACACAAATTAACATGCACCCATATACAGTGTGCACACAACCAAATATGCCCTTTAGTTCCTGAGATTAAAATCACTGGTGTTAAACGTGATTGATACTCTTTGTAATGTTTTGGGACAAAACTCATTTCCACAGCGGTTACAAAAACAGTGCCCTTTGAAATTTGAAATTCCTCAGATTAATGTGTTTATTTCCTGATTAGTAGAAAAATGGGTCTTTCGGTGGAATAACATCTGACGTGTTCTACTCCTTGGTGCTCTCCGGTCACCGTCGAATGATTGATCATTCAAAAGGGATTTCAGGAAAATAAATAAAAAAGTTTACACTGCTTTGTCCCCTTCCTTTGAGCTAAATCAATGGTTTATAGAGGGAGAATAATGATTTGTAGATAGAAAAGTACAGAAATAAATAAAACAGCAAAATATAAAACCTGCCACGTCATTGCTTAGTTGCATTCAAGTTATGACACATAGGGATCAATTCAAATTCAATAACCATGAACCCTATAAAAAAATACTCACTAATAACATGACGTATTTATAGAAAAAGCAGCCAAAATCCAGAGCATTCTTGAATTAAAATTTGGATGGTATGAAAATATCAAAATGTCCAATTCTGAATGTCAAACCTGAAAAGTTCATCCAACTCCTGGATGTTTAATCACTCAAACCAACTCCCTGTCTATTTTAGCTTTCTCCAATGACAGAATAATAAAGTTTAAAACACATTTTAATATTCTCGATGAAAATAAAAAATAAAAAAATCCCCTCATGACTACATTTAAGCAGATGTGTCAGTCAGTGCCTGATCTGCAACTTTCATTAGCCCTGGGAAAACTGGACTGAGCCACGCTCATCATGTAAAACATGCAGGGGAATACAAATTGAATGAGGGACGCTTGCACGCCCCTTTTTCCTTCTCTCCATTCTCAGTGTTTTCTTCCCTCAATCCTTTTTTTCTCTCTTTTAATTTGGCCCCTCTGTTTGTTTTTCTTCATTCTTTCATTAGTTGAAAAAACATAGCAGGCATTCCAGCTGTAATACCACTGAGATTCAGTATCAGTGCGGGGATTCGGACTCGTGTGTGAGTGTGTCAGCGGCAAACAGAGAGCGAGAGAGAGAGAGATGGCAGTACACTAGAGGTGTTAGAGATTGCCTCATAATGATTCATTACAGTGCTATGCGAGGGCGTATAGGCCACACAGGGGCATTATGGGAATACTGTAGATTCCTAATAAAGACATTCAGACTGCCTCAGAGCTGCATTGTTGTTTATTTTTTTTCCTCAATCACATTCACCTACACAAGTCATCCAAAAAGCAAAGAAGAGAGCACACTGTAATAATGTCAGAAAACATTCAATAAAAAATACATTCATATATCTGGCAATTTAAAACACACAATTGATTGTGCTAAACAGATAATCAAGTGACTTAGTACTGTACCTCCATATACCTGGGGTACTACATTAAAATGATGATTTTTAGGCCTTAGTTTGGATCAACTTCCAAAAGAACTGGATCCTACATTTCCCATAAGGCAACATAACGGCAGCTATCATTAGACCCTCCCTTCCTCACTGACCCCCATGCCTTTCACATTCCCGCAGTTTGTAATGGAAGCTTTTAAAAACTCTTAAGTAGTATAAGTGTTGTTTTTTTTCTTCTTTAGAAACTCTCCCAGAGTCACAGATATATGTCGAACACAGCACGATGAGTAAACCAAACTGTACCCTTCAAGACGGACTAAACCAAAAAAAAAAGGGACAGACTGCGTGTTGCTGCCTGTTAAAATAAAAACTTAATGTGGCAACAAGTATTTGGTGTGGTCAGTGATTCACTTAACTATTTACCACCACTTAACCATGAGACTATTTCAAAACCTCAGCTTGTTGTTTAACCTCTTCACTAATGCAGAATGTTTATCTGGGTTGTCTTATTCTCACTGAAAAGTCAGCTGGAAGGATTTTTGCATTCTCATAAAAATACGGAAAGAGCATCTCTGTGAAAGTGTATTTGATGGTGTGTACATGTGTTTTCCTATCAAGGTCAAAAAATGACAGCATTCCTTGGTCGTAATCCAGCTGCACTCTGACCTTTTGGGGAAGTAAATCCTTTAACACAGGTTCCACATCGTTTTCTGGAGTACGTTCACGCAGAATATCAGTGCAAACACACATGTAGATGCCCCAGATTTTATCACTGGTTCTAGTTGCCACACCAACAGACCAATAACCCCCCACCTCCACATCCCAGCTGTGCTTTCCAGAGATAAAGCCTTCAGACCCCACAACTGACAAGTACAGCCTCTCTGGGTTTTCGGGAAGCGGCCGACTCTTGTCGCTTACTGTTGAACGGGTCAAGTGTTCTGATATTGTCAATTGTGAGCTGCTGGTGTTGGGGTCCAGAGTAACAGGAGCTTCAGGGGAAAAAAAGGAAATAAAAGAAAGTGTTTACTGAGATATTTATGAGAGTAAAGGTCAAGGTTTCACTGAAGGTATGACAGTGAGCCTGGCTCATCAGTTACCTGTGCAGATTAAAATGTAAAAATTTGGTGAGGCAGAAATACATTTCTTACTGTACTGGATCATATTCTTCATCTTCTTCCAGACTGTGAACAGCAGGTTCCCAAGATGTTTGGCCTTGTCGATCAGGGCTCCTGAAGGAGTCTCTGGTTCTGGCAGCTTACATTGGGATCTTAAAGAACATTTGTCCACATGTTACTGGTCAAATATTTTTAAATACCTCAAACTGGTTATGTTTTTGTTTGGCACAGAGCAGGAAACACCTCAAAATTATAATCCTCATGATTTTATCACATCAAATCCATTTTTCTGCAGTATTCATGGATGGTTTGATTCCTCTACAGCCATAAAACAAATTTACAATTATTAGTTATCTCTCTGTATTGTAATTTACATTGTCAGTGGCAGAATCCTCTACCGATTAAAATGTCGAGCACAAGCACAATAGATTCATTAGAAACTGAGTGAAGACTCGTATTATTAAGACATTCTTAGCATCACCAGCAGTAACGACCAGAAAGTGTACAGGAATCAACTTACCGCTTCAGAGTCGATTTGACGTTCTGTCATACAACAAGAAAACAGAGCAAATCAACACCTCTAACTTTGTCAAATAACCAATATTAAGATAAGAATACTAATGAACACAGTAAATCAGTGAGTACCAGCATAAATGAGATGTCCTCAGCTTCCATCTCCTTCTGTACTTTTTTGATTTTCTCAGTGAGTGAGGAGATCTCTGCAGTCAAATTAACAATTCTGATGTTCATTGCCTCACTCTTGATTGTTGCCTCTTTCCTCACTGCAACAATCCTCGCAGCCTCCTCTGCTCTCAGGAACTGGTAAAGCTTCTGAAACTCTTCTTGGATTGTCTTCTCCGTCTGCTGAGCCTGAAGCTGAGGACAAACATCTTTTTGATCAAAGTAAACAACACATGATGCTTCCTGCCTCTATAACCATTCTGTCTGACTTACCTTGATGTGGTCGGCCATTTTATCACATTTGAGCTTTTCCCTCTGAAATGACCCCAGTTTGCTTTTTAGGTTCACCAGTTGAACCTTGACTTTGGCCTACAAATAAAGACACATGCATGTGTTAATCACAGAGTAAACAGTGGGTTAGCTGCACAGCTCATTCGCCTGCTGTATAAAATATGACCAGTGTACAGGCCCCTAATGTGAGGATACTGGAATGAACAGTCATGGATCAGAGAGGGCCACACACACACACACATATATATATATATATATATATGCTTACCTTATACTCCTCTGCTGCTTCATTGACTGGGACGCAGTTGTGTTTCCTGTGTTTTTGTGAATCTCTACATATCACACAGATGAGCTCTTGGTCATCCTGACAGAAGAGCTTGAGTTTCTCCGTGTGCAGACAACAAACCTCTTCACATCCAGAGCTTGATCTCTGACTCCTCTCACGTCTCAAGTTGTCTGACAGGTTCCTCAGTGCCAGATTACGTGGAGGCTGAGTCATTGGAAATATTTCCTTACAGACTGGGCATATCTGGAGTCTACTCTGTCTCCACCACTCCTGAAGACAGTGCTTACAGAAGCTGTGGCCGCACAACAACACAACAGGATCGTTGAATATATCACAGCACACAGGGCAGGTGCAGTCCACCTCAGATGGTGATGGGTTGGCAGCCATTCTGTTGATTTCTCCTGTGGTTGTCTGTCCCTGCTCGTTCTTCGAAATCCAACTTACTTTCACTTTCACTTTCCCAGATTCACTTTGGTTTGCTCAGCAAGTGCTCAAGTTCAGTACTTTACGCTCCATTTGGTGTCAAAAACACCCATAAACTCACAATTACTTCCTAATTGCTTCCTTGCTTTTGCTTGCAGACACATTACCACGAGCAGGTCGGTGCTGTCTTCTCCTCACGTCTGTCTCTCTGCTTTTTTTTTTTTGCGTCTGCACTTCTGTCATGCGCAGTGAATAACACACTCACACTTCTCCCTTTGAAGGCCTGCAACGTACAGCACAATTCCCCTGAATTCACAGCAAGCTATAATTTGACAGTGTGCCAGTACAGTACATGCTGACAAAAACATGGAGGTACATAACAAGAAATGATAGCAAATAACGGTGTACCAATGCAGGGCTATAAAACTTTATATAATGGGTATTTTATTCATTATGGGGTTTACATGGGCATCACCATCCTGCAGGTCATAAGCGAGCATCCTCCATCAGAGTCTGCTGGTGAAGTGAGCGGCAGCTGTGTCCTCCCTGGAGCTGCTGATGAGAGATGTTTGCTTGTGGTTTTGACATGAGGTCTACTTTTTTTTTTGTTGTTGTTGTTTTTTCTTAGAGGAGACCTGCTGAGTTTGAAAGTTATGAACGGACTCACAGCTTGTCATGTTATATTATTATGATAGTGTGGCAATCTAAATAAAGTTTTTTAATGACTGCAGTGCTCATATCATTTAATGTTCATTCACACAGTCACAGTCGCACAGGGGCATAAAATTGATCTTTTTATCTTTTACTGCTGTAACTTGCTTGGCTTTCACTTCACCTCTATTTACTGCAGAAACCTCATCATTAAAAAAGCTTCTTTAATTTATGCTCTTCACAATGAACTCTGTGTAACAAAACTTGAACAACCTAAGACTGCTGAAATCCTTTGTGAGCCAATTTTATAACATACGCAGGAACATACAGTCCAACATTATTTTCCTGACTCTTTTCCCTAGACCTGTTTGTTCCAATGTAAAATCACACATTTGTCTCAGAGGGGTTTTACAATCTATACACCCTTCACCCCTTAGTTCAGATAAGGAAAAACTCCCTTAAAACACATAAACATAATGAAAACTGGAAAACTTGTCTTAATCGTAGTCTGATCAATCATCATATTTACATGATTAAACTCAGAGAGTCTGTTCTTGAAAACATCCATCCATTAATTGCAACTGATTATCCTTAGAAACAGATGCTATGTAAAATCTAATTATAACAGTTGATAGATTTACAAGAAATCAATAAAAGGAAACAGAAATTATTTAAAAAAAACTCTAATTTAAAACAGATACAAACATTTCCCTTACTGCTTCCAAACTGTGAATCATTTATCAACATACAATGAATTATGTTAGATTCCTGTGGGAAAGTCGGGGTATTCACAAGAGCTACATTAAAATAAGAAGACTTTTGGTTCCAAGCATGGACCAATGTACAAAAGCACTGCATCTTACATTCACCATAACGCAACTCAGTTGAAACTCTCATTAGACCGTCTCTGCCTCCTTCATTCATGTGTCTTTTAAACCACACTCCTCAAGTTTCTAAAGCATGTTTTTAAAAATGTTTAATATGAAGCCTAAGCTGAGTCAACCCTAATGATATTAGCATTATTTAAAAAGCTCATCTGTTTTTACACACTATGTCGAACTCTGCATGATGAGTAAACCGAACTGTAAAATCAGTGGTGTGCCCTGGAAAAAAAACAAAAAGAAAACAGGGAAAAATACCTGATGACTGACATAACTAAGCTTTACATGTCAGAAAGATGAGAGAATATCCAGAAATAAATACTGACATACTTAAAAGTTTCAATGCCTCATCTTGTTTTTGGACAGTACTTCAGAATGTTTATCTGGGTTGTTTTATTCCCACTGACAAGTCAGCTGTAAGGATTCTTACATTGTTCTGAAAATATGGAAAGAGGATTTCAGTGAAAGTGTATTTGATGGTGTGTACATGTGTTTTTCTATCAAGGTTAAAAAAATGACAGCATTCCTTGGTCATAATCCAGCTGCACTCTGACCTTTTGGGGAATTAACTCTCCTAAAACAGGTGTCCTATCGTATTCTGGGGTACGTTCACACAGAAAGTCAGTGTACACGTAAATGCTCCAGATCTTCCTTTGATCCTTGGTTCCAGTAGCCACACCAATAGACCAATACTCTCCCACCTCCACATCCCAGCTGTGCTTTCCAGAGATAAAGCCTTCATAGCCGAGAACCGAGATCTTCAGCCTCTCTGGGTTCCTAGTAAGTGGCTGACTCTTGCAGTGTATTGTTGATCGGGTCAAGTGTTCTGATATTCTCAATTGTGAGCTGCTGGTGTTGGGATCCAGAGTTACAGGAGCTTCAGAGGAAAAAAGAAAATAAAAAGAGTAAAGGTCTCACTGAATGTTTGGCCTCGTCGATCAGGGCTCCTGAAGGAGTCTCTGGTTCTGGCAGCTTACATTGGGAAGTCAAAGAACATTAGTCCACAGATTACTGGTCAAATATTTTTAAATACCTCACACTGGTTATGTATTTGTTTGGCACAGAGCAGGAAATACCTTATAATTATAACTAAGGATGCTCACAGAACATTTTGGAATGCAAGAGCTGGACCATGCACACATTTTATAAATTTATGCAATTCATTAGATTCGGGTTTTGAGCCTGCAGGTTGCCTGTCCTGTAGCAGCCAGCTAGCAGTCTGCTTGTATTGAGCCAGCTGGCCCACCACCTGCCTGTCCTGATCCTTAATCTTGCAGACTCTGTGAGCATCTTATAGACAGTCTGAGGGTACTTAGCTGGCCTCTTCACTGGGACCAATGGAGGCTCCAGAAAGACTCTGTGCCTCAGAGTCTCACCTCCCAGGATCCAGCCTGAACTCCCAGAATCCCCATTGGCTGAGCCCGTCAAATCCAAGCCTGATTCCAAACCTGGCTTAAAGTTCAACTCAAAATCAAAATCCCAGTCAGCTGAGCCCACAGACACTAAGCCTGAACTTGCAGGTTCTCCAACACACTGCACAGCCAGCCACCAGTCCCCTGCACTGCACTTATTCTTCAGTTTCTCGGCCACTAGCCACTGAAAGTTGGGCTGTAACTGTAAGGGGGGGGGCCTCTTGAGGGACCGCCAAAATCTGCAAGGGAAGGGTCACATGACTGATGAGGGTAGCTGAGCTAGCACTACTGCTACAGAGTTTTAAAAACTTTGGTGGTGGAAGGTGTGACACCCCTGAGTTATAAATAAAGACACCAGTAATAAATTGTAATCAAAGATAGCAACCGGGAGCTTGGTTAAATTGTGGTTATATTTGTGGTTATTGGTTATATTTGTGTAACCACCACCGATAACAACCAAGAAAAAAAGGTAGATAAATGCTCAGTCAATCATCCATCCATCCATCCATCCATCCTCAGAATCATCCATCCATCCATCCATCCACTTATCCTGACACAGGGTCGTCGGGGGTGCTGGAGCCTATCCCAGCTCATTCGGGCAAGGTGCTGCATCATTGCAGGGTACACCCTGGACTGGTCGCAGGCGGGTCAGTACACCCTGGACTGGTCGCCAGTCAATCACAGGGCTCAGTCAGAACCATTATTTTTTTTATTTTAAACATGTTTGATATGTGTGTGAATCTGGAAGTCCATAAGGAATTACAGTATTAGGAGGTAACAGAAAAAAAATATTTTTAAGACTGCTGTCATACTCTAGGACAGGATTTAAACTGCAAACTATAACACAAGGTGAACCATTCACAAGTTCATTTTACAACCCTGATGACACAAGTGCAAGGCTATATTCAAAAGGCAGAATATCATATGGTTCTGTGGAGATAACTTATAAAAGGGTGATGCATAGAGATTAGGTCACATATTAACTCACACTAAATGAATTTAACCTTGTTTCGGCACCTTTTTATTTGCAGTACTCTAATGCATTTCTCTGTCTTTCAGTTCTTATATTTTTCCATCATTCTCCCAAGCACATACATTCACTATAAATCACACACATAAGCTACATACATCAAGTTCACAGCAGCGAAAATCACAAGTGATTTGCCCCTTGACTGCTGCAGCAATAGCAATCAAAGGCTAACTGGTTTAACATAACAGCACACACCGACCATGTGGCCCGCCAATGTGGCTACTCTTAAGCTTCTCTCTGTCTGTTCCATCTTTTGTGTTTCTTTTTCTCATACAGACTTTAAAGGAGACTGCTGAATTAAACTGACCTGTAGTTTTGCATATTTGCATTTTGCAACTTTATGTGCCCTTAAAACACACCCTTTTAAAAAAAATGTTGGTGAATGAAGTTCAGAATGAGTTTTAATATTACTGTATGTTATGTTAAAAAACAACAAAAACATATGTTCAGCCTCCGGCACTTTTGGTTCAAGTCAGTCTGATATGGCTTGGTGTCAGTGCGTAAAAACCTGACGTCTATCCACATCTCTCAAAAAGGAAACACTTAATAATTTGAGCTCTGTTACATAACTTCATGATAGTGTCTCCCACACAGTATACAGACTTTTCCCACTTACCTTTCCTATGCTAGTGTAATTATTAGGGCTTGGGATAGTGGTGTGGGCATGGATTCTTGTGACTGTTCCTACACTTAAATATTATGTCCATAACCATAAAACATTCAATCCACATAAAGCCAAGTGTTCTGGATCTGGCCACAGTAGCCTCCCAAGGGTGGCGCAGTAAAACCGCCCTGAGCCGCCATTAGGTGGAGGGAGCTGGAAGAAATACTGGACAGAGGCTGGGACCAAATGAGAGCCAGAGCACAGCTGATGGTAAACTAATTTTGTTGGCCTGATACCCCTCCCTCCCCCCATAAAAAAACATGCACAGCAGCAGTATGTGTTGTGTTCACACACACACACACAGCGGACAAGTCTATGTGGAACACACATACTGTACTGCATCATGCTTCCACACAAGTGAGGAGTCTCTCAGGACGCTCACTGTGGGACACAATCACACACTCTCTCTTTCCGTCTCTTCCCTCAACTTCTCTCACACACACTTGATCACCATCTCGCCGAGTAAGGCATATGCTCCATCATTTGCCTTGAGGGACAAAAGACTGGGAAGGAACTCAACGAGACGTTGCAGCACTTCTCTGCAGAGTCTTGGAGAGAAGTTCTGTGTTTGTGTGTATTACCAAAGTTCAGCTGCACAGCTTTCCTGTCTGTAAAACAGAAGAAACACTATATAAGTCTAAATCTGGACTTGATATTCAATGTACACCATTTCAAATGAAGAGAGGAAAACATCAGTCATGCTCTTTACATGATAAATAGGCCCAATTATGTCTGGAAGGGGTTACATGTTAATGCCAGCAATCATTTTTGTAAAAGCATATGTCAAGATTTTAGATGTTTTAATTTTAAATTGAAACAGCTTTTCCTGCCAGATGAAGCTTAGAAGCACCTGAGACTTAAACCACTGTCTGCCTATCTGATGTTTTAGAGCTATTTAATAAGGCTTTTCGCCCTCTGAAGAACAAAGGGATAAATTGATTGCAGCGATTACAGCAGGCCAAACATAAAAAAACTTTGAACATGCAGACAAAGCCCAAATAATATTTTGCTTTAATAGTCTTTTAGTGTATTATGTTTGTCTCTTTCTGTCACCGGACACTAATAAAGAGCGAAAAAAAAGTTGTAAGTGTAACTGGAGCGGCAGCTCCTCAGCAGGACATTACGGGAATTTACGATGTGTTAAATGTTTCCTTTGTTCCTCCCTGTGGCAGCTCACTTCGGCAATTAGGGAAGGCAGCGGCCTGCAATGAGCTCATTACCCTCCCACCTCTCTCTCGATCACACTGTCTTCATCTATCATAATTTTTGTGCAGAACTATTATATTATTATAACTATTATATACTACGACATTGGCAGCAAAAAGTCATATAAGTCATACAGTGGGCGATTCAGCACCATTTTAACCTATTTATAAAAAAGCAACCCTTGCACTTGCATCCTTGTCTTGCTAACGGAAACATGAAAGCTGCATACATTTGACTCTTGCACCTCATCTTAATTACCAGAAGAGATTATTTTAATATTACTTTTGTTTTTCTTTCAGTATTGTGGTAAAAACTTGAAACCCAACTGTGGCACTTTGCCAGAGTCTAAAATGCCAGCGGGCTTTTTTTTTTTCTGTGCACTCGGCACCTGAAATAAACCCCATGCCCCATTCCATTTGGCAAACCAATTTGGGATGGAGGGTGGGGGCAGGAAAGGGAGAGGTATAGGTTAGCTGTAGTAATAATCATAAATCACCTTTGAAATGCTGCCATGTCACATGCCAGACTGGGCCACTAATGACCAGGCCCATCTTTCACCGGGTATTTTTATCTGTGTGCCCTGACACTCAACTTCTGGAAGCGTCCTCTCGTTTTACGTCGTCAGCACCTCGGCCCGGCCTGAGCACAAGTTCCTCACATATCTATAAATACCAGCCAGCTAAATGGCATTTTCTCTCACCCACCCCCTGCTTGGCAAGATCCAGAAGCTCTGTGACTTGGCAAAGGGACCCACAGTCCTACGCCACTAAACATCTTGGGGCTTAGCCCCCCCACCCCAGCGTCACCCACCAGAGAACAGTTGGCTAAAAAAATAGATCCATCTGCCATTGCGTTCAAATTCCAAAGTGGTTTCAGTTTAATTAAACAAGCTGAAATGGGTTTTCACAAGATTTAGTGTAAAGTAACAAACATTAGGTCATTGGTTCAACTTGAGACCACCTGTAGGATTCATTTCCGACATTGCAGGTGTAGTGAAACCATCAACATAGATTAGTGCTCCTTGACTCATGTCAGTACACACAGACACGCACACACACCAGAGACGCACAAACACCTGTACATGCTTCCTTTGTGCAGAATGTTCTGCCAAGTTTTTTAAGCTTGCTGACATGTGGCACTAGAGACTGCAGGTCAGCGACAGCTTCCTGCTATTTCAGGCTCTGTCACAGCTTGAGGTTTTAATTTATTCTGCCAGAATGTGTCAATCACTGAGCAGCAGGGTTCAGGCCTGAGTCTGCTGTGGCAGGGAGGGAGAGGGAACAAGGCACAGCGGGTTAGACTTTATTAAAAGAGTCAAACAGGACTAAAAACAAACCAGTACTGTGATAGAAAGTAAACTCAGATACTCATTGATATTTCCCCAACCTTCCTGACCATGCAGACAAACTTTAAATGTTAAATGTTTTTAGTCCACGAAATCATTTTTAGATCATTTTCTAGAAGTTTTTTTTCTGCACTGAAAAGCAAGAAAGACTTATTTTCACTGGGATGGGAAGCCAGTGAGGGATCATGCCAATTTTGCTGCATTAGTGACTCCTGTGTGTTGTTGGGGGATTTTATGTAAGAAAGGGGGGTGGGAAGTGTTGTATAGCATGTTATGCCCTCTTAGTGAGGCTCACTGATTGCAGGTGTAATGGGCCCCAAATGGGGACCATCCATTCCTCCATCAGTGTCTGCACAAGATGTGTTCAGGCACAGTACTGCATGCAGGCCATTTTTGTTTTAGCGGTGCTCAGAGCACAATACACAATCATGTTTTTTATACACATAAAATGAAAGAAAATAGACATGAGACATAAGATTATTAAGATTAGATTCTAGATTGTGATTTTACACATAACAAGTGTGAGTAAAAAACTAAATATTATGCTGCCTGTGTAGACAGCTGTACTGATTAAAATAGAACTACCATCTGTTCCATCACACGCACGAGACGGGCAAGTGAAAAACGTGGATATGCTGACAAGCCACAAGACAACTTGTCGCATTTAACTTTTTTCTAGGGGCAACGCTTGTGTTACTGATCAAATCCTCAGTGGTCAAAAACCCAGGCTGAGTGTGATGCATTAAAGATGTTCATCAGATGTTGCTGGAAGATGGACTTTATATTAACTTAGTCTTCCCCCCATAACCTTAAGGAACAATTCCAGATGAGCATATAGGGCTATTTTACCTGACAGGTTTGATGAAGATAAAATATAATAATGTAAATAATATAATCTAAACTTCAATTGGCAGCCAGTGAAAACTGATTGTTATTCTCCCACTCTTGGCATCAGGCCACTGTTTGCCATGCCAGTGCCTGTCCACAGGCCATGCCAAGGGTTTGAATTTGACCCTCCCAATGCGGTGCCAAAACACACACACATCATGTGATGTCATGCCTACTACGCATGGCATCATATGACTGTGCAGTGTGTGTGTGTCTCATCCTGTGTGATAAATGATGAAAAAGCAGGTTTCTGTGCAGAATTTGCATCCCTCCCTGATTTCACTTGGGCCTCCTCTCTGGGTCCGCGGGCAGCTGTGCATTGCAAAGCGATTCTCAGCCTGTGTTTTTGCTGATGAACTGACACCCTTTTTTTTGTCGCTTTCTACCCAGTGCAGCAATCGGAAATGACTGGTAATGTATGTCATGAAACCTGATACAGTGTATCAGAGTGTCTTCTGACATACTTTCTGAATTTGCTCCTACATGCTGATTTTAAGGAACTTTTCTGCACTTTCTTTTAGAAATACAAAATAAATATTCATTTACATTTGGAGCTATAGTTTTAATAAATTATTAGGGTAATAATTACTAACCCTTTCACTTAAGTGTAACAAATGTGACAATACTTTTTCACCAGACATATGTTTGTTGAATGGAAAGTACTATTTTACAAAAATGTCTTGATTTTTATCAAAGAAATTGATCATAGATATTGATAGAAGATATTTCCAACTTGGTGAAAGACAGAGAGGGATCATTGTCAACATGGGAGACCAATGTTCATTTCCCATTTCCACCTGACAGTCACGGTTGTATTTTTAAAGCATGACCACAGTCAGTTTCAAACCTTAACCATATGTTTATGATAGTGACCATGACAGTGAAGCTCTGATAACCTTAACAAAGTAGTCATTTGAACCAAAAGCACAATCTTTCCATGAACTCTGTTTCCTCCGTTTCATTTGGAGGACTTGTTGCAGAATGCTGTGGTGTTTGCCAGATCCTCACCCACTCTCTCCCACAATCAATTAAACAGACAAGTGGAAAAAGTCGATCAATGCACAATGAATGCAATGAGAAATGAAAGGAGTGATGGTAAGACGTCCACTGTTCTCTCTGCTCACAATTTTTATTTCTGCTTTGCTAGTGGCTTTCTCTTTCTCTCTGAGTCTGCCAGCTGATGTGCCAGCCAATGCCAGTTTTTCAGTGTTTGTGTGTGTGATGCCAGGAAAACTTTGGCTCTTTTCATTCTACAGAATATTATCAACAAGTCTTTTGAACCATATAAACAAACTGCATTTCTGTGCATGCAAGGGGTATAAAAAGGAAGGGGAAAGGATGTGAGGAGGTAAGATGCAATTGCATGGATGGTATATGTGTGTGTAAAAGTGTGCGTGTGTGTGTATGCGTGCATGTGTGGCTGAATGTCAGCACAAACCAACAATCAGGGATCAGAAGAGGAGCTGCTGACATCATCATCCCAAATAAATGACAGCATGGTAAAAGAGCGCTGGTCTGAGGCCAGCGGGATCCAAGAGTCTCAGAATCCATAAGCCATAACAAACATTCAATTTTTCAAATAAACTACACTGCCTGGCCAAATCTGTCATCTTTTTGGGGCCACTGTGGACCAGTGCTGTCTGACTTTACTCTCACAAGATTTATTCGAGCCGTGCTGATTTTTGTTTGTTATTTTGTTTTGTGCACCCAGCATGTTTTATGGTTTGTGTTGGCACAAATGCTCTCCATTTCCGTGTGTCTATAACTGTACACAAATTAACCAGCACCATGTTTTCCCTCTGCTTGTCCATGCGATTTTCTATTTTTGCTATCACGTATGTTCAGATGTGTGTATTACTCTTTATTTTAGAATACTATTTTAAATGGCCTTCTGTAAGAGAAAGTGGTTATTAAAGTGGAGTAAATCATCTAATTTTAAACTTTGTCTGCGTCCACCATAGTACAGTAGTATGGTGGAAAAAAAAAGTACAATCACTGACCAAATCTTTTTAGAAATGTAGTGTGTGTTAAATTGCCAGTCTCATTCTGACTCGTAAATTTAACCAAACTTCATCCAAGTATCTTGTTTATTGGGGAAAAAAAACACATCTTTACTGGTAGTCCTGCATTCTGTCTGGCAAAGCTTACTGTAAATACACTAAAAAGCTAAAGCTAACTCAATTAAAATCTCAAAACAATTTTCTATTATATCTTCCCACAAATTATTTGCAGGACTATTCTAAACAAAGCTCGGAAACTGCATTTTCAATCCAAAAAGCTTTAATCTGCAACAGTTTCACAGAGACTGAGACAGTTTCCTTCTGTCTCTTGGGGTTGTGTGCATGCTCAGTCTGTTGTGGTTCAGTCTTGCCTTAAACTGCATGTGATGTAAATGGCTTTTTTTCTTATTTTATTCTATATCTCTCATGTTTCTCATGTTCTCCCCCTTTAATAACAGCTGATGTGTAAATCTTGCCCCATGTATGTATATTTGTGTGTATGAAGGAACCCCAGGAAGACAGCTGCATCAACAGAAGCTAACGGGGATCCTGCAAACAATGAGCAACAAAGAATTTGGCAGTTTTAGGTCAAACGAGAATGCCATTGATGTGTAAAGGCCTACAGTGAGTGCAGGAGGAGGGATGGAGTCTTTTTCCACTGTACCGTCATCACGCAGAAGCATAGAAAGAAAAAATAAATAGGTTGAAGACTGAACAAATAAAGATTGGCATCAGGAGGGAACAAAAAGGAGCATGTGTAGTTTGTTAGGTTGCTCCTTTGTGCACAATAAGGGCCCTCATTAGAAATGAAAAAATGAATACTTGAACAAATTAAATAAATATCTGATAGATAGATAGATAGATAGGTGGTCAGTGTGTGCATGTTGTTTTTGCTCTGATGGGATAAATAAAACTGTGAGCGCGTCATTTGGGCCAAACTATTAATAAGAATGTCATTTCGGTACCCCCCCTCAACTCTCCCCCCTCCGCCTCTCTGAACCCCATTAGTCCTTTGGACACTTGCCCGACAGTGTCCGCATGGCAGCTGGACGCATGCGCAGCGGCACGCTCCTCAGTGATGAAGTTGAGCCTAATGCGTCCGAGCAGCCTGCTGCCCAAAGTTGCGCGCGGACTGTAAATAATGGTGTTTCCCGCAGAGGAAGTGAGCGGCCCGGTCACCGGCACCGACACCCGGGCTTTGCTTTGAGCTTGTAAACCGTGCCTCACCGACTCTGACTTACTGCTCGGGCTTGTTTTGCGGACTCCGGCTGGTCATGGCCAGCTGCGGCTGAAGTGTTGTGATCCGGTCAGTGACAGCCTGCAGACAGCAGGGAGAGCTGTGCGGCGGACACACTGCAGTTTGATCATGAGCGTCTGCGAGAAGTGAAGGAAATCCGGGAGCTGGTTTCTCGCTTGGGACGAAAATAGTTTGAACACAGGTATGTTGACTTTGTTTCTTTCTTGAGGGACAGTCACAGATCTGCGGTCAGCTCGGTGACAGTGAAGCGCGGCGGGCTGACAGCTTTGATGACTGCCACAAGAGCTGACTTTGACTGAGTCTGATTCATTTGATGAAGTCAGCACTGAACAATAAATAACACGGGCTGTACCACATTCAAATCTGGATTTTTAAAAATGATTTATCCACCAACAGCCAATTCTAATTTATTTTATTTAGTAGTTTTTTTTCAATTAACAGTGATGACAGTATCATGAATTGATCTGTGTTTGTTAAAGGAGATGATCTCAGTGTTTAAAGTTGGTGTCCGTTTTTTTCACACGCGTCACTTTTAGATGGAGTCCAAACTTCATCCCATCCCCCGGACCTCTTTTTTCACTTTTTGATTTTCAGGTTAAGAGTTTTGATTTATACAAACTTTACAGTAAATGAACACAAATTCTTGTAAAGGTGGTGTGATGATGAGCTTTCCTTATGAAGAGAATATTTTATTAAAAATATTTAGATCAAAATAAAATGATCTTATTTGTCATATGGTGATCTTTGACTGCGGGTCACTGTGCTTTCCTCGTCTTTTTACTCCACATTTCGTCCCTCATGGATGAAGTTAGTCCCCCCGGTGCTCTGCCTCCGTCCCTCCGCGGGTCCACGGCTTTTCTCCCCATCTCTGCTCTCATCCCACGTGGAGTTTGTGTTTATATTTGATATGTAGGAAATGGGAATCGTATACCACGGCCCGGCTCTCAGGGCTTGAATGGCCCCTGGCTATTGGCCTGCCCCTAACAACATGACAGGTTACGCGCCGGCTCAAAATCTGATAGGCCTGCTGCGCCGTAATCCATACAGATTAGATTTCACATTAAGGACTCATACTTAACCAACGCGCATTAATGCGCGAGAGATGGATGGACGAGATTTGGTTTGTGCAGATTTGGGGGGAAATGATAAAGTCCTGCACACACAGAGGCTGGAAATAAATGATTCTGGAAATGCTGGCCTTTTTTTATTTGTGTGAATTAATTAAAAAGCAGCTCGGCCATTTTCAATACAGCCCATATTAATTAATTTGAAATAGTCTGTGTCGCATACATGAAGAAAATATCACTCAACCTACTAATGTTATCCGTTTACTGTTTTATGTAATACATTTGTTTTTATTTGTTTTGTATTAAATGCAATATCTGTTCATGACTGGTTATTTTTGCACCAGTAATTTCTGTATTTTCTATTGTCGTATTTATTTCATTTATGTTTTTTTGTCTATTTTTAAAACATATATATTTTATTTCTCTCTTGAACAGTTATCTGAAATAGTTTTTTTTTATTTGATATATGACAGCAACGTGGAAAAACCGAAAGATTTAGTGGGAAGGATGAAAAACCTTTTGCCATTAATCAGAATTGAAAGCATTTAATTTAATTTGTGCTAGTAATAAACAACTTCAAACAATTTACACTGTAATTTCCCTTCAGTTTTGTTCGCCTTTGAAAATATATATAAATATGTGTATTATACAAAATAAAAAAAATGCTCCACACAAGGTATTTATAATTTTTTCATCTTGACAATAATTCCTATGAATAAGTATTGTTGAATGAGGCTCATTTAAACTCAGTCACAGCTGTAAGAGAGAAGAAGCGTGTGTACATCTTCAGTGTGAACAAAAAAATTCCTTCACTGTATTTTTTTAAAGTGTCACCTTAAAAAAAAAAAAAAAAAAAATCGATGTGTGCATAAAAAGCGATTGCTCAGTCACTCAGCCTTTAGTCGAAGTGAATAAGTGACTTTTCACTCCAGCCTCTGCAGCAGGCAGCAGTCTGCGGTTTGTCCGACATTCTCCTCTCTTCGGCTTTTATAGCGTGAAATTACCGCAGTGTAGCAGTGAAGTCCGCTCTCTAATCCTCCGCCGGCTCATGTGTGTTTCTTATGTCGCTGTCAATAGCCATAGAGAGAAATATAATTCTCTCTTCTGGGAGGCTGAAGGAAATGGCAGGCATTATTGATTCCCTGCGCAGTGTCAGGTAACTGCTGGGTGGTTTCAGGGCCCTGAGAGGCAGTCATGTGTAGCTGGGTATAAGACATAAGAGGTGGGCAGACCAGTTGATCATCAGCAATTAACAAGATTTAAAAGTATTTCAAACCACACATTTATACACATATAGTTTTATAACAGCTATTACATACTTTGGTACTCAGTATTAATGTCAGGTTTGTTATGAATGTGTCACTTAAATGGCCAAAAAAGTTGGAGAAATCCTTCACTATTATAAAATGATTGATTGTATTTACTTTATGTGGGTTTACTGTCCACTACATCCCCTGCTAAAGAAGAATAAATCCTGAGGGGGAGAGTGAAATGCAAACACACAGCAGGCTGTCCTCCACAGAGGTGAGAGGGAAAGAGAGAGAGAAAGAGAGGGAGGAAGGGAGGGAGAGAAAAAAAAAGAGGGAGGGAGGGAGGCCTGGGTACAAATCAATTCACCTGAGAGATGCATTATTGTCTCTTCGGTTTCAGGCAAGGAGGAGCTGAACGCTATGAAAAATTAAAAGGATGCCAGTTAGTTTAAAGCATCGAGCCAGACAACTCCCCACAGCGCACACACACACACACACACTCACACACACACACACACCTTACCCTAACCTTAAACCAAGTCTTCACCATAAAATGTAAGGATTTACATTATGGGGCTTTGCATTTCAAGTCCCCTAAAAGGAAGGCGAGTCTCCACACACACACACACACACACACACTGAACAAACTGAAAAAAGTCTCAATAATATATTAACTTAATAATGTTATTAACCCATCTTTTGGGACACATCTTAGGTTAAGTTGGCATTTAAGATACTGATTAAGAGAAAAGTATTTCCCTCAATTCCCTTATCCTTAACATGTTTTTTTGTGTAAGTGCATACACACCATATGTACAAGGATACACTCTGATATTTACCCCTAGATTAAAGTGACTAAAAGTGAAAAAAAAAAATAAATAAGAGTAAGTAAAAAGTAAAGAAAATGGGTTTTTCATGGAGTAATTTAGCTGTAAATAGTTCCAGTGGCACGCCTCATCACCCTCTCTGGGAACCACAGATCTAATGACAAGGAAGGACTCTCGTGTTTGCATGCCAGTGCGTGTCTTCGCAGCCCTCTCCTTTGTTCAACTGTCAAACTTTTTCTGATGGCCCTTTGCACAATGCAGCAGAGAGGAGCCATTTTGCGCCGTCCTGCTGGGATGATGGCATTGTTTTCCATTCTTTCAGCTGGCCCTTTTGTTGCAGCGTCACCCTCTGCGTGACAGTAGCAAAAAAAAAAGAACACCCAAAGACGCGAGGACAGAATGTGATTTCTGTCTTGGTCTTTCCTGATCGCAACATTTAATCTCACTTAAGTTGGAGACAATCAACCTCGGCCTGCTGCGCCAACCTGTCTCCTGTCTAGCATTAATAGGGTCACTCACTGTCTTCGTGTGCTAGCCAGCCACTGTGTCTGTGGTCCAGGGCCAGCCAAGCAGCCGTATCATTTACACTTCTCCATTTTCATTGTTGATATTTACTTCTGCAATTATCTCTCCACTTCACCCTCGGCTGAAGATGATATGCTGAAGTTAACGCTGCCGCTTCCCTCCTTCAATCTCCTGTTCCTCACACATAAACACACTGACAGAAGGTCTAACCGACAGATGCAAGTCGGGAAGGAAAAACAAATTTATGGTGATTGGTTTCATCCAGAATGTGGGAGTAACAGATTCAATTTGGCAAACAAACCCCCAAGTCAATGTTAAAGCACCATCCCTGGAAAACAGTGTTGAGTACAGGTGATGATTTCCTGTTAAACACGTACACAGGTAAATAGAAAAAGGTGACTTTTACATTTTTTTTTATCTCCTGACCCACATTCTGTTTTCTCAATTTTGACCCTCAAGTGTGTGGCGGATCACAACCCAAGAAGCTATGGAGGCCTCACAGGACCTCAACGAACAGATGGTGAGTTAAAATGCTACTGTATGCATGCAAGTGTGTGTGTGTGTCCTTTGGTGGGTGAGTATACCTTGTATCAGCCACACAGGCCTGAGGTATGGGTGTGCTGAGGAGATGTGTGTGTGTGTTTGCACTAACACACAGCAGATGTGGTTCAGTGAGAATACAGTAACCATATGGCAGCAGTCACAGTCAATGAGACTTCATTAGAAACAACACTCGACGTGGACATCAATTTAGGAACTGTGTGTGTGTGTGTGTGCAGGAGTGTGTGTGTTGTGAGCATAGATGCGTATGTGATACAAGTAAATCCAAATGTCATTCATGTTACTGATTAACTGATTTGAAAAAAAATGATCTTTTTTTTCTTATATAGCATATTTCTTAGACCTCAGTATCACACACACACACACACACACACACACGGTGCCTGAGGGTTTGTTAGCGTCTCTGCGTCACATCAGCGCAGCGTCCCAGTTCTGCTTGTTTAAAGATCAGGCCGTATTGTTGGGAAAATGATTTTGGCGGCGAGTGAGGTCCACTCGCATTTCAAAGTCGTTAGTCAGCCACCAGAACAGGTGTAATTTCATCTCCTCCTCCTCCTCCTCCTCCTCCTCTATCAAGACTCGTTCTCTCTCTCCCTCACTCTCCCTCTGACCTGCCAGCCTCCATAGTAATAATAGCACGAAGTGGGACAGAGCACATGAACTATGTTGTTTTTCTCCCCACTTTTTGTGTCGCTGTGCCAGACTCGCCCTGGGTTTAGATTACGGGCTGACCCCAGTGGAGCACCGTCACTCACATATACAGTGTAATGCGTGCACACAACAAGAACACACAGAAAAAGACAAAGGAAGAAAAGAAAGAAAGAGGAAAAGAGAAGCACCCATCTAGTCTCGCTGCCATCCAAATATCAAATATTGATGTCCATATTCCACAATTACTTCACCTGCTTTAAATAGGGTGGTGATATCATTTATAATGTGAATTTGAGCTGCGGCTCAAAGGCATTGATTAATTGTTCAGGTTGGAAATGAGACCTCAGAGCAAGGACAGAGATTTTAATCATATCACACTGAGCTATAAGATTATACAGCTGAGGTTGGTAACTTCTGGAAATGTGAGGACTTTACCTTTTTTGTAAGAAAAATTCAAGTTTTTGCTTTATGGGGCTGGTAATTGGTGAATTAAACTTGTTTTGTTGTCCTGTATCAATTTTTTGCATCAGCATCTGGTTTCAGTGATGTGATGAAATTTTGAATATGCAGTGTATGATGTATTAGCTCATTAGGTACACCTACTGTAGCTAAAATGATGTAACCAATAAACCCTACCTTCATGAGGTTATAATGTTTTGTGGTGACTTTGGAGACCGTAGTTTATGGTGACGTTGAATTATATTATACTGAGATGCATTTCTAATATTTAACAAACCCTTGTTGGTAACAATCCGGAGGACATTGTGTACTGGTGCATAAATTAGTGTAGCTCAGGGTGACAAATTTAAACATTTAAAATGTTGGCTGAGCAGAAAAAGACACATAACTCTTTAGAGCTGCAACTTTTATTTTCATTAATTCCTTGATGAAGTGATTAATTGTTTGGGCCATAAAATGTCAAAAATAGTAAAAGGTGTTGATCACACAATCCTAGAGCCCCCACTAATTAGATAATTTAATATCACCAGAGATGAATAAAAACCAGATATTTTTCCCAGATGGGAGGGTGAAAACAATTTCATTTCTGCTTAAAAAATACTTAAAATGATAAACTGTTTACAAAATAGTTGGAAATTAATTTTCTGTCGATTGACTAATCGATTTATCATATATATTATACAACAATATCAGTATTGTACACAGTAGATACATCTTCCTCTCTGTTTCGAGGTTTGTTAAACTCTTTATTTTAAGTTGTACTTGCACTTTTGTGCTTGTTGTCTCACTTTAATTACAGCTGAACCTCACGTTATGTACAAATGACAGCTTTCACAAATTCAGTGGAACTTGAATTGAAAACGAAGGTTTTAATTTGTAAATTGATTCTATAATTGTAAGTCATTTCCTCCGAATGTTTTCGTCTTGTTTAATATTTAAACTGAAAGGGACTAATGCTTTCCCCTGCACTGCTTCTCTGAAATAGGCGTGTCTCGGGTGACTAGGAAAACAGCGCAGACCTCACACACAAAGTTTCGGGGAGTTGTCTGTTGATACCTGATATCCCCACCCCTCCCCTCTACCCTTTAAAGCCCCCCCCCCCAACTACCCGTCCCTTACTTCCTCTACCCCGCCCTTTTCCCACCACATCCATCGCGCGTCATCTGGGTTATGGTCAGGCGTCCACTCTGGCCGCCTGCCTGGCGTGGGCCAGCCTGCCGTCTGGGGTCCTCGGGGAGTGCTTGGAAGGAGCCTGAGGCAGGGCCAACAGTGGTTAGCCCCGTAATGCTACTTTTAGCTTGTTTAAGTGTCTTGGTCCACCTGTTGTCACATACTTGTTTAGCTGTAGAGAAAAGGTGATAACTGTTTTTTTTTCTTTTTTTTTTTGAGTGACGCGCCGTGAGACGATGATGAAGAGATGCTGTTTGAATCAAATGTTTAATGAGGAATTAAATTATATCCCAAGTACACACTTGTATGAGTATAAAGCAGATATTTAGTGAAGACAACACATACACAAACAAACACACATAAACTCCACATATAGTCCATCACTGGCTCTTAATACAACAGCCTGCAGTTTGTTGACTAGTGGAGGAGGCATTGAGAGACATGGTTGGTGGTGGAGTGGGGGCCTGCAGTGGTGTTTGTTGACCCCGGGGAGCCTTGCAGGATTTAAATGTATAGCCACCAGAAGAAAAAAGTGAGAGAGATGAAGGAGGAGGGAAAAAAAGGATGAAAAAAGAGGGGAAAAAAGGTTCTTTTAGCCGTGGCCTTTTCCTCTGGTGCGCTGGGAGAGGCCCCGAGTATGGCAGCTGTCCCAGTCTGTGTGTGTGTGTGTGTGTGCGTGAGTGTGTGAGTGTGTGTGTGTGTGAGACAGAAAGACGGTGAGAGCGAGAGACCAACTTAGAGGAGGAAAGGGGTCAGGTTGCACCCCTCTTTCACCCCTACAACCCCATACAGACACATTCACACAAACTAACATGCAGCAGCGGTAGCTAAATACGAGCACGGCCCAACCCTGATTGCCAAGATTGCATTGGCGTCATAGACAGTCGTTTCAAAATCTGCCCGGCGACAAGGCATGTGAACAGATCACAGGAGTGTGGAGTGTAACAGCTACCCCCTGGCATCCCTCTAGTAGGCTGGCATCCTAGTTGTGGCACCGAGGTGCACTTCAATTTCAGCTTAGTGTACAGTGATTCTTGTAAGATTTATGTTTAGTTGACAGCTGAGTGTTGCTGAGCGAGTCCGCCGTTCAGACTCCTAGTCACCTCCTCTGTCCAGTTCGGGCTGGACAGAGCAAGTATTTAGGACACTTAATATTTTCATGGAATAAAAGCCTGTATTGTTGACTATATCAAAGGTGGGGATGAAGTCAAAGAGAGGCAATGTGCAGGAACAAGATGTTTATACGTTAAACTGAAACTCCATGTTTTGGGAAAAATGCTTAATCTCTGTCTTGCCGAGAGTGGTGGCCAATCCACATAGACAGAGATCACCCAGCCATCTTTTTACGCTCAGAGTCTTTTTGTTTTTCCTCTGGTAGTCTTAGCAAAGTGCACTCTCCACATATGAGCTTATTAACAGGATCTGTAATGACTCACAAACACCAAAAACCTGAGTAAAATCAATCCATCAAAGGAAAAAAAAATGCTGATTTTGTCCCGTGGTGCCTAAATGAAACAATTTTAGTTCAGTACATTTCTGCTGTTAGTCAGCGTGGTGAAGACAGTTCGGCTGGCCACTGTCCTCTCAGGTCTCAGTTGAGAGCTGACAGCTGTTTGTGAGGACACGGCCAAGCGGAGGTCCGAGTCGGTGTGGATTGAATGGTCAGAGCGCTGAGGCATCACTTACATCTTGCTTTTGATGTAGATTCCCAGTTAGATGAGAAGATGGACACCACTCTTTTACCTGTCCTGTAAGCATAAAGCTTCAGCCAGCATTTATTAAGCTTAACTTGGATCTGTTCAAAAATAGAAAAATCAGCCAACCACTGCCTCTGTAGGTTATTAAGTCACTACTCTCAGCCAAGAAATAGTCTGGCAAAAAAGACTGCAGCATGTCATTTTTACACTTTGTTTTTTGTACAAATTGAACAACTGAGATATTACTTAGCTTTATAGGTTGGCAGGTGAATTTGTTACCTTTGGACCTGGCCATGCTAGCTGTTTCCATCTGCCTCCAGTCTTTATGCTAAGCTAAGCTAACCTGCAGCAGGCTGTATCTAGCAGACACACACAAGAGTGGTATTAATCATCTAACTTTCTTTAAGAGCTAATTAGCTGATTTCCCATTATGTTGAACTATTTTCTATCATAATATGATTTTTTACATTGTAATCTTTTCTGTTTTTATGAAATTTGATACAAGCTTTATCCGCAAAGTGAATTGATCATTTCTGTTGTGAACGCTGAATTTTTGGAGGCTCGGTAAAATCAGCCCAAGTGAACACTGTGAATAAAGGATCCTTCTTTCATGTGAAAAATGGAAAAATAACTTCTACAGCCACTTTGTTTTGACGTTACTTTAAGGAGCATGTAACAACCAAAACGTCTGTCGTTCAGATAATTTATAACGCACATATAAGAGGGTTGAGTAAGGCTCTGGCCGGCCAGGGAAAGCCAGCTAGGTGTGAGGTGAGCAGGTCACAGACAGCCTGTGAGCCAGTCCCAGTCTGACAGAGTCAAACCCCCCAAACAGACTGGAGAATCCATCTAGAAACCCAGAGCAACCGGCGTGGGCTTTCTAGAGGAACGCACCAGACAGGAAACCACATGATATGTGCGCTTTAGTGTCTGCTGTGCGTGTCTGAGTGAGAGTAAGTGTGTGTGTAGGTGTTTCTTTCTCTGTTAAATGCATATGCTCTCTGTGGTGTGGGATGGCTGAGGTCATCTGAGTGGAGACTGTCTCATATTGTGACTGTGCTTGTTTCAATCAGGGCACAATATTTCATGCCAAGATTCTTCACTTTATTGATTACTCAAAGAGTTTTCAAGGAAAATCACATTATTGCCAGATGTTGTTCTCTACTGACCATTTTAACATGAGATTAAAATTAATTTGAAAATAAGTTAATTCTCAAAGAAACTCTACAAGTAATGATACTGAACTCAAACTCTGAAAATGACATCACAGGAACTTGGTAAAGCACTAAAACATTTTACTTTTTGTTCCCACTGACTTCCATATATAGAGCCCTTCATAGCTCAGCACACCGTTTGTCCGGCCTGGTCTTCTGGCCAAACGCTCATCTGCCATTGGTTACAAAAAAAAAGAGCATATTTCCTCATTTTGCTGGGAAGGAAATGAAATTGCAACAATTGTGCTTTGGTTACGGAGGAACCTGCCTGCCCTGCCCGCCGCGAGAACTTCCTCTGCTGCTCTGCTGGGAGATTGTATTTCTTGCTCTGCAGTGTAGAATCAGAGCAGTATCAGAGGGGTCGCAGAGGCCAGATGGGCTGTGACCTGGGTCTCTGTGCTACCTTCAAACTCCAGACCAAGGCTGCAAGTAATGATTGTTTTCAATATCAATGAATCCTCTGATTGATATATATATATATATATATATATATATATATATCCTATATATATATAACCTTATGTATGTATGTATGTATGTATATGTATGTATAGTATGTATATGACATTATAAAAAATGTCATATATATATATTATAAAAAAGATTTAGGCTTGATAAATTAAAGACAGTTAATGACAATTAATGTTTAATGGATCATCAAAATTCTCTGACTAATTCTCTGTTGATTCTATTAATTAATTAATTTAAAAAATGTTAAGCACTACTCCGAACCTACATAGGATCTGTCTCTATGGTCTTGGTAGAACTTACCAGATAGCTGAATAACAATGACCTTTCTATGTCTGTGCAAGCAGCATAGAGTCAGCATCTGGCAGGTAAACGCTGAGGTGATAAAAGGTTAAAAACTACATGTAGTGTTGCAAGCCTTCCAGTGTCACTGAGACTGTTTGAAATTAGTCATTTTTACTTTCTGTTTTTGTTGGATTTATTTATTGGTGTATTGGTATAATACATTTTTCCATCTGACTAAGTTTGAACATATACAGCGTTGATGCCCAGAAAAACACATTTTATTCTCCCTGTCTGTCTGTCTGTCTGTCTGTCTGTCCCACCTTCTCTTTCTCCGCAGGTCTGCCCACCTCTTCGTCTCTCCCTGTGTCTCTCTGGCTGGATTGATGATTCAGGGCCTATTGTGAAATCAGCAATCCGATACAGAGCCAGCCGAGAGCAGGGGGGGAGGAAGGTGGATGATCGAGGGAAGGGGGGTGGATGGGGGAGAGGGGGTGGTGGAGAGAGTAGAGGGGGATGAGAAACAGAAGGGATTATGGGTGTTCTCATAACCAGGTCCACGCTGTCTGGAGCCCGGGGCGCTTTGGCACCCTCACCTGTCCTCTGCTTTACCTGTTGCTCTCATTCTGTAATTTGGCCGAAGGTCTCCGTGTCTCTTTTGTCTTCCCTTTTTATCTTTCTCTTTCTCACACCCTCGAGCTCTCCGCTGTCCCTCATTGGACTCTCTGCCCTTCCCTCTTTTCTTTTTCACACTTACGTACATCCTCCTCTCTCTTCAATCTGCCTCCCCTCTTTGCAGACATATGGTATTGTGAGTGATTTTATTAGGAAGATGATACGAAGTGTTTCAAGGCCTGGTATGATGGAACAGCTTGCGACGTTTGAGACATTAAACTCCCGTTCGCTCTCTGTGGCGCGAAGGGCAGCAGTAACTTCTAATAACCGGCGGTATATTGAATCTGTGAGCAGATGGTGTGTGTGTGTGAGGGCATACCTGTCTGTCCACTGAATGTCTCTGTCTCTCATGTGTTTTTTTAAAAAGGATATCTACCTTATGTTGTACCTCTCTCATGCTCACACACACACACACTGTGATGTCATGAGCAGCATTATTTAACAGGCAGCTGGGAGGCCATTCATCATTTAATTAAAAGCGTCTGAAAGGGATCTGAGGCCTAATGAGATTAGCTTTAATTATTGATGCTGCTGCTGCTGCTGCCACAGACACGCACTTACACACACAGGTTCACACACACACACACTTGTTATGAGCACTGCGGACACTCTCTTAGAATTAGACTCTTAACACACAAACACTTGCATCTGCACTTTTTGCCTTTTCAGTTCTTTACTCCCTTACCTGATTTTTTTTCCCCCCCGACACACAAGTATCTCATTGATTTTGCTCCACACGGTGGGATATGGAGGTGCTCATGGAAGGGTGAGTTGGTAGATTAGGAGAGCGAAGGCTTGCGGTATGAGGACCGAGCGGGGGGTTGCGGTAGCTGCGGTCGGGTCGGGGATGAGGAAGGGTGAGGGGAGGGGTGGGGGGGGGGATGCAGGAAGATGGTGTTGTGTTTCCTCAGGTCTCTCACAGCAGCAGAGAGGAGCTCTTACTGTTCTCATCCACTCACTCTGCTCTCCAGTTGAACTCCGCCACAACAGAAAACCAGTGGCTGTATTTTCTCTTTTTTATGCAATTTAAAAATTTTGATTCCAACTCTTGGCCCTTCTATTTGGCTTTTACTGTCAAGTAAAGATGCAATGGCCCAAAAAATCTTCTAAATTGTTGAAGTCAAAGATATAATATCAATATTCTTCTTCTTTGTCATTTTTTTATTTTTGGTACACAGGTATAGTTTTAGTTGAAAGCATATCTGTAATATTATATTCTATATGATGCATTAAGCAAGGAGTCATGCACTGACTCTGTTCTGAGTCATGTTCTGAGTCACTGAGGTAAATTATTCAGGTGTCCGACTCTCTTTCCACTGATGTGCATGTTGTACGTTAAGATGTTTAGATTTCATAAGGAGTTGTGTGTTTCTGTGCTACTGAGTAGAGTAATGGCCAGAGTGCTTGCTTGTGCATGTATTTGTGTGTGTGTGTGTGTGTGTGTGTGTGGTCAGCCATGGACTGGTTTAGGTTTCTCCCAGTTGTTTTTTTAATCACTCTCATCAGATTAGCTGAGCAGGGGCAGTCGAGGCCAAACGCTTCACAATTAACAGCGCAGAACCAGTCTGCGCAAGCACACACACACACACACACACACATCCATCAGTGACTTTTCATTTGTCGCCACTGAGTAAAGCTGCATTAAATCATGTCTGTGATCCCCTCACTCTCTGAGACAATGAGGAGCCAATTTAAATGGCAGATATGAAGACCACCAGGAAGGTGAGGAGGATGGCGAGCAGCCTTATTCTCTGTTCTCCTCTACCGCACTTCGTCCTCAAACATGTGTATTCACTACAAGTTAATTAAATAAAATAATATTTGGGGTTCTAAAGTAGTAAGGTACACTGATCATTCGTCGCTTCCTTTGTTTGTCTATAGTTACACTCAGATGAAAACACAGGACATTAGTTTTTAAAGATGACCCATTAAACACAGCAACAAACAGTAAAAGTACATTTCGGCCAGGAAAATGTTGCACCAAGCTAGCAAAAGACCTGCAGGGTAGCGGCTTAATGTGCATGCAGACTGCATGCATACTGACTGCCCATCGTCAGAAAGCCGCTAAAAATTTGATTGAAATGGGAGGATCTGATAATGCTTCAGGATGGTAAAATTCGTTCACGGAGCAGTTTGTTGTTGAGGCAGGTGATAGCAGCACATCTAGCTGTCTGTTAAAAGTCAGAAAGTTTAAGTTTGTAGATTAAAACCTTTAAGCCTATTTTAATGGCATTTGATGGATCCATTTTCAACTAATAATAGTCCTTATCTTCTGGACAGACTCCTTGGTAAAACGCTTAAACAGTGATATCTTCTGCATGGTTTACAAGTGAGGGACGATCACTGTAATTGTCTGATTGAATATGATGTGTTACAGATTAAAACAGGAAGATAATAATGATTTAGAAAGATAACATTATCATGGGGAGCATCTGCTAGGCTTTACTTTCCTTTCTGTTCCCTAAAATCGCAAAATGTTGGTTTAGTAGCCGGTAGCAGGACAGCCCACAAAAGCTGTCTGGCCATCTAAGCAAAAACTAATATTTCCCAAAATGTTGAGCCAGTCGTTCAAAAACAGAACAAAAAAAAATATTCATAACCCAAAGGTTTTCTCTTGTCATAGGAGACAAAAAAACAACAAATATTTAAATATGACTATCTAGCCATTGATTGATTGTTGATAATAACGACATTATCAACATTTTTGCTGTGGTTGGAGATGCTGCCCATATTCTGCTGTGTAGAAATGCTTTGCCTCCAGCACCATCACATAAATGAAAATACGTTCAGATTCAGGTAACCTGGTTGGTTCGGAGACATGTTGAATTAATCTTTGCTGTAGTTAGAATGTACAAAAATCTTTATAAATTGTAGCTTTAAATTGTAGAAATGTTCCCAAAGTTGTATTTTTGTGCAAAAAAAAATATTCTTGTGCAACTTCCCTGTTATCTCTGCAGTCATGGAACTTGCAAGTGTGAACAGGAAATTATTCCTTTAAGCCTTCCCTATAAGCCGTTTTTAAAGTCACTGACTCCTCTCTCTGTCTTGAATGGCGTAATGTTCCTGTGCTGTAATAGCTCGGAGTAACCATGCTGCATGTTGTTCTCTCATTTCTCAGATTGTTCGTGGTGTCTTGGGGGTTCAATGTAGGGGCGAGCGTCTAGTTTTAGCTCTATTTTTGTCCTTTGTTTCCCTCCCTGGGCGACTCGAGGACAAAGATTCGAAGCCATGCGATACCTTAGGTGCAGAAACTGTGTGTGAATATACTTTTATTTCTGTGCGAGCGACACTAGGCAGCTCTTGGCAAATTCGTGTGAGCATAGGCAGGTAAAGAGAGGTACGCCTAGAGAGGGAGAGAGATGTTTTTAGGAGAGTACCTTTTTACCCGAACACCACCTCCTCCTCCACCCTGCTCCACAGACTCACCCTGTTCTTCCCTTTCACTCCCTCACTTCTTTTTTTTTTTCTTTTATAGTTTCCTACTACACCTGAAAAAGGGGCATTTTTTGAGGCATAAAGAGAGGGATAGTTTTACACCTCCCCAGGCTGGGGGAACTGGGGGTTGTAGGAGGAGTGGTGGAGGCAGGGAGGGAGGGAGGAGGCTCAGCACAATGTATTTTACATGAAAGGAAGGGGATAGAGTTACCACACCGATAACCACTCATACAAATGGGGAGAGCAGAGAGCTTTGAGCAGGGGACAGGTAAACGTGTGAGACTGTGTGTGTGTGTGTGTGTGAGAGAGAGAGAGAGAGAGAGAGAGAATGTGGAGGACAGATAGAGATGGAGGTTGTGTTTTGTGTGGCGAGTAACATCCTTCATGAGTGTGTTTTGCGGTCGACACACACCAGCCAATGTCAGGGAGGGGGATGGCTGAATGATCACGTTGCACAGGTGTGTGTGTGTGTATGTGTGAAAAGTTTTTGTTTTTTTTTAAACATGTGTTAGCAAGTCTTTACAATTGAAGTGTTTTTCTTTTTCTTTTTCTTTTCTTTTTAGTTTTTGTATGAACAAAACTAAAAAAGTTAAAAAAAAAAATATTTGAATTATTTATTTATTTATTTTTTTTTATTTATTAGGTTCTTGCCAAGTGTATGATGAAAATACTGACACTATCCTCATGTTTATATGTTAGATATAAAGATCTACAGATATACAACCAGCAGCCAGTTAGCTTAGCTTAGCATAAAGACTGGAAACAGGTAGAAAAAGCTAGCCTGGATCTGGAAAAACTTTTTTGTTTTTACCCTTTAAGCAAAAAAGGTATTATGCATTAATTTGTGAGCTTTAGGAGTACTTATAGGTAGATCTTTGATAACTGTGAACATAGCCAGGCTAGGTGTTTCCTCCTGTTTCCAGTCTTTATGCTAAGCTAAGTTAACTCAGCTTAGTTAAGCTTGGCTTTAGTTTATAGACATGAGAGCGGTATCAAACTCTCAGTGGAAAAGCAAATACTCTAAATGTTGAATTATTCCTTTAAACACAGATTGAATTGTATTATCATTTTTTATAAACCTGAGATATAGAACGATTAAAATATCTAAGGAGTTAATGACAAAAAAATCTCACTTCAAAATAAATGAACAGAACCAATAACAACAAGACTTCAGAAAAAAAGAGCAGAGTCTGTCTCCGTCTGTCTCACTGTCTGCGAAGGGGAAGATAAACTGCTGTTGTTCCACTTGAAGAACAAAGTTATTCTCGAGGGCCTCTTAAAAGGCAGCGAGGCACCTTCGTCAGACACTTTTAAAACACTCCTAAAGTCAACAAAACCCAAAGGCGAGTCCTGTCATTTAGCTGTCCAATACACTATCCGCTTCCTTTGCTCAGTGTGCCGCTCCGTTGTGCTCGTGCCACGCCACTGTTTTGTTTGTCTTTTTGTATTTCATCAGGCGTGTTTTGGGGACACCTCCCCTGCTTCCCTCCTCTGCTCGCTGTGAAAATATTTAATCGGGGATGTTTTTGGACGACCCCCTCCTGATGGGGTCCTGGCTGGCTAATAATAAAGTGCTTGAGTTGTCAAGCGCTTCGGCAACACCCTAATCTGTTCTGACAGCGAGTCCTCCGCATGCACTCTCAGACGTCCAGCACACGCACGTACAACACACTTTGGACAGACATTTGCACTGATGTATGCACAAGGGTCCGCAGACAGTCTATCAATCAAGGTGTTTATTGGAGTTGGGGGATAAATGCTGTGGGACAGGGCCGCATGCTGTCACCATGGTGACCGAGCTAAAGGTGGCTGGTGCACAGTTGGACACGGCGGCCCTGTTCCAAATTGATCTCTAGGCCTGTATACGTTCGGCACGCTTCTCATCTGTTTCCTGTTGTCTTGGAGATGTACAGTAACGGGCGAACTGGTCTGGTCTGTATGTTGTTAAAGGGTGTGTTGACTCATATTAGAAACTTAATTACTTAATTATAGGTGATACTTTTTGCGTTTATTTGCAAATTAAGGTTTTAGGTCTTGGCCTTTATGTATACCCCTGCAGTCCCCATATGTTGGGGGGGGGGGGTGCAGCTTAATCAAAACAGTAAATATTAAAAACCCTGTATTAGTTCTATTAAATTGAATTAACATTTGAGGATGTTTTCCGTATTTTAAGATACAACGTGAGCCGTAAATGTTCTTCTAAATTCTTTTAAACCTTTGCTGATTCATAGTTTCCTTTACACATACATTGAGTGACTTTTGGTTTTATATAAAACAGATAATTGGACCAAATTTAAATCAGTAAAACTCAAATAAAACTCACATTTAAATCAGTGACAGTGCTACAGCTGTTTCATGCTGCAAAGATCACCATGTTGAATGCCTGAGTGGTGCTTAGAAACAGTATCGTTAGCCTCATAGCATAATTGCCTAAGTCATATTTTAAGGTTTTCAGAAAACAAGAAAAAACACATTCTTTGGCAAACGCATAAGATTTTTTCATTTATACTGTAACAGTAAGCTCGATCAGATGTGTGCACAAGTTTCTTAAAAGAGACACAATAAGGACTATATAACAAATAAAAGTGACTTAGGCAAATCTTCCAGAAAATATACCATGACTTAGGCATTTTTACTCTTACATACATCTGCATTACATTACTTACGTTTTCCCTTACATTTCTCTTGCCAACCTTAACCAGTCCCACTCAGGTGCTGTGTGCATTTTCACAGTGTGTTGATGAGGGAGGTGGTCACAGTACTGGTGGGCCACTCTTGGTAGTACTGGCTTCAGTGCCTGCTGGTTATTGAATTTCCTGACCTAAATTGGTAACTTAGCAGGAAAGTCTGATCCAGTGGAACGATTCTTTGGGGATGCTGAATTGCTGAGGCTGGTCCTCCCAGTCAGACTCAAAGACTTATACCAAATTCTACCATCTGCCAAGTACTGGAGAGCCCGAAGGTCATGGACTGTGGGGTCGCCAACTTTTCTGCCTTGTCAGATGTTGGTGACATTGGTCCCTGATAGCATGAAAACGTTGTAGTATACCTGTGGTGACCTTGTATGGGGATGGATGTAAACGTGCAGTCTCAAATATGACAATGTAATCACGTGGAGTGTGAATATCTGTCATGGTACGCCGTTTGATGAGGCTATGCATGGAGTCACACTTCATTTGGGTGTGCCCTGTAGCCATAATTCTTTGTTCTATGGTGACACCATGCTTTATGGCCAGATCTAGGTATGCTTTTGTAATGTTACAAGAGATAGCTGCAGCCTATCTCTTGTTTTGCCTATCTCTTTTCGTTTTGGTTGGCCTCTAGGAGTGACACAAAGTGTTTGAAGCAGTAAAGTAAAGTTGTGCATCTGTAATTTAGTTTTATAATACATCATGCACGCTTTGTCTTGGGGGAAAGAAGAACGCATTCATTCATCTCCTGACTCTGCAGCAGAAGAAAAGAAAGCACTGCTGAGTGTTTTAACACAGTAAACCATGTTAAATGAACAGATTAGCTATTTATATTAGCAACACCACTTCAGCATACTTTTTATGTTTGTTTGTTACCTTGTTTAGCAGCACACATTACATAATTCCTTTGATTGACTGAAAGTAAATTTACTGTATAGAAAGTTGAATAAATGAATGAACTCGGTTACCAGATGAATCAAACAGAAGAGCCAATGCTTCACTTGCAGTCAGCTTAGTCCTCTTTTTCTCAGGGGCTGACATCTTGTATTTAGTGTCAAAAATGCTTGCTTAAGTCAAATAGATAGCGCAGATAGTGATTATGGAATGTAACAAGCACTCTGATTGGCTGAGGATATAGCCAAGTAAATCAGCAGCATTTGGAGAGTTGGGCAGATATCACAATTCGGCCAAAATATGACTTAGGCAATTATGCTATGAGGCTAACGATATGATACACTAAGATCTGCAGACAGCCTGATGGCTTTACAAAGTTGTAAATTATACACGTTTAAAACCAGTCATGTGCCAGGTGTCAGGTGAGGTCAGATGGGAGTCAGGTGTCAGGCACTAACTAAATTCTAACCTCTCTTTAAAATGATAAGCCAAGCTGAGAGAGATGCAAAAATGCATTTCATGTCTCAGTTAATTTCACAACTAGTAACAGACGTGGTGTAGCCTTGACAAACACACGGTAGAAACTAGTTCTGATAAGAAGTGTTCACAGTGAGGTGTGTTGATTGGAGACTTCTTGTATGTAAAGTTTCAAAGATTATTTTCCTGTCTGCATCTGACTGTGTGTGCATGTGTGTGCATGTGTATGTGATACTCTGTGTGTGTGTGTGCATGTGTTGTGTGTGTGTGATTGTGTGTGTTTGGGCGTGGGCCTCCCCTGATGTGATGTGTGACCTGTGTTTTGATAACACCTTGACGACCACAGTGAAAGAGTGCCATCTTCAGACTGCGGCAGCTGGGAGGCCGCCTAGTCGATACAGCAGCCCTGCTGACCCCTCCGGCTCGCCTACGCTTCGCATATGACACACACGTGCAGCCCGTGTGGTTCCAATTAACACAGATTGAGTGTGTGTGTGCTCAGGTGTACATGTGAGTCTCTGTACGTGTGTGTGCATGTGTGTGTGGGTGAGATGGGGAGGTGTGTGTGTGTGTGTGTGTGTGTGCGTGTGGTAAAATGGGGGGTGGCGGGGGGTGGGGTCAATTGCATGGTGTGAAGTTTATGGTCTGGCCTGTACTTTCTACTGCACAGCAAGACATTGAATTACATCCACGTCACGTCTCCATTTACTGTCTTAGCTTCGTGGAAGTAATCACGCCAGAGCAACACCAGCACGATTTACTCCAGCAAGGAGGCATACACATGGATGTTTTTCATTTTAGGGACTCAGACTTTCAGAAATTCTTCATTATATTTTCATACACAGGCTACTTCAATTCAATTTGTTTGTGTCTTTATTAGATATTGACCGATTGTAAAAGCTACATCTGTTACATTAAAAAAAAAAACAAAGTTATCTGGCTTTAAATGTAAGCATGAGTGAGTTTGCAGTGAGTGACAGCTGAGAGAGGAGAGAGAGAGGAGAGGGAGGGGGAGAAGGAGAAGAGAGAAAGAGGGGGAGGAGGCAGAGAAGGCAGAGGAGGAGGGAAACAGGACGAGTGAAATGTTCCCCATTACTGGAGTCAAGGAAGCCAGGGAGCTGTGCATGGATTGACCTCAGAGACAGAGAGAGAGAGAGAGAGAGAGAGAGGTGGAGAGGAGAGAGAAAAAGTGTAGTTTAGATGCATTTTCGCATCTGCACGTTTGCGTTTGCTCAGAGTGAAAGAGAGAGACTCAAAGAGAAAGAGAAAAAGAGTTCTCCCGTAGAGTGAAAACAGGAAAAGCGTGACACCTGGAGTACAGAGTGAGAGGCAGGTAGATACGAGACGAGCTGAAGTGCGCCGGTGTTGGGGACGTAGGGTGTGTGTGTTTCTGCTTGTGTGAGAGACCAGCGAAGCCTGTGTCTGTAGGGAAGCCAGTGGATCGTACAGCTCTGTAATGCTTTGTGGAAGTATAACTGACCTGATTACACCCTGAGGTAAGAATGCATCTCTAACTCTGTGCGAGTCTGTGTGTGTGTTTCATGCTCAAACTAATGCTATTGTGAGGATGATACAGTTAAGATTTTTTTTGTGGTGTATTGTAGTGTTTTCTGTCATTTCAGAACAGTAGATATTCTGCCTTTATAGTCACACTCCTTTATGAGTAAATTCTGCTGTGTGTCAAGGAAATATGAAAATTGCTGTTTAATAATTGATATAACATTAATTTGGATGTATGGAGGAAAAATGTGATTTTTTTAAACAATAGGGTCAATAGGTTATTGTAATAGCAGTTTATTGTTTCAGGGTGCTATAAATATAGTATATAATAATAATAATAAAGTATATTTTGAAAATCTCTTATGACAAATGAAATTTTTTTTTTTCCTTTATTGTATGTAAATGGACAGAGGTGTTTTTTGTAGATACTATTTCTGAATTGTTGTCATTAAATATTCTTAGATATTCTGCTTTCTTATTTGTGGACAATTGAGGTCTGATGTAGGATTACAGCTCTGTTCTTGAATTTATCTAATAATGCTGTCCCTCGTGAAAATGAACCTATATAACAATACACAACCATTTTATTTAAAATAATTAAAGGTAGAATTGCTTTTTATCTAAAGCTGTCTATTTATAGGAAAGACATTATGAGAAAAAAATCTTTTTCATGATATTTGATTATTAATCAAAATGTTTCTTATACACAAGATTAAAAATTGTTTAAGATATTTTCTTAACAGCCGTCATAGACCATTTGTTCCTGTGTGCATGTGTGTGCGTGTGCACAACTCTGTGCATGGTATCGAATGACCCATTGCAGATGGGTTGGGTTATTACCAGAAACACACAGCGCTATTCTTTTTTCTCTTTCCCTCTCTACCCGCTTTTTCCCTTCTTGCGCAGGGTTTTCACAGTTTGGCAGAAATAATAACACAAACCTCGTTGATGCACCTTCTATGTCAAATTTCAGATTCTTGATTGAGCTTATTAAAAGAAAAATAAAGCGAGCAGGAGGAAAGGAAAGGTAACAAGGAAACAAATCTAGGACCAGAACCAGGGCTGCTTCTGCTTATTTCTGGCTCACACGTACTTTGTCTTATTACTGTCTTTTAAGGTCAAATCAAGAATCAAGAATCATTTATTGTCATCATGTTTTCACATGACGAAATTGAGATTGGTGACTTCCAGCTTTAAATGTAAATATATAGTAAAAATATGTAATATGTACACAAAATCCAAAGTCCAAAGTTGCAGCAGCAATGCACAGTAGGGGGAAGTGGGTCAGTTGTTCAAGTGCAGTCAAGTGCATGTCTCAAGTTCTCAATAGGGTTTCAGGCCTCACGTTATCATTACACCCATTAGCTGATAAATATAATTAATAAGTAACAACACAAACATAGCAGTGTGTAATTCCCTTAAATAAAGCATTGTTATTAGTGCTAATTACGTGAGGTAACTATATTTGCCCCTCAGGGACTCCCCGGGCTGGACAGGTTGTGTTCCAGACCGGTCACCCGGCCAACCAGGTCAAAGGTCACCTATTTAAGTGGTTCAGATGACACAAATGGGTCCTTCAGGCATCGTGGCCACCTAAGAGTGTGTTTGGAAGCCCTTCGGTTTCTTATTAGAGATTAAATTGGGTGTGTTTTACTGCAAGATATGGAAAAAGCAAGACACTGGATATCAGAATGCAGGACTGTAGCTTTATTATTGTATTTTCATCAGTAAGGTAGATTAAATGGTTTTCAACTGGGTCATAAACACTTTTTCTGCAACATATGTTTCTATTAATGAGATTAAAGAAAGAAAAAAAAATATTCTCACCATTTCCAATTGTTAAAAAGACAAAATAAATATAAGGAAGTATATTGAAAGTCAAAGATAAAAAGTGTGAGGTATTGAGAGATGTGAGAGACTCAGAGAGGTCAACATGGAGAGAAAGTGTGCAATGGATAAAGCACAATGATAAAAGCTTTTCAGGATCAAAGCCCGCGTGTGCTTGTGTTTTCACAGATCATGTTGAGACAGAAACAGCCAGGATTGTGTGTTTCCATGTGTGTGTGAATGTGCATGTGCGGGGCTGTGTGTGCGCCCACATTTGTATGTAGCCCTGCGTGTGCGGTACATGTGGATTGCAGTTTCTCACGGCCACGCTGTTGATGTCGTGACTGACAGCCTTGTTAAATTTCAGTAAAGCATGAAACATGACATGAAAGTGGCTTGTGTGTGTGTGTGTGTGTATAAAGTGATCCATACGAGGGCACCGGCTAACCTTTGAACCCTGTCTTAAACAGCTAAGTGCTGCTTCTTATTCGCTCTCAGCAGGATCCTCTAATCAGAACCATAACACCAAAACTCACACAGAAACACACACACACACACACACACGCGAAATGTCCTAGTTTCCAAATACCTGGATTTTAGTGTCTGCTTGGCCAAGCACTTTCCCTGTCTACTTACCTGTGATTGCGATAATGTGCAAATGACTTGAATATATGCTGCCTGCGTGAGTTTTACCGTGTGTGTGCGTTTTTATGTGCATTTCCAATGTGCAGGTGTGTGTATGCGTGTTTGGCACCTCGCGCGTGCCCTACACCTCGACAGTGTGTTGACACAGTGATTATAGGGCAGCTGGTACACATTGGCCCTCGCTCCGCCCTGCATTTACTGTTCTAATTAGTTCCTGTTCCAAATAAGAGAGAGGAATTTTAATAGAGAACCGCTGGTCTGCCGTCTAGCTTCACATACCCTCACACACTGCATCACACATAAAACCAGCCTGTGTGCGCTGCGGTGGAAAGACGCTCAGGCTGAACTGTGTTTTCTTAATTTAATTTTTTTTTTTCCTTTTAAGTAATGAAGGAGAAGTTCCAGCACACAGTGACTGACATGAGCAAATGTCTCCAATACCCCCCAAAGTCAAGGCTCGATTTAGTGTCTGCGGTGACCCGTTTAAGGAAGAAAAGTGAAGAGTGAGCCCTGTGACCTAACATGACCCCGCCATGACCTCTCAACTCTTTAAGGGTTGAGGAAGTGGCCTGAGCTCCAGATGGAGCGGGGTCACGGGTAAACAAGGGAAAGTTAATATCTGTCACTTAGACGCCAGTTAGCACTAATGTCACGGTGGTGGCCACAGCTACGCCAACACTTGATTTATTAGGATGTCAATAACATTGAAGTAATGTGCGGGTTCAGTTAAAATTTCCTCTGCTCTGGTTTCTCTGCAGGTGAAGAAATCACACAGTGAATCTCATGTTCCAGACCTTTACAGACGCCAGGTACGCTCATATGTGTCTGTTTGTGTAATATGACAAACAATATTATGTTTTTTAGAGCTGACCGTGCACGTGTGTGTGTGTTGGTGTACAGTGTCCTAGTTCTCTGCTCATGGTGCAGAGAGGTGAGGTTTCACTGCAGTTGCGAGCTTTGATGAGGTCATCAGCACTTTCCCAAGACCTCTGTGCCTGACACACATACACACACACACACACTGAGGAAAAGATAGATGTGATCCAGTCAAAGGACAAGCAAAAATTATTAATAGATTCATTGATCAACTGATTGCCAGGAAGTGACAGTCCCTGGTTGCTGGCCATAAAACTGTTTATTTTACATACCACACTGTACATTGCACTTAGATGCAGCATATTTTTTCAATGACCAGACATAATGTGAAAACCAGAAAAGAGTTTATGAAACACCAACTCTTGCCATCACCTCCCGAGAGGAGCGAAAAGCGAGAGGAAAAGGGGGGGAAAAAAAGGACAAGGAGGGGAGACAGAATCATTTCCTGCTGTTGAGAGACAAAAGAAAAGGATGGATGAAGAGTGTCGAAGCACACAAGAGGGAGTGAAACAGAGAGTGAGAAGAGGAACAGCGCTGTAATCTGTTAAAGCTCTTAGCTCTCCATGCAACGGCAGAGATAATTTAGGCTTTTGTTTGAAGTTGGGACTTGGCTCAATATCTTGTCCACCATTAAGCATTGTTGATGTTAAAACAGTTATTGGTGTTTTCAGTTCAAAATGTACAGAAGAAGCAGGATGGATGTTTAGCTGTAAATAGAAAAAAAAACGTGAGTCGACAGAGGGAGTTGATTTAGTGTGTTTATCTTTGGTCCGTTCTATCTTTTGCACCCTTAAGCTGCATCTCTCTCATCCGCTGAAAGCTATATGTTTATACCTGTCAGTCTGACTGTGGGTTGCAGTCATGTGTGGCGATGCTATCTGCCCATAGCATTGAGATGGCCTTCTTCCAGACCGAGACGCAGATGTATCACACACGCACACATGCACTCACAGAGCGGTAGCACGGCAGCCCGCATTCATTTAATTCTCCCTCTGTCTCTGTCATTTCTCGCTTTGATGTCTCACACAAAAGCATGAGAGTGACCAACCTGCGGGCACACACACACACCCACACACACACGCACATGCACATGCACACACACGTTCATATGACGTAGTGCCTGCATACACACAAACTGACTCAACAAACAGTTTTACACCAAAGGACGTGTTACAATGTGGATTTGTGGCAACAGTGATGAAGAGTCATAAGCGAGTGTTTTATGTTGCTTTTCTTTACAGTGTGCATGCATGAAAATATATTTAAAACACTTACACCTCTCACTGGAGGGCTTATGGACCACAGGGGAAGTAGTTGTTGCCCCGGTAACAACTAATAGGGATCCAAATATACAATAAACAGTGATGTGGATATGAAAGGCAGACTTCTGGTGCATCGTAAATATGCATCTTCATTCTGTTCATGACTGTATTTACTTCCAATTCCAACCCTTCCTCTACACACACACACACGCACACACAAACACACACTCTCACTATACCATTACCACCTTGTGTGCTGGTTCGTCCCAGTCATGCATGTGGAACACATTGTAAAACTAAAGCATGCTGGCAGGCTGTGGGTTTGTATTGGAGCCCAGAAGTGCACACACACACACACACACACACACACACACAGACATATATAAACACACCCACTCTATAAAAGCGCCAGCAGACCCGCAGACAATGTCTAACGCCTCTGAACACATGCTCATGTAAGCTAACTGCTACAAAGAAACATGAAGTTTATGACTGAGTGTGTGTGTGTGTGTGTGTGTGTGGTTCCTGAGTGGATATACAGAATGTCATTCAATGTGTTCAGTGAGATCTCAACATAATATATGGAGGTGAGAGATTCTCAGCTGTGCGTATTGCTGTTGATCTGTTACTCATTCAAAAATCGCAGTTCATCTCGTTCTACTCCCTCCCTCCGTCCCTCCCATAGGTCTATGGAAATGCAGGACCTAGCCAGTCCTCATAACCGTGTGGGAGGTGGAGATTCGACGGGCTCCAAGCTGGACAAGAACAACCTTGGCAGCCCCTCCGTCACCACCAATGGAACAGGAGGTGAGGCGTCAGAGCGTGTTTGGCACTGATGAATGTTATATCTGTGGTAGGAAGTTAGGGTCTAGTGTTCAAAATGTCATGTTTACCTTCAGTTTTTTTGGTGTGATTTGTTCTTTTTGTTTTCAGTTTGAATCTTTAACATTACAAAGACCAAATAATATAATAATGATGATACATTTTTATTTGTACAGCAAATAAAACAATCAGAATTAAAAGAAAATTTGCTGTTTGCTGACTTAATAAAAATTGTGTGCAATTCAGCTGAAAGGAAAAGTTCGACATTTTGGGAAATAAGAATTAGGAGAGAAGATGGACACCACTTTCGTGTGTGTAATAAAGATTAAGCCAGCTAATTAGGGAGCCTATTATGTTTGCTCAGCACAAAGACTGACATTACAAACAGCTAGCTTTGCCCTCTCCAAAAACACTCACTATTTTCATTTTTTTTTAAATAAAGATAATATATTAATAAATGAATTTCAAAAAGTGCTGATAGTCAGATTTGGACAGACCCCGGCTAGCTGCTGTCTCCTGTTTCCAATCTTTATTCTAAATTGGCTGCTGGCTGTAGCTTCATATTTACCCTACAGGCCTGAAATCGGTATCTCCTGATCTAACTCTCGGCAAGGAGGCAAATCGGCTCATTTCCCAAAATATCAAATCAAAGCCGGTAAAAGAGTCACTGTGAAAACCCACCACAATATGTCGTGTTAGGGCTTATTGATTTCCCATTTCTTAAACTAGATAAGGAAATACCTAAAGTCTAAGCAGCTCTTTCGTTCGTGCTGTTCGTGTTTTGTTTGGGAGAGATGCACTTTTTTTTTTTTTTTTCAATCACATCTAGCTCTTGCTCCAGCAGAGATTGAAAGCGCATATTGTAAATCGCTTTGGGCAAATGCAAGTGATGAGTGTAATGTAATGTAATGAAATCTATTGCGAAATCATCGGCCAGAGAGATTTTTCAACATGCAGAGATAAGTACTTTCTGAGGAATTTATAGAGACGGAAGGAGACGCGCACAAGCAGACGCACGCATACACACGCCCTGCGCTGGCACAAGGACTTGAGTAAACCGCTGGAGAATGTGTGTAAACACACGGTGAAGCACTTCTACTCTCCTCCGCTAACCGCTTGGCAAAGTGTGTGTGTGTGTGTGTGTGTGTGTGTGTTTGAGTGTATATATGTGACTGCAAGCCCAAAATCCCACTGGAAACTATTTCCTCTACAAGAGCATTAAAGCATCACCGCTCTCTTAGATGTCAACACCAGTGAGCCCTCTCCACTCTTTCGTCCCCCCTTTCTTTTTCTTCCTTTTCTTCTCCTCTGTCCATGTGTGTTTTTTTCTTCCCTCCCTCTCATCTTTTTTCTCCCTCACCCTTGATCTCCCCCTCTCTTATTGTGTGTCCTCCACAATAATTTTTGACAGGGCAGTTTGATTTAACAGCACAGCATGTAAGTGCTTTTTGTTGCGGGCGATCCTTTGATCTATTGCTGATTTAACAAGCAATGGAAACCACTTTTAATAGTAATGTAATGGAAAAAGTGAGATACTGCATTTTAGTTAACTTGATGTGTCAACACACACACACACACAAAGAGTCACAGAAATAGCCGTGCTCAAAGTGGACTTCAGACCATTTTAGAGCACATTAAATCATTTTTGATGAGCTCACAGTTAATGGTTTAAGCAGACAGAGCCGGGACTACGCGCTCACAGCCAAAACAAACTACATACCCAACATTCCCCTCACCTGACATCAGCTAGAGCTCGGGCCCGCGGGCCATCTCCATAGCAACTCATATGTCTTCATCAGGGCTTGTCCGATGGGTTGTATTGCTCCCCGAGGGGATTAATGAAGTTGTCCTGAATTAAATGGAGTTCTCAGATGGTCACTGACGCTGACTTTTTTAATTGTGAGAGAGAAACAGGAAAAGTAACTGAAAAAAAAAAACATATGTAAAGTTAAAAGTTTGGGAAATATGCTTTTTTGCTGTGTTGAGACTTAGGTGAGAAGATTAATATCACTCTCATATCTGTTGCTATGATCAATATTTTTAATACAGCACCTCTAAAGCTCACTAATTAACAGCTATATCATGTCGGTTTAATCAGTGCATGATTCAAAGTGAACAAACACTATTTCTTTGCCAGGATGACTTCCTGTAGTCTCTGCTTGTTGCGTGGCAACCTTATCACGATGAGCTTCAGAGGTGCTGGTTGGCTGTTTTACCTTTGGGCAGCGCAATGCAGGCTTGCTGTGTTCCCCTCACTCCAGTGTTGACACTGAGCTAAGCCTCATATTCACCATACAGAGATGAGAACGGCGTTGACCTTCTCATACAACTCCCGACAAGAAAAGCCAATAAGCATATTTCCCAAAATGCCAAACTGTTTCTTTAAAAGTACCTTTCAGAATACATATGTCTGCTTTTTAAAATGATCAACACTATGTCCCGTATACCTGAGACTGCTGCCTGGTTCTCGGTGCATCGTGTCCTCACTACCCTCCCACCTTGCACCCCTTTAGGTGAAAACATGACAGTTCTAAACACGGCTGATTGGCTGTTGGGCTGCAGCAGCCCGCCCCCTGCCCTGGCCTCCAAGGACTATGGTACAGAGGTGCATGTGTGTGAATCCAAGGCCAGAACTCATACAATATTACCTTAAAGGCAAAAGGAATGGGTTTCTATATAGTTTGGGCTGGTCCTAGATCTGATGTTTGTTTGTTTTTGTGCCAGAATTGCAGTGATTTTCATTTGCTGTGCAGTGTTCTCTGCTCTTTGGATCCCATTATGAATTTATAACAGCGTGTGTGGAGTCTTTATATATTTGCAGGGTTCCCACCAGTCAACAAATTTATGAAAAGCTGGAAAATTTGAAGAATTAGCTGGAGAAGTACACAATAATCAGGGTTACATATTCAAAACTTCATTATTACCCCAAAAATAGACAAAATAATAAAAGGAAAAACCAAGGACGTCATGGTAGTGTTTTGACTTGGTTAAATAAAGTCATTTAAAATTTTATGTCAATTATAGTGGAACTGGACTTGCACCTTGCACACAGCATTTGCTCCCATGCTGGAACTGCATGTATTTTCCTAGTATTTTCCTGCTCTTTCCTCAATTAAGTTTTCTTTGTGTGTGTGTTTTCTTTGTAAGTTTTCTTTGTGTGTGTAAGAGAGGAGAGAGAGAGAGAGAGAGATGGTACTTCCTAACTGGCCTTCCCTAACACCAATCTTCTCCATCTTTCTTAAGTGAAAACCGAGCCCATGAACAACAGCGACACAGTCACTACGACAGGCGACACAGTATTGGACACATTCGCAGGCTCAGGTAACACACACCTCTGCCCCACAGAAACGCACTCATGAACAGTTTTGTCATCGAGTGGGGAAAAACAAATGTCCCTGTATTAGTCAGCTGTACGTTACTCTGTTTTCTTAGACACACACAAACACCATCATCCATCTGAGCTCAGTGGTAGGCCCGCTGAAAGCTTTAAGCCCATGAAGTATTGCCTGTCCTTGGATTGCGTCATCAAAGGCTGGCAGAGGGATGTGAGAGAGGGAGAGACATTTTTACACTTTGTATTGTTTTTTTTTTGTTTGTTTTTTTTTAGACGTGCACACGACCCCCCTGGCCTCCTTCACTCTGCAAAACACACACACACATTTTCTGCTGCACAAACCCATTAAGCGACACACACAGTGAGGCTTTGGAAAGCAGCGGGGTGTTTGTCAGTACTGAGCTCTGACATCTCAATGACCACAAACAGACATTATGTTTTACTATGAGGCCCGCTGTAAGGGTTCTGTGGACTACAGTGCTCTCTAAAATGGGGAGGACTTGGCTCCTCTCCATTCAAAATTATGTTTACTGGAACAGCATTTCCAGCTCTAACAAGCCAGGGGCCTTGAGTTGTGCCGTTCAGGAGTGGTTTTGTTAAATGTGGAGATAAAACAGAAGATTTGAGTTGACACCATTCATAACCTTGTTGTTTTTGATTACTGTGCTGTTTTTAGTAATCACCAGCAGCGGATACAGCCCTCGTTCAGCCCACCAGTACTCCCCTCCCCTCTACCCATCGAAGTAAGTCAGACCTTTTACACAACAGAGGCTCCTCTCCTCATCAGTATACTTCTGCTACACATCTAATTCTACTAAATACACTCACAAAATATTTCCCTTTAGTTATTATCATTCTTGTTGTCCTAATCTCACCTGTCTTTCCTCCCCTCTCTCAGGCCCTACCCTCACATTCTCTCCACACCGGCAGCCCCTCCCATGCCGACGTACGCCGGTCAACCCCAGTTCAGCAGCATGCAGCAGTCGACCGTCTACACTGCTTACTCCCAGACAGGGCAGGCGTACGGACTGTCCACCTATGGTATCAATAAACAGGCACTTATGCTAACTCTCTAATTGACACATTTAAGCAAGGGCTTATTTTGTAACCCACACTGAGAAAATACTGCTTTACAAAGATTTACTGAAATGTACTCAGAATGAACCTTAGTGGGAAGACATGGTAGATTTCTTTCTGTGTGACTATAAATACAAAAAAAAGCAATTCAGACAGTTGTTATTAAAGGTACTCAGAGGGATTGAAAGATGTTATTTAAACTGCAGTGAATGAAAAAGAAATGACTTTGGGAAAAAAAAGAATAGTAAAAATACTATAAGTAATAATACTACATATACATAATAATACTACATACATATTAGAGTACTATAAGTACTGTTATACTTTCGAATTTAATACAAGCCCTACAATTCCCTTACAGGCATGACATAGCCAGATCTTTAGAGACCAAAGCCCAGAAAGAAACTCAGTGCACATAAAGCCAGAATGAGAGAAAAAAGTGTTTAAATGTCAATGATGGTTTAAAATATGCAGTTTCAAAAACATTGTTTATGTTCCAGTTTAGCAGTGCGGTTTGCTGATGCTGTTACATCTGCATGCATTGTATAACACAGACCTCGGCGTGATGCTCCCAGGCATTAAGACGGAGAGCGGCCTGGCTCAGAGTCAGTCTCCTCTGCAGACAGGCCTCAGCTACAGCCCCGGCTTCACCACACCTCAGCCCGGACAGACTGCATACTCACCCTATCAGATGCCAGGTCAGTTTTTGAAACCTCTGCGTTTAAAGCCCCCACATGTCACTCCCACCTGAGTTTAATAATACAATCATGCATTTTTTGCACAGTGTGTCACACTTTTCCATTCCCCATTTTTCTTCTCTGTGGTTTTCTGTCTAATTCCTCCTCTTCCTTTTGTCCAAAGGTTCCAGTTTCACTCCTTCCTCAGGCCTCTACACCACCAACAACTCAGTATCCAACCCCGCCAACTACACTGCCACACAGCAGGTACCTCAGCGTCTATATACTGTATGTGCAGGCTTTAGTTAAACCTGAACTGCTGCTGAAGTAACATACATTTCCCCAGGCTATAAGAAAGGCCTTTATCTGAGCGTAGTTCTTCAGATCAACCACGCCACATGTTTGCAGTGAGCGGTCAAGTGAATGTCATTTACCTCATTATGCCGGTTCAAACAAAAGATGAGGATTTTGTATGTCGCAGTCATGATAGTATTAGAGACCAGAAGTGGTTTTCCAGTCCTTCTCCCACACAACTTTCCTCTTTCAGTTCAAGAAATATAATCTAATTACACTCTGACCCGGCATTAGGGACAAACTTGGGAGAGAAACAGACAATTAGTCTTTGTGAAAGAGTGTTTTGTTCTGAATATTTCTCTATGTCCATATGATGAATTGTATTGTGGTAGTAAAATGCTTAAAGGGGATTTTAATGTCCCAATATGATAGATGTGGCTGTTTACAGGAAGAAAGTCAAGGTTTGGCTTGTGTGGGTGGATTAAGGAGAATGTAGTGTGTGTGTGTGTGTGTGTGTGTGTGTGTGTGTGTGTGTGTGTGTGTGTGTATGTGTGTGTGTGTGTGTGTGTGTGTGTGTGTGTGAGTTTAACAGAAAAAGAGAAAGCTAGCAAGAGACAGAAAGGGAGAGAGAGAGACTGACAGACAAGTCCATGTGTATACAGTATGTGTGTGAATGCGCATGCTTTTGCACACACATATCGCTGACGACATGCAATCTGTGCATATGTGTGTGTGTGCATTCATGTGGTGGTGCTCCGGTTTATAAGGACTTATAGAGATGGACGTAGTGACAGGTTTAGAGAGCTGGCTCATAAAAGCATCCATCTCCACCGGGTCAGTAAAAAGCAGTAACACAAGGCTTTAATTGTTTTGGAGATGTAAAATACAGAATTGAGGGAATAAAAGATTACAGAAACAAGAGGGAACACTTGTTAAATCTCTTCAAAAGCCAGTCTGAACCTTTCCAGAAAAGTGAAACATCTCAATTTTCCTGTGTGTTTGGTCTTTTGTGTTACTGCTCTTTGCACTGTTTTTGCATGCTCATAATCCATGTTTTTTTTTCTCTGCAGGATTATCCCTCATACACAACGTTTGGCCAAAACCAGTATGCCCAGTATTATTCTGCCTCCACTTACGGGACTTACATGACCTCCAACAGCGTGGACGGCACAGGCTCCACAGCAGCCTACCAGCTGCAAGATCCCACCCCTGCTATGACCGGACAGGCTGCTGAACTTCACCCAGGTTTGTATAAAAAAGAAACATTTGGCGGAAACACCAAGATAGTACGAACTTCACAAACACGCAAACAAATGTCAGATTCTTCACCGTTCCTTGATACTGGCTGCGTAATCTTGTTTCCAGCAGAAAAATACCACAGTTTGGGTAACTGAGTTCAGAACTCTCTCTCAGCTCGTGATGAAGCACAGGAAGTAACTTCAGACAGTAGTCATAGTTACCTGGCATCGCGCTTGCTAATTGGAGAATCGGCACATGTTTGCATTAGCCGCAGAGATTTTGATTAGAATAAAGTTATGTTACATTTTGCACTTCTGTCAGAGAACGAGAAGGAAAGACAAAAATGAGAAACTCGATTGCACCCGTACGTACAGAGATATGGCTCGGAGTTCAAATTTTCTGGTTCTTTTTTTCGCATTTTTCTCTGGTTTATCTTGGCTGCAATTCAGGAAGCCTGATTAAAGGAGCTTATCATTCTTCCTGTCACTGGCACTTTCCCTCTCGCTGCTTTTCTCACTATTTCTCTTCTCTCTGACTTACAGTTGGTATCTTTTTCTTTTTTCTTTTTTTTTGGCGCTCACATGCTCTTTGTGTCTTTATCCACCCCCACTCCCGGACTCTCACTCACTCCCTGATTGAGACATAACAATATGAGAGCCGAAGCTTAGAGTCTGGTTCTAGTTACCACACAGCAGTGGGAGCATATGGCATTAGGAGGGTGTGTGCGCGCACAAGAGTGTGTGTGTGTGTGTGTGTGTGTGCTCCTGAAGAATTTTGTATATACCATATCTTTGCAAGAAGCATCAGATTACCCAACTTTTGTAATTTATTGCACAGTTACATCTTTCCCCTCCTCCGTTAAATCTTTACGTTGCATGTTATCATGAATCAGTCAGTGTACCAATGGTTCTTTTGTTTCCGTATCTGTGGTGCCAATTAGCTTGAATTATTAAACCTGACAAGATGGCTTAATACTGTATGAAGTCTGAGTTATTGCTTTTTCCTGAAGTGGATACAACTCCAGAGCACCTGTGGGTCAGCTCAAACCGCGTCGTTACTGTTAGCGAATATAGTTTGTGATCGCTTGTGCAGTTTAAGACGGACATTCGATCATTTTGTAAATTTCATATGTTTAAAATCTTTAGCCCTGTCTGTGTTTGCATACACTCTTAGGGGACTTTGATACAGTGCAGAGCCCCTCCACGCCCATCAAAGAGCTGGATGACCGAGCCTGCCGGAGTGGGGGGTCCAAGTCCCGGGGCAGAGGCCGCAAGAACAACCCCTCCCCTCCCCCTGATAGTGACCTGGAGGTAAGGGACCAGAAAAACACCCACTGACAGAGCACTAACAGCACTGACTGAATATTCCATCCAAATCTCGATGGATATGTGATATGATCCCTTTGATCCCCATCCTCTCAGCTCACTGCAGTCTCAAAATACGACAGAGGAGAGGCTGAGAGAGAGCAGGACCACCCATGTCACTGTCCAGTTGAGCATGAAAGCACAGATGAGCTGAAAGATGGACATACCATCTCTGAAAGAGCATCTCTCATTGCCTCACTTTTTTTTTTTGTTCTCCAGAGGGTGTTTGTGTGGGATCTGGACGAGACAATCATTGTCTTCCATTCTCTGCTCACGGGCTCCTACGCACAGAAATATGGCAAGGTAAGATCGTCACCCTGCCTTCGCTGTCTGTTATTATTTTGTTTTAATTTCTGTTTCCATCTATCAACTTTCTTTCTTGAGAAAATGAAGGGAGATGAATCACGCTTTGCCTCAGCTTCAAACAGTTGGAAAATTCATAATCAATCTCTCAGACCCTTGAAGAAAGGCAATGACTGCTGCACTACTGAAGCTTGGAGGGGTCATCCAGTTGCTAACTGACCAAATAAGACAAGGGAATCATTTGCCCTGGTAATGAGGGAGGAGTTGAATTTGCTCACTACATGTCCCTAAACAGTGTTGTTCAGATAAATGTCCACAAGATAAGTGAGTAGGAGTGAGCTTACAGCAAAAAGCCTTACAAGAAGTCCTGCAGCAAATTTTCTGCAAACTTTTTTTGCCCAGAGTCATGCCTTTCAGGCTGCAAACAGGCTACCCTGCCCTGTGATTGGGTGAAGTTGCTGTAAGAAGAGCTGCAGACATTATTAAGACATTATAACTTAAAGTAAGGATTAATTGAGTTAATATTATGCTAATTCTAATCTCCTGAAAAGATGCAACAATTGAACATCAGTTAAAGTTAAGCTAGTAAAGGTTCTGTTTAGTAGAAATGCATATACTATCTATTCATCTACCAGTGAAACTAAATGTGATTTTTAATATCACATAATGACATAATGGCATGACAATTTATGTAAAATGAAATAGAAGTAGTTGTTTTTACTTCCTTTGTTTTAAAAGCACAATAATAGGTTGCCTCACCTTTCCACCTCTGAAACAAATTCACTGAACTACTTTGAGAGGTTTTAGCACAAAATTTTACTTTTATACAGTCTTTTATGAAAATAGAATTTACAGTGAGCCCACCATTCGAACAACCTTCATTTCCCTCTGTGTAAATCCTAACATTACATCAACTACTCCAGGAATGTTATGGTCAATTTATGATGATGATACATACAAAACATACATAAAAAATGATGTCTTTGAGTGTACCACATATTAAAAATACATTCAAAAGCCATTCATAACTGTTAACACTTACATGAGTTGAATCATAATTTGACATGCTGATTTCTTACTCGGACTGATGTTTATTCAAATCTTCATTTTGAACTTATTAGGTGGTCTCGCCTTCTCACATAACAGCTACACTGTTTATAGTTCCCTTTATTTTAATAGTTCCTGGCTCTGATCTGGGATCATCCTATGTGGCCAAGGCTACAGATTTTTATTGGGTGATGTCGTTTCCTGTGGGCACCGGAGCAGCAACCAGCCTGCCTGGATGGGCTTTGCGTCCCGCTCTGCAGCCCGCAGAGTCCTTTCCGATATTCTTGTTTGGCAGTCAAACAAAAGCTGGCATGGCACACACACCATTCAGAGCCAACCATAGGAGCCCGGGCGCTTTACAGATAGGGTTTGTGGGCACTGATGTACTTCCTACTCACTCTGCAGTCGTGGAATTTAATGTTTGGCAATTGGGTTTAATGGGTTTAAGAAAGGCCCTGGTGAGTTGTAAATTGCTTTTAGTTAGTGTGTGTGTGTGTGTGTGTGTGTGTGTATGAGAGAGAGAACACATGCGGCCTTGTGGTTAATTCCGCTTGGTTTGCATTGTTTGTATTATAGAGAAATACTGCATATCAAAAGATAATTTTACTATTTGAGCCTTGACTTAGACAAGTTGTGCATTTCCTGGAAATAAATAATGAATCAGATGCTGTTGATGGTTACAATTATATTTCATGTATTTTTTTTCTACTTCATTTGTTGCTGTTGCCCTCAAGAAATATAGCGGCAGCTGTGTCTGTTCACTCCTCACCCAAAATAGTGTTTACACTGTTGACATAGGAACCACAAGACCTAAGCACCCTTTTCATATGGGCTTTGAGGGTATCTCTGCTCCAAATGATGGTTCTTCTTTTTTATGAATATACATACACACACCTTTTTTGCACAGATCCACACACACACACGTCACTTATTTCTCAGCACAGGGGTTATTATAACCAGGAATAATATTCACATTATCATGAAGTGTTGAGTTTCCAGCACTCGAATGACAGCAGCAGAGGTGGAGAGAGTTGAACAGTTTCAGGCTGTCCCTGCCTGGCCAAAGTAATATTTGTAATTCTCTATGATTGATTCAACTTGTCTGGCAAAATGTTACCAAAATAAATAAATAAATAAAAAATCCACCTCAGCCATTCTGGAGCTAAATTAAACTGCTCAAGGGGGATTTACACATTTCAGCTGGGAGTGTTTCAACACTCACTGATGTCCATAACTCCTTTGGCTGGCAGCCAACGTGATCATTACCTGAGAGACAAACCTCTTGTCTCTGTGACTGACAGGGAAGAAGGAAAAGAAATACCATTGTTGCTTTCACTATCAGCTGCTCTTCACACTTCACATCTTTCAACTTTTTTTTTTTTGCTCTTTCTCACACACTGGAATGCCGTCCATCTCTTTCTCTTTCTCTCGCTCTCTCTCTCTTTCTCTATCTGTGTTTCTGTGTCTGTGTGCTTCGCTCGCTCACTTTCACTCTCCCTCCTGTTAGTTTCCTTCTATTCTGGTCGTCTGACAGCGTCAGCGAATCGCGCAGCAAGCTGTCGTCCCTTGCTGACCTATCACAGATGATGGTTTTTGCAGCTGAGCCCCGGGTTGGCAGGGCAGGCCGCGTTCTCCCAAAAACACACACACACACACACACACAAGCCATTCACATACCACACACACTCAAAGCGTCTCCCTTTGAGGGTGCCTACTCTTTGCAATACACACATGAAGACACGCTCTCTTCCTCTCACCCCCCACGAACACCCCCACTCCCACCAAGCTTGAGGAATGCTGATGGGACAGAACAAGTGCAACCTGTCTGTCAGCATCTGCTGCGATGAGTGGAGCGTACCAACTCCACAAGTGGGGGTGGAGGGCAGAGGTGTGAAGTGGTAAGAAGTAGGGGGTGTGTAAAATCTGAAATGGTTTTTGGGACAGGAGGAAGTGATGTTTGTTGGAGAGTGCAGAGACTTGTCATTCTGGTGATGTCATGATGATAATGATGATGTTCCCTTCTTTTTCTTCCTGTAGGACCCTCCTATGGCGGTAACGCTGGGTCTGAGGATGGAGGAGATGATCTTCAACTTGGCTGACACACACTTATTCTTCAATGACCTGGAGGTGAGACCCGGATATTAGACTGACACAGACATACACACATTTAAGATTTTCAAAGGCATGTTGAAGGGTTTCAAGTTGTTCTCGCACAAAACACAACATTAAGCACTTAAAGGTTTCTTGAAGCCAGGCTGTCACTCAGTTAAATGCTACTACTGCCCTCTAGTGGTATAAAGTGATGTGGGACACCACAGTGGGTGCCACATCATGTTTGTGTTACATGTTGTTATTTGTTATTATTGAACACAGTAAATTGATTAATACATCTATAAATTGCATCATAATATGTTGGAAACATTTCTATACTGAGTTAATTTTGACCGTTGTCATTTTGTTGTACCCTAGTTTTTAGTATCCTCTTATTTTAGTGGTGCATGGCTCATTTGCATTTATTTTATGCTGTATGTAATGCATATGAAATTCTAGTTTTTTTTTATCTATGCATCTTATCTTTTATCTTATCGTATTTGTGTGTTGCATCTGTGTTTGTGTGCAGGAGTGTGATCAGGTACATATTGATGATGTGTCATCAGACGACAATGGCCAGGACTTAAGGTGAGGATTTAACAATTCACATTTTTAAAATAATTAGTAGTTGCATGTTGATTGTTTTTCATAGCCCAATAATTCACAATATTTACAAAATTACAATATTTGCTTTCTATTGTTTGGCTTTAAAGTATTCTGTTTTTTGTTTAAATAGTAATATCAATTTGTGGAAAGCATTCATACAAATAAACATATGTTTTATTACATTTTAAAGGTAGCAATGAATTGCATCCTTACAGATTACCTATAATTTATATATAATGTTTATACTACTGAATAAAAGAAATAACCATTTGATCTTTTTTGTTCTACCAGAGCAGATTTTTCAAATAAAACATATCATTATTATTGACAGTACTTACAGTTTTGCAACTGATGGCTTCCATGCAGCTGCAACCAGCGCCAACCTGTGCCTGGCTACGGGTGTCCGCGGCGGGGTCGACTGGATGAGGAAACTGGCCTTCCGCTACCGACGAGTCAAAGAGTTGTATAGCACATACAAAAACAATGTGGGGGGTAAGCCAATCTGACGGGAGTTTGCTGGACACCAGTTCAGAGGGGGATTTAGGGGGGTTTAGTTGTGAGTTGTGAGTGAGTCTAGTTGAAATAAATATATAAATTCTCTATCAGAACTCTAAAATTAGATTAAAGTTCTGTCTGAAATTATTCATGTACCAAAATAATGAGGTTGTTTCATGTTTTTTATACAGGTTCTGTTTCTTTAAACCTCTCAATGTCACTTCTCTGTGGAGCTATATCTGATGTTATAGCTGAAAACTGAAACTTTTTCTACAGACATTAATTAAATGACTATTAAAAGACAGGAAAAAGAGAGGAAACCTGGAATTAGAAGCCACATTCTAGAGACATATTAAATAAATCCATACTGGTGAGCATAACAAACATACAAACATAAGTATTTGTATACATAAGTATATAAAAAAGACTCCAGTCAGCCTTTTTAAAAACAGCACACTATATGACTGTTTGCAATATGGGCTCAAGAAATCAATAACAAAGCTGCTGCTGGCCAATCATTTCTGACAATTTCTAAAATAATAATGTTAATTTGACCAGTTATCTGATCTGCAGCTGTGGACAGTTATTTGTGCTCAAGTGGAAACTATCCTAAAACAGTATTATTAGCAAGACTTTAAAACTCCCAATTGAGATAACTATAAATGAGTTGTAGGAGCTTTGTATATAAGAACAAAAGCTATTCAGCTATTAAGCAGAACCGTGAGAGGCTGAGGGTCTAACCCTAGTGGACATTTCTTATGGCTTCCAAATTGTCTCTTTACCTTCCCTGCTCTCTACCCGTGTGTGTGTGTGTGTGCGATGCAGCCCACTAAAGTCGTGCTGTGTTTTAGGTCTGCTGGGCCCTGCGAAAAGAGACGCCTGGCTGCAGCTCAGAGCAGAGGTGGAGGCTCTGACCGACTCCTGGCTCACCCACGCACTCAAGTCCCTGTCCATCATCAGCTCCAGGTGCCACTTTATGTTCGTCCTCCCTTTCACAGAGACTGCGGCCGCTCTCTCAGTCCTCCCCTCCGTTAATTAACGAGGCCGAGATTCAGAGCGTGGGAAATGATCCACATTCAGCATCAAAGGACACGAATCCACGATCCGTTCATCCCTCTATCGATCCGTTCATCTATCCTTTCCCCTCGCCTTTACTTAATATGGTCTGCTCTCCCTCTCTGCCCCACAGGAGTAACTGTGTTAATGTGCTGGTGACCACAACGCAGCTCATACCAGCGCTGGCTAAAGTCCTCTTATACAGTCTGGGATCTGTTTTCCCTATCGAGAACATTTACAGTGCGACAAAAATAGGTAAGACACAAACACTGGCATGCACACAAACGTTACATGAATTCTAAACAATGATCTAATATTAATGAAAATAATGTGGAATGGGAGATATTAAATGGTAACTGAATATATATTTGATGTATTTGTCTAAAGGTCATATGTATTTAGTTGGTTATAAATTATTTTGATGCTTCTTCATCTATTCCATTTGTTGCTGATATCCTGTTATAATATTACACTTACGATTTAGTTTGGATCAGGTTCACTAAACGGTTGGCTGGGAGTTACAGTATGCTTTATTTATACTGTGTGTGTGTGTGTGTGAGTGGAAGAGAGGGAAAAAATAAAACTGAAAGCAATTCACGTTAAAGTCTTTATTAAAGGAAAATTAACGTTTTGGCCAAACACAGACATGCACCTCAGCCATAAGCGGGAAGCAGGTAGTTGTAATAATGGATAGTGTTTTTTTTTTATTTTTTACGGAAATGAATAAATAAAATTACTACACAGCTGGAATCATATAGTCCTACTGCAATACAGTGGTATTAAGTACCTGTTTTGATTCAAGGTTATGTGGTATTTTTCTCAACGTTGTAGTAGTGCCATTTGAAACAAAGACCCTCGATCCAACATACTTGTTACGTGTTAGCTTGTGTTTTGTTTTGCATACATTTATATGTACAGTAAATATAAGGAAGCCACGTCAAATTAATGTTTGTATTTTCATCAATTGTGATATAGCTCCACCTAAATTATAATTCACATTGTGTTCACGTTGTGTATCAAACAAAACAGTTCAGATTAACGTGGGTTTAAAGAGCCAAAACATTCAGAAAAGAAAACTCAAATCCAGACATTTGTGTGTGTGTGTTTGTGTGTTGTGTGTGTGTGTGTGTGCACATGCGTTTTGTTCAGTTCATGTTGCACCCAATTCAACCCCCAAATTGAATTGGATGTAAAATGTGGTAACCATGACAACCGCCTGACATTTAACCCTGTAAAGCCTGAACCATGAAATAATTGCCAGAGGATTGTGTGTTTATTGAACCTTCTGACAAATTAAAAAAAAAAATTGATTTTTAATTTGTATAATTTTTGTACCTCTACATTTTATTTATTTTTGGTTATTTTGCATTTTTATTTATTTTTTTTTTTTGATTTTATTTGTTATTTTGTATTTTCTGGCATTTTAATTATATACATCAGGTTTTTCAAAAAAAAAAAAAACACACTGATCAAAAAAAAAAAAAACACTGATGTAGAGCGTCTCAAAAACTCATGTATCAAATATGATACACTTGGCGTTAAAGGGTTAAGACTCCAGCAAACTGAGTGTTTCAGGTGAGATGTGATATCCCGTAGATGTCCACATACTGGAGTTAACGTCCACGTGCAGTTAGCATTGGGTGTGTTGCACGGGAAAAAAAGGACCAAAAGGTTAATATGGTGCGTGATTTCTCACATCCCTCACACGCACGTCATCTCTCTGAGTTGTCGTGGCAACCTGACTGATAACATCCACCTAAACTGAAGTACCTCTCAGGATGCACCATGTGGGTGTCAAGATTAATTAGAGTGACTGATCTGTTTAGGCATAGTGATGGTGTGTGTGTGTGTTTCATTTCCATCCAAGCAACAAAAGAGAAACCTGTGAAAGCCATTTGTTTGTCTCCAGGCAAAGAGAGCTGTTTTGAGCGTATAGTCTCCCGCTTTGGCACTAACATTACATATGTTGTGGTTGGCGATGGGAAGGATGAAGAGCATGCGGCCAGCCAGGTAAACAAACGACTTCTGAACTTTGAACCCCTCTGACCTTGTGACCCTCCTTCCTCCCCCTGTTTATTTGTTTTTTTGCAGGAAAAGAGAGTTGCTTTGAACGCATAATGCAAAGGTTTGGCAGAAAAGTAGTGTATGTTGTAATTGGGGATGGTGTGGAAGAGGAGCAGGCGGCCAAAAAGGTAATGGACCCGCAACCTCACCGTGACCCCACCTACTCCTCACAGTGTGAGCTCTGATTGGACGAGGCCTGCCTTTCTTTGCTGTAGAGGTTTTGTGTTGGTACTTTTATTTCTGTTCTACTCGCTGTGGCTTTTTTCCGCCCCTTGTTTCATGGAGTAACAGGAGACTTTTGATCTGAACTGTCAGTGAAAGTGTAAGACTAAGGCTTGGCTAATGTTGTACATTTAGCACCTACTTTTGAGAGTCAAATACACCAAATTTTTTTATCCATCTGCTGCTAAATTAATAAAATGAAATAGTTGATTTGGGTAATATAATTCTAAACCTGATTGTGATTTGATCATGATTTGTGTCACATTTGACACTGAAAATAAATGACTCCCCAAATGTGCACAGTTAAGCTTTGAACAATCTCTTTCGAGTTTGTTGCGATTATGCTGTTTTTTATCCAGTGGTGCGCTGAATCTTCTTTTTTTGAATGAAGATTGAAACTGTAATTTATGTGAGAGAAAAGTGGAGTTATATCACAACAAAAGATGAGAAATCGTGATATACTCTCATTCCTAGCACTAGAACATATTTGAATGAATGAATACCGATATAAATCCCATCTCTTCTCCAGCTTCGGGTTTCATTTATAATGCTGGGTGCTGGGATTGTTAAAGGAATAATTTGGCATTATGGGAAACATGCAGATTCGCTTTCTTTCCAACCACTGCATGAGAAGATCGATACCGCTCTCTTACCTGCCCTTTGAAAATAAAGGCTACAGCAACAGCCAGTTAGCCTATCTTAGCATAAAGACCAGGGGATAAAATCAAGCCTGGCTCCATCCAAACTTTCCAAAATCTGCTCGTCTTTCAAGCTCACTAATTACCATGTTATATGTTGTTCGTTTAATTCAAACAAAAACTTGAGTGTGAAAAGCACAGTTGGTTGTTTTATGGGAGGACAACCTCATGATGGAGACGAGCTGGTTAGTTCAGCTTAGCATAGTTTTACCCCAGTTTTTTTTACTCTTTTGTACAGATTAAACTAAGAAAATATAACGTGGGCTTTTAGTTTTTTTTTTTTACCTTTTGAACAGTGTTCATAGGCCCTAATGAACAGACAGATATGAGAGTGACGTCCTTCTTTTCATCTAAATGAGGTTAACATGGAGGTAGAGAAGCACATTTCCCAAAATGCTGAACTCTTCCTTTAAGCCTTGGATTGCATGGATTTCGTTTGCGGTGCTTTTTGCAAAGCAAGCAGCCACCAGCTACTGTAGTGTAGCTTGCATGACATTAGGTGGTGGTGTGCAGCTATGAAAGCAGTACTGCTGGTTTTAATGGTGTACCGTGTGTTCACTCCACAGCACAACATGCCTTTCTGGAGGATATCCAGTCACTCTGACCTGCTGGCACTACACCAAGCACTGGAGTTTGAGTACCTGTAACTATTATAGCAATATGGACTCATGCAATGTTACTATGGACATGGTCAGCCAGGCAGCCCCCTTCTTTTGTATAACTATTTAAGAACAAACAATACACTGCAACTGTTTTTGTGATTTTTCTTTTTGTCTTGTTTTTTGAACGTCTGGATTTACAAACTCTGAACGGTCTTAAGAGGCAATGGAGAGGTGGAAGGAGGTAAAGGAAAGAACAGTGGGGTCAAGAGATCACTCATCTACCCAGCTCAGGCCCTATGCTGGGAACGGACCGCTGTGAAAACCCCGTCTACCGCCCTCGCAGCTGTAACGGACTGAAAGCCTGCAGAGGCTGAAGACCTCCCTCGGCCTGGGAGGGTGTTTCTTCGTGATGTTGGATTTGTTCTGGAGCACCCAGGCTAGGATGAGGACTCTTGTGGGTTGCCTGGGACAAACTATGTTCAAACAATTAGGGCTTCTCTGTACAGGCAGCATTATGTGTGTGGGGATAACAGCTACTTTTTTTTATGTTTTCTTCCTGGTGGTATAATAATCACAACACACCAATGCAGTCTGTGGCAGAAACTCGTGTAAATTATTTACAGTAAACTTAAAAAGGGCAGTGGTGGATGTTTTTTGTCAAGGAAAGGAAGTCAAATTTGGGCGTCTTTGGGGTTTTTTTCCCTCTGGATTTTTGTAATTCTTTTGGGAGGTGGGGTTGAGGATGTGCGTCATGATGTGTTGTGCCTTAATGTGTTTGAATGTCTTTTCCTTATTCAGAAATGTCTATGTATGTAGATATAAAAGGAGAAAACCTATCCAAATGACCATGCATCTTGTCTTCCCTAATATTTATTAACTGATCAAACTCATAACCAAAAATAAATTCATGCAGTGCTGCAAGTTATTGAAAATAGTCCATTTTTCCATGTTAAGTGAAACAAATGTACTTTTACAAGTCAAACAGCAACACAATTGCCTGATAGTAATTATGTGAAATCACATCTGGTAATTTGGTCCTCTTCAATTTGATCTTAAATAACTGAAGCCTGTAATTCTGATCCTGCTCATGAGTTTCTTGTGCAGGCTTGAAAGAGCACTGAAGAGAGTTGAGTATTTGTTTGGCTGTTGAATTCAAATATACACAAGCTTTCTCCAAGATTGCAGACTATACCTTTAACTGGCACTCGTCACCATTTTTAAATTACCATTTGTCTCACGCCGAGCACCGTTTCAATGAACTGTGTGCAAACAAGCAGAAATAGTTTCCTTTGAAAACAGCCCATGACCATATTTACAGTTAAATATCCAAGAAGAAACAAAGACAGCTTCTTTTCAATTTTTATTCACATCTTATTTCTTGGCTTTGAAGTACTCCTCAATCACATCCTTGGCTTGAGACTCCTTGCCATAGTCCTGTAGACAGAAAAATACAGTTTGAGGTGAGTAAGTCTAAACTCCAAATTACAGCCCAGCTGGTATTACTGGCCAAGAAGCTCACAGAGTCTGTGCAAGTCAACCAAAAGTAACAAGACATATCTACAGAAAAGAATAAGACATGGCTGAGGTAGAACATTTTTTAAATAGTCCCTGTGGAGTATTGTGAACATTTTTACATGAAGTGAATAGACTGGCCACACAGCAGCATTTAAGATGAATTACAGTGCTGTCCTGTCAATCAAAATGTGTTACTATATGTAGCCATTTTTAGGGACCCCAGATGTCACAGTAAGACGACGGGGCTCGTACCCTGGCTGTCATCTTGCCAGGCGTTAACAGCTGCATGGCACGAAGCACAGCACCTGCACTTGCACTTGACTGGCAGTCATGAGTCTTAATGTCCTACGCAACAGCAATCTCTAACATCCATCAGGCATCTTTAATATCTGGCCTGCCTTTGCTGTAGGCCAAATATTAAAATGGTCACAGAAAACCCCGCCAAAGAGCATCATTTACCTTGACGACGACACAGCTGCAACCCACGACCTTGCGGGGTTTGCCCTCACGGTCGATCTTGCACAGACCGACCCACTCGCCGAGCTTCTTGTTGTCATCAACCTGAAATTGAGTTTGACAGTCTTTTAGCATGAGTCATTCATTTAAGTATGCATGCACTGAAGTTTAGTCACATTTGCTTTCAGTTTTTGAACTTTTACTTGTGCAGCAGGATGGATCGGGTGGTACGTGGGTATTCTCGGCTGTATCTCAGACAGAAATTGGGTAACAGTGGCAATCTCCTCACAGTATTCAGTAGAGGGAGCCAAATTATCATCAGTGATACAGCAGTACACAGCACTACATGCTATCTTCAGTATACCACACATGAAACTGTACTACCAGAAGTCTTAAGTTTAAATATGACTTCATGTCACAAGGATTTTAACTCTGAACTACGACTCTGGCAACAAGGCACCCCCCCACAGCTGATGCTGAATCAGTCTGGTCTTTAGCATCTCCTTACCTTAATCAGGTTGATATTATGCTCAGCGCAGAGGGCCTCCACCAGCTTGACGTACATGGGCTCGTCGCAGTTGGCTGCAAGAGCGCAGAGATGGGCCTGACGCCTGCAAGAAAGCACCAGATTAACTTGCAGTAATGGACTGAACACACGCTTTTAAATTTAACGGCACACCTCAGACAGAAATTGGGTAACAATGGCAAGCTTCTGCATTAAATTTCAGTCAGATATCATCAGCGATACACCAAGTAAAGAAGACAAAACTAATGTAGGAAAATAATTAAACTCACTTGTCCAGAGCCTTGGTGGCCTCGCGGATACCACGGGCGAGGCCATCGTGGATGAGTGAGGTCTTGAGCACTTCAGGGAGAGCGGTGTTAACATCCATGACACCTCCAGCAGCAATGCTATTAATAATGAGTGGACATGTAGGGGGGGAGAAACACATCAGTTAATTTTTCTCCTAACAAAAGGATACATTCATGGATTCTAGTTGAGCTTCCAGTCTGTCAGAATGAGGATCTCACTCATTGTTGAGTGAAGGGGTATCCGACAAAAGAATAAAGGTCATCATTCAAGCACAAGAGAGCTCATTTCGAGAAAAATGGCACATTTAAAAGGTTTGTACATATTCAAAGTTGCATGCTAGGACAGCTGACCCTTTGATATCAGCAGAATGATAGTTCTAGTATGGCCAAAGACAAATGTGGCATTTCAGGACTCTTGTTTCAAAGAGAGCTGACGCAGTTTATACCTGCAATAAACCCCCGACTGATCCGAACTTTAGAAAAACAAGCATTTTAGAAGTTGCTTGGTGCTCTGCACAGACCTGACAATGGATGAATTTACACAAATCACTCAAGTATTTTATAAACACTATACGATCTTAACTTCATTCAGAAAATTAAGCATTTTAAAAGCTGCTTCACCTCACTAAGCATGGATTCAAACTGTTTACAAGTCTGCATCATGAGTTAGTAATTTTAGCATCCTTTGATATAGTTACTGCAAATCACTGCAAAGTAAGTTTATTATGGGATCGTAGCACTGTAATAAACCAGAATACTTCAGCTGACATGACTTGCACTAAACAGTTAATATTTATTGACTCTGGTAAATAAAGTAATGAAACTTGAAAAGAGAACATTTTTGGGTCATGTTCAAAGACTCAAACAAACAACCCTGACTCACATGAAGGAGATATTCACTAAATTTGACAAGCATACTGAATTACAACAGCACATTGCACCTTCAATGCAGCCACTGCCTGATGATGTGACATTTTAATGAGCCAAACCAAGTTTCAGCAAGAACAAATTAAGCCTGTCCAATGCTCAACTTGGCTACGAAGTCTTATAAACCAGTCTAACATTTGATTTATTCGCCACACACGCGGATATTAAATGTCACTGCCTATGTAAGCCTAAGCTAAGCTACCCAGCTAGCTCAAGGAAAATAAGAAACTGCACCCGCTCATAGCACAAGTTATTGTTAACGTAACGCACTCAATATGGATAAATCATAAAAACTACACCATCATTACTACTTTTCATACAGTCTTTTCTTGTTAGTGCCGTTTATTTGTCAGCTGCCCCGGTCAGCGGGAGATGTTTGAGTAGTGCTCACCTTTCCTCGGCCATTGTTGATATAAAGATGGATGTTCGACTTAAAGTCCTGTAATAAAGAACAGAAAAGAGGGGAGAGTCATTACACGTCGCGTTCAGCTCATCGTAGTAACTTTATAACAGAGGATGTCTGATTAATCTGATAGATTGTGTCGCTGCTGTAGGAAACATACCTAAGCCTACTCTCATGCAGCGGGTAAAGAGGACGTCATAAGCGTGCGACGTTGCTTTAGCACCATGAGGCCCCCGTCCCCTCCGCACATTGTCGTCCAATGAGCTGCCTGCTGTATTTTCAGTCTAAGTGTATCGCTTTGACTTTGTGGTTTATTGACTCCTTGAAATGATGTTTGCCTCCCTGTGGCTCTTGTCTTTTTCTCATTTGCCATGAGGGAAAAAGAACCCTCATTTTTCGACCTTCACAGCATCTTTTTATTCATGCATGGCCATGTGGAAAATCATAGTGTCATAAATATCACACAGAATAATACATTTAATTTAATTATGTGATATATGAATCTCAAAGTTCAATTTAATTAAATGTCCATTAGATCACTGTACATTTCCAAATGAGGTAACACAATGTCGACTGAGCCTACGGCCCAGTAATAGCCTGCAGCATTTGCAGTATTGTGACTGGGTGAGGCGACTCCCCCGCAAAAATCAGAAGCAAGTTTTGGGAAAGACCACAAACAGAAAATCCTCTAAATTACAACTTACACATTTTCAGTATATTAATGTAAATTTTAAAGCTCAATGAAACTTTTCACTTTGTGTAGATTTTGGCAGTCCCTGTTTCACAACCCGCTTCAAGGAGACTACTTTTTACTAATAGAAATATTTAGGCCTCTGTATTAAACTGAGACCACAAGTTAAAAACTCCATAGAGTGCCTTTAAATATGTTCTTAATATTGTGGCATCCCAGAACTATAGTGAAAGCCCCCCAGGGTAACGCGTTCATGGATGTTATAGTGTTTATTCTGTCATGTTACTCTATTTATTGTGGTTTGACAGTTTGTTTGGCTGCCATGATATTCATTATTTCTTAGACATTATGTTTACGTGGTTGTGTGAAAAATAGGAAATGACAAAACTCACATCAATGAGTGCAACAAGCAGAGTTCAAGCGATTTAAAGAATATTTTTATTTCAACCATACAAACTGTGATGTGCAGCTCCAAAAAATCTCATTCGATTTACATTTCATTTGAGCATTATCCATCATAAATGAATAAAACATATCAAAATCAAATGGAAGGAAACAGAAATATTTATATAGTCTTTTGAAGGTTTCTTTTTTGTTTATTGGCTTGACAAGATACTGCAGTGAATGTGGTTGAGTTGGTGTCCACGTTTTTAGAGTTTGAGAAACTTCTCTAATTGCTCCAACTCGACTGCATTATCAAATGCAGTATAGTCCTAAGAGAAAGAGAAGTCAGGGGTCAGGGATTTGGGGATGAGGGTGGAGAGAATGCAGAGCAACAGAAAGAAAGAAAGCGTTATCATACATCCTTTTTAAAACACACCTAAATGCATTTAATTACTATATATTGTAGAGACTGTGTGCTATCCATAATTTAAAATCTTCTAACAGCTTGAGCACAACATGGTTAATAACATCAAACCAGAGTTGATTTTAAGAGAGTTGGTGCTGTTTGTGTGTAAGAACACGCATGTAAGTAACATAACAATTATTAAAAAGAGAACAGGAATAAAGCAACAAAGCCAAAAGTAGCCCTGCGTTAAAAAAACACACCCCTCTCATTATTTTGAGAGGAACCAGTCTGTCTGTGCAGCAGGGGATCCCAACACAAGGAACAAGACAGCCTAAGATCATCCAGCAAAGTTGAACCTGGGTCAACTTTAATTGCAACAATACGTCATCATGAAGGTGCTACACCGGACACATAACTTTCAAGTGTTTTAAAATCTTTTTCTGTGAGTTTTAGAAACCAGGTTTCCTTGACAACATGCATGCATATCAAACAAAATAGTTCATTTTGAACCTTTGTGTTTAGACATTCTTGTGCCTTTAATATTGATGCTAACATCAGCATGATAACATGCTCACAATGACAATGATAACATATGTTTTCCAAATTATGTTCACCATCATCTTAGTGTTATGTTTTAGTGTGCATACATTTGCTACTTAGTGTTAAAAACAAAATACAACTGAAACTCATGTGGATGTCATTATTTCTGTTTAGTATTTGGTGATAAGGGAGTATCAAAAAAATTGAAACTTTGACCTGATGATGCCGCTGAATGAAAATTTCTTACAATTCAGACATGAAATCATGTATGTCTGTACCAAATGTTTGGTCAGTATATTAAACAGTTGTCAAGGCATTTTCATGTGAAAAAGAAATGTCATCCTGCTGGTGGCACTAAATTAAAAACTGGCTGACTGTTAGTGGCATTCCTGTAGCCATGAGGCTAGTGTAACTAAAACTGTCATGTCTGAGGGCATGAAAAGACAATTTGAGCCTTTTTGCAAACTGTAAAGATCAAAGGTGCTCTGCTTAAGTCAGAGCAACTTTTGTGTCACAGCAAAGTCTGAAGGGAATGCTGAAATGACTATTAACACACCCCAGGAGCAATATGGGGCATGTGTGTGTTGGATGAGTGATTAGGGTGTGTGCCTGCATACCTGGGTGTGTAATAAAAGTATGGCTGTGCACACTTAAGATAAAAACAAAGATAATGTCTTTGTGTGTGTGTGTGTGTGTGTGTGTGTGTGTAAGCGGCAAGTGTGTGTAGTGTGATATACTGTAAATATTTATTCACTCCCTGCGTCTTCGCCCTAGCCTAGCAAGGATGTTTTTTTTCCTGCTACAAATGCAGCAAGCATGTAAATGATTGACATTCAGTCTTTAGTTTTGTGAAGGTACTTTTACAGGTTATCATGTGAGACTTACCCCACAGTAATTGTTCCCATTGACTATTTGAGGGGGCAGAGCTGTCGGGTTTCCTGCCAACTTCCTCATTAAATCCTTGTCTTCAGAGTTCTGAGAAATGTCCACACGTTGGAAGAGGATCTTCTTGGATTCCAGGATAGAGAAGATTCTGTCCTGTCTTTTCCTCATCTGGAGAGGACAGCAGTTAACCAGTTAAGTTTTCCAAAAATGTTAAATTCACATGTAGCCCTTTAGCCTTAATGTTTATACTCTTTTTCGGTAAAACTCACTCCAATCTCCATAATAAGCTGCTACACTTTGTCTACAAAAACGTAAATACTTTACAGACAGCACACATTTTTGTTAAATGTTACAATATGTCAGTGTATTGACAATATGTCTGCATATAAAGGAATGAAGCAGATGAGACCGCATACTCTACCTCTGTGGAACTGCTCACGCTGGAATAAAACACTTTGAGTGGCATGTCTGCTATTTTAACAATAACACCTTGATCCAGACACAAATACACAGGTTTCTAGAGAGACTGACTGAGAGAGGTGCAGAGAGAAGTGGAGGCACAGAGAAGGCTCCAGTAGAATAAATGCAGGTACGTGCGGTTGGTTTGCTGCAACAGCAGACAAGGTGAGCAGGTTTGGACACGGTTTACCTGCCTGCACAGGCACACCCACTTGACTGACTGCCATTCCAGTTGTAGCCTGCATGCGTCATTGGCCATTGTGAAAGCACAGGCGCTGCAGCACACACACTCACACACACACACACACACACACACTACTTCCAGTGGTGGAAAATAACTTACTCAAGAACTGTAAATGAGCACATGATTTGAAAATATCCAGTTTATACTACTTAATATTTCTACTCCATACTGCTGAGGAAAGCACTGAACCTTCTTCTCCACTACAGAGGCCACTGATGTGTGATTAACAATGGCTGAGCTCAGTTTAGCTGATTTGTTATTATTATTATTATTTTTATATTACTATTGATGATTATTATTGAAGCAATTTCAAGGCACTTTCATTTTGTTCTTTATTTTTGTTAGTGTTTTGACACTATCTTGTGTCGTAAAGCTCTTATAATAATAATAACAATAAGAAATTATAAAAATTATAATTTATACAGCGCTTTTTAAAAACACATATGCTTCAGAAATCGAATAAAATACACACACACAAATACAAGTACATATACATCCATACACACACATACATATACATTTGTATGATACATAGACAAAAGTTAAAGAAATTGATCAGAATAAGCTGAACTAAAGGCAAACAGAGGATAATATAAAAAAGGCTAAAATGAGATTTCAGCAATGTCTTAAAACAAGTTTTTTATTTTAAGCATAAAAGCAAAGCAGCACAAACCACATAAGAAATGTGTGGAGGAAGACACATAATTGTTAAAGTGCAAACTGAAGTGTTTGTCAGACAAGTATGAGAAGAATTATTTGGGAGCAGTACCAGAGATACCAACTCAGTTGAGTAAAATGTAAAGTAATATGGCACGGTCAGTTGTGTGAAAGTCAGCAGATAAGTCACTATAAAGTGGAATATTCACCTTTATCAGCATGCATTTGGATGTCAGTAGTGCCTTTGAGCAGTGATTTTTCCGTGATGTGTTTTTGACTGAAACCAGATTTAAATTTAGTAAATATTTGGGTCCCTCAACCAGCTGGAGAAGCTGTTAAGCGACAACTTTTCAAGAATTTTAGAAATGACAGATTTAAAATGGGCCTGTACTAATCTAAATTGGTCATATGGGGAGGTTTTTTATTTATTTATTTTTTTTGGGGGGGGTTGTGAGAAACTGTATGCAAGAGGTCTTGCATGGAAATAGGGTTGACCTTCAATAGAAAAACATGGACATGTCCACAAAAAAAATTAATTGGAGGATGTGGCAGGAAAACAGAACATACAGGATTCAGAAATGTATTAATAATATCAAACAGAAACCTAGGATTATGCCTGTTGATGAGGCCAGAGACTGATGCCACTCACATCTTTGATGAGTTGACTGAAGGTGGTTAACAGCTCCTTTATATGGAGGTAGTGCACATAGAGCCTTTCTATATCCTTGTCTATGGCGTCGAATGAAGTTATCTATCCAAGGCGGACATTTGCCCGGATAAGGTGTGCATTTGTTATCAACATTCCCTAGTAATGCCCTAATAATATTAAACCAACAGTAAGATATAGCTTGGTGGCAAGGCTAACATAATATATTACATTATACGCCAGTTTTATTACAGCAGCTTATATCTCCATAGACCAAATAAAATAGTCATGAAATACCTGTCTAGGAGAAAGAGGGCCAGTACTGGAACATTTTTTATGTACAGTCATGTGAAAAAATTAGGACACCCCATTAACGCTTTATTAAAAAATGTTCACATAACAATGTTTAATCTTGTTTTTATTTATTTCTGGAAAAGAAAGTGATTTAATTGTAATTAAACAACATAAATTAACATATTTCTACTCATCAAGCAAAATGTGTATTTTAATGGAGTAAAAAATTAGGACACCCCCACATATTTTCCCACTTAAAATGGCTATAATCACACACAGGTGTATCAGATCAGGTGCACATGATCAGAACATCGTTACCCAGCATTTTGAAGGAGGCTTGCCCTATTTAAACCTCAGACATTTAGTTTGGTGTGCCCCTGTCTGTTGAAGTGAGAGTGAGCACCATGGTGAGATCCAAAGAGCTGTCTGAGGCCCTCAGAAAAAAGATTGTGGCTGCTTATGAGTCTGGTAAGGGAATTTAAAAAGATATCAAAAGAATTTGACATCAGCCATTCCACCATCCAGAAAATTGTTTACAAGTGAAGGACATTCAAAACAACTGCCACCATGCCCAGGTCTGGCCGTCCAAGCAAGTTCACCCCCAGAGCAGACCGCAAGATGCTAAAAGAAGTCATCAAAAGACCTAAAATATCATCACGGGACCTACAGCAGGATCTCGCTACTGTCGATGTGAAAGTGCATGACTCTACTATCAGAAAGAGATTACACAAGTTTGACTTTCATGGGAGGTGTGCAAGGAGGAAATCTTTGCTGTCTAAAAAGAACATTAAGGCCAGACTGAAGTTTGCCAGAGAGAACATAGACAAAGACCAGGTCTTCTGGAATAATGTTCTTTGGACAGATGAGTCTAAAGTTGAATTATTTGGACACCAGAACAAAAGACGTTGTTTGGCTGAAAGAATTCTGCATTGAGGAGTGGGACAAACTTTCCTCAGATCGATGTCAGAGACTGGTAGATGGCTACAAGAAGCGTCTCACTGAAGTTATTTCAGCCAAAGGGGTGTAACACTAGTTATTAGGGGGTAGGGTGTCTTAACACTACTAACTACAAATGTTTGCCTAGGAAAATGTGTACATATGCTCTTCCGGTGTGCGAGACATAAATTGTCTCTTGCGATTTTGCAGGGACTCGGACCCCAGTGAAAGGTATTAAAACAGCCAATCTTCGAAAACTGAAATGAAAAGACACATGTGTTGTAAATAGAAATACAAATTTATTGATCAGCACTCACTTACATCAAAAAAAAAGAAAGAAAATTATCATGCAATAAAAAGATAATGTAATCAGTATCTTCCTGCACGTCAGTGGACTTTGGATGATTAGCAGAAAAATCTCCCAGGAAAATAAAAAAATCACTACATGTGTGTAGTATGAAAATAAATGTTACAAGCAAACTTTTCCTGTCTACACAAGCATCATGTATGTTATTCAAGATCACATTTTGGATTATTTTGTTATTGTCAAAATCTTTTGAAGCAAACAACGTGGCATCTATTTATAGAAATGCAAAGTCAGCAGATTTCTTAATAATTTCTTAAAAAGGTGTAAAAACACACTTAAAACAGGCCCCTCATGTTCCAATGGTCTACCTTAAAAAGCAACTGAACACCAGCTGAAAATCTTCTTTTTTGGTGCCCTCTCAGTCTGGCGTTTTGTTTACTGTTTAAATGTAGTGAAATTACATGACATAGGTTATTCCTTAGGTCATCTTGTTATCACGAGAGAACGAGAGGTTCAAGCTCATAACACACTCTACCAGCCAGGTCTTCAGGGACCTTCTCAACGCAGTTTTCAGAATCAGCTTCAGCATTCTTGTCCTCCAGGGGGCGACTGTGTCCAGGCTCCTTCACTTGTGTATTGCTGTCTCTGAAGGAGATAACAGGGTGACAGGAGTGGTCATTAGACTTTCAGGTTGTGAAAGTCATTGTATTGAGCAAAAATACAATGTGTTTCTTGGCAAATAATATCAGCTACATTCTCCTTTTACCTTCCATCAAATAGTCCATTGGTTCTTTCATCCACATCTTGTTTTACTGGTGCTGCAAACCTGTTAGTGAACTGAACCGTGGTACCTGAAAAGTGTGCAGAATATCACCATGAAAACAGCAGTCATTCTCTTAAAAAAAGGTCTCAGATACAAGAGAAATCAGAGCAACTAGGTCAGTGAAATGGTTAAACCTGTATAAACTGAGTTTTTGGCCACTAAGGGGCAGCACAACAAGCTATAAACACAATAACACTGACACTATCCCTCATTTGAGTGTTAGGATTTTGAATTTGCACATCCAGTAGCCAAGGAGCAACAAGAAACATCAGGATTGATTTGGTGTTATTGGGTTTCTGGTGTAAGTCTAGCTCCCTTTTGGTATGTTTAGTGGTTAAATGTTTTGTTATGTTCACCAGTGAGTCCACAACTGTGTCTGTCTGGGAAGGTAGTGTTTGCTGGGCTTTATTAAAGTCCTTTGATTGAAAACAGCCAGCTGCTGCAGCTAAAAGACTGAACAGTAAAGTCGCAGGCCATAAAACCAAAACAGTGAGCAGAAAGATGCCTCTACTATGCATAGAGCTAACTTGTTCTGACCACTCTGTGAAGGCAAGCTGTAAACACAACACTTAAAACATTATCACCTTTTGCTGCAATATGTTCACCACCTCATCTTTAACTTAACAGTTTGTCACTGTACTTCCATTGTTAGTATCAAAATATGAACTGATGCAGCTTTAAAAAATCTGTACAGATTGTATGACATTAAAAGAAAGGGGGCATCGTGGTAACTTTTGAATATAAAACATGTAGATGTCTGCCACTTACCAGCACCCTGCCACTTCCTTCTCCAGACCAGGTAGCCTATAACTAACACGAGTAGCAACAATACTAGCCCTATCACAACTCCTGTGATAGTTGAAGAGGATGAGGCCGCTGTAGGGATGAAAAGATCATATGGTAGAGTTAACAGAGGAGAAAACTATCTATGATCACTTTAGACAGACAACTGAACTCTCAAGGACTCCTTGGGTCTTACCGATTACATTGACTCTGAGTGACTTGGAGGGAATGGAGCAGAAGGACTCAGAGGAGATGTTGATGCCGTAGACACACTGATAGTCTCCTTGTTGCTTCTTTTCTATTTCAGAGAATTCGAAGTATGCCAGGTAGAAGACAGAGTAGCCAACTGCTTCCTTTGTTTCAGTGGCATTTGTGCCGATCTCTGTAAGATGGAAGAAACCTCCAGCGTAGCGGGAATGAATGGAGCACGTGACGGAGAAGCTACTGCCTTCGTTGAGCGATATTTTGTCAGGGCTGAAGATCACCATTGAATGAGGAGATGTCAGGGAGATGCTGGGTTTCTCCAGTTTCACTGCACATTTGGAGACAGATTTTTACAACCCCACATAGATCAAAAGAAGTGCACATTTACATGATGTACAGGACAATTATCTTCAAAAAACAAGCACAACAGTATTGACCTGTGATAGAGAGCTCAGCAGTATTTCCTTGAGGGTAATAGATGACTTGATGGGGCAATTTTTTTTGATATTCACAGAAGTATAACCCCTTTTGGCTGAAGTCCACTGAAGGGAAGGTAAAGGTTACAGCATCGTTGTCAGAGTATTTTTCCATTTTAAATGATGATTCTGTCTTTTTCAGGACGAATGTCCCACCCACGTGTTCCGTTACCACAGTGCAAGTGATTTCCACTCTTTCACCCCAGTTTACTTGTGGACCAGGACTCAAAGTGATTTGGGGCTTGTCTAGAGCACCTGAAAAAAAAGTTGTAATAAGTTTGTTTTGCAGCTGACGCAGCATCATGTGATACAGGTTGAGAGGTAATGACTTCATTCATAGATGAGCTCTTACCCAAACAGATAACACCAGCATCTTCACCATGCCCGCAGTTATTTTCTCCAAAATTTGGATGCCTACAATGCGAGAGGGCAGACTCTAGGCCTGTGCACTCCACATTGTCCAGCCATATTGGACCAGTGCCTCTGCCGAAGTGGGCACTTGTGGGAGCAGAAACTGCATGACCGCAGCCAAGCTGCCGACATACCACATCTGCATTGGTCATTCTCCATTCGTCATCACACACAGTTCCCCACTGGCCTCTATACAGGACCTCCACTCTACCAGAGCATTCACTTGAGCCACTGACCAACCGGATCTGTGCTGCATTTGAAAACAGAAATCAAGTGAGTTCAACTGTAGAGGACAGTCCTTGAGACATGTATTTACATATAATTGTATAATTGTATTTGGATTAAACTTATTAGTATGCACATATATTAATAAAGAGATGTTTTTATTTTAAAACACAATACAAACACAATTCATATGGTTATCATGTTTGTATCACACCGTTCCTACAAGTTAGTGCATTTTGAAAATACCACTCATATCAGAAACTCATTTCAACAGCAAACATGGGAAAAGGGGTGAAAAGTAATGGTGTGGAATGTGACTCAGATGTGATATATGTCACTTTTGTTATACAAATTAAACATAAAAAAAATGGTTTAACAATTTGGGGAATAAAGACTGGAAATGTGGAAACAATTAGATTTGCTCTGTCTGGAACACATAACACATTCTGCTAATAAAGTAAGTCAGCATATTTCCTAAAATGCCAAACTGTTACTTATGCATGATTTTGCTTTTGATTTAATGAGTTATAATAATAATAATTCACTTAAACAGAAATATAATTAACAAAACATAATTGTGAGGAAAATACAGATTATATTGTATTATATGTCCAACACTTAATTTAAAAGGCTTTACCTGCACAGATAACACCAGCATCACGTTCATGCCCACAGGTTGAACTTCTGTAACCTTTGAGTGAGCATTGCTGAAGAGACGTCACATTGTCAAAACATGAATCAGTAGCTTCCACTACTGATCCAATCCCTTGGCCAAAATGGGCACCACCGTGAGCGTCCACTGCGTGTCCACACTCCAGCTGCTCACACACCACCTGACCTTTACTCAGGGTCCATTGTGAATCACACACCGTTTGCCACAAGTCGCCATTACGGACCTCGACTCTTCCAGAGCACTCATCATCACTATTAGCCAAACGGACCTCCAGACTTCCTGTGAAGTCAAGAAAACTAAGGTTTTTATATGGTATGAGACATTTGATGTTCATTTTGATGTAGTCATAGATGTGGCAGCTAAATAGTAATCAAAATAAAACACCAGTGAAGTATTTTCTTATTCCTTATGTTGCACAAAGTTCAGATTTGGAGCACTATAGGGACACAAAAACATGCGCTGAGCTGTTAACATTGTTGTGAAAAATGGCAGGGGTTATGCCCCCCAACACATACAAGCAGCATGTGACTGAAATTCTATACTTATGTGACAACAACTAAACCTTATCCATGATAACTGAGCATCTCTAAACAAGGAAGATGAGAAAATTAAAGATTCAGAAAAAAGTAAGTGTAAGTGAATTTTTCTGTGAAGCTACATGGGCCACAGAGTGGCAAGATGTAGAAAGATGTTTTGTAAAGTGAAAAAGCTTTGTATTTGTCTGTATACATTTAATTAAGTTTAAGGTTTTTCAAGGTTGTAAAGTGAAAGTTAAATAGAGGTCTCGCGATAAGAAATGCAGGGAGTGTACAGTACTTCTGTTAAATATGTATAGGTTTTTATGCATTTTCAATATAATGTAATGATGTTTTAAAAATATGGTTTTAAACAGGGTCATATATACCAAATAAATGCTGTTCTATGTCAGAGAGTAGAGATGATTATATAAATTACACTGGTAAGATGATATTTTTTATCCTGCATGCACAGGATAAAAAATATCACTTTTCGGGACATTAGAGGCTCTGTAGTATATAAATAAGATAGTAAAAAAGAAAAGTAGCAATACAACACACTCCATTATCTTTTGTCATGTTGAAGATGTTTTTTTCTTACCTGTGCAGATGACACCTGCAACTGAGGTGGCGTTGCAAGTTCTGCCTCTAAATGGTATTTGTGTGCACTGAGACAGTGATGAATGCAGTCCATTGCATTCAATCTGATCAATAAATGTCTGCCCTGTGCCAGTGCCAAACTCAGTCGTAGTGGTGATCTTATGAACCCTCCCGCAGTCCAGCTGTCTGCACACCACCATTCCATCATTTACATCCCAGTATTCACCACACACAGTCCCCCACTGGCCTTTGTTAAAGAACTCCACTCTTCCAATACAACGATTGTTCCCCCCGGCCAACTTCACATTGCCTGAAAATTACAGTTACATATGACATGTATATATGAGTTATATGAATGCACAGTACATGTACTCCAACTTTCGGGACTTGTTTTTATATTTTCCATTTTTGTATCTACTTTTCCACATATTCTCTAGTCAAACTTGTAATTTCTTAAGAGATTAAATTGAAGTTTTATTAATGCATGTCATAATTTGTTCCACAATGTAATGTATTGAGAAATTAGGTTACTGGATTAGTCACTGGTCATTTCAAATTGTCACCATATCTTAACCCATAAGAGAGAGACAGCCAGCAGTGGAGGGACTATTTTGATCTTTTGCTTCAGTATTGATATTACACTGTTAAAATAGTTTGTTACTTGGAAAAGTCCTGCATTGAAAATGTTAAAGTAAATGTATGTCAGTATAATCAGGAAAATGTATTTAAATAAAATAAAAGTAAAATTCCCCCAAAAAATGCATCCGGGGACTGTAATACTATTACATATCATATCATTAGAGTACTATTACTTTTGTGTTAAAAAAAAACAGCATTTGACTGATGTAGTTGGTTGGGGTGGCGTTGTTTTTATGTTTTCTGCATACAGGGAATGCTTTACTGTACTGTCTATGTCTGTGTTTTTTATATGCATTGTACTATGTCTTGCTGAAAAACCAATTGTCCCCTGGGCACAAAAAAAGTTGAAAGCTGAGGTTGAAAAGGTTGTAAATAACATGAATGAAAAGTAATGCACATGGCTCTCTCTACGGTGTGCACCAGCTCTCCTTCAAAGCCCCTCCCTGCAGCATTGCTCCGTTTAATTCTTCCTTTGTTTTGTTTTTCTTCAGTGTTCTTCTTGGGTTTAGGCAGCAAGTGGACCTGGAGGAGGCTGAGTTTTTTCACAGACTATCTGTCACCTTTACTACTATAAGGTCAGAGTGACAGTTTGCGCAAACATGAGTAAAAGTCATTTCTAAATAAGTTAGCTACTTCTGCTTTAACCATCCTCCACCTATCCACGTGAAATACAAACTGCAGCACAGTGGGTCCTCAAAATGTTAAATATTGTAAAGGGGCAGATGTCTTAAAAGTCTATCAAATATTGTTTCATTTTTCTTTTGAAAAATGGAAAAATATGCACAACAGAGTCATTGTAGTTTATAAGTGTAAGTTCAACAAGTCTTACCTGAACACTCAACAGCCGCCTCTTCAATATTATCCTGGCTGGTCCTGACATATTCTCTCAGTGTGCACTGTGTGAGAGAACTCTCCCTACCACTGCAACTGACCTGATACCCTCTCAGATCTGTGCCTCGGCCAAATGATCCTGAAACTTTGACGGGGTCTCCACAGTTCATCTCTCTACACACCACTGTAGCTTCATTCATTCCCCAGTTAACTTTATATGCTGGTGCCCAGTGGTCACCATGGTGGAACTCCACCCTGCCTGAGCACTGGTCAGTCCCATTGATCAGTCTAATGGTAGCTGGAAAGTAAAAGAGAGAGGAGCAGCCACTAAATGGTTGGTGTTTGTACCTTTCTACAGTTTGTAATAAATAATTGGTTGATTCAAATTGTATAGTATATACTATAGTGAAAATAACTGAAATTCTTGACAATGATCAGCAAAATATTCATCAAAGGCATTAGGGGTGACATGTTAATGTAAGCATAAATACACTGTATGAAACAATCATGAAAATCAACAGTATGATACCTGAGCACACCACGCCAGCATCTTCGCCATGGCCACAGTTATTTTCTCCGAGGGTGGGGTGTCGGCAGTGCAAAAGGGACGTCTCATTACCAACACAGCCGACATCATCCAGCCAGATGTCTCCTTGGCCTTGACCAAAGAAGGCACTGGATTTGGAAGTCTGAGCTGTTCCACAATCCATGGCTCTGCACACCACCTGAGCATCTCTGATGTCCCAGTCATCGTCACACACTGTTCCCCATTGGCCATCATGCAGAACCTCCACTCTACCAGAGCATCGGTCAGTGCCATTGGCAAGCCTTAATGGTGGATCACCTGAAGAAAAAGTTCATGAAATGTTAGACTTTATATGGGCTGTCAAATGTACTCAATTGAGGAGTTAGAATTCCAGTTACACATATCTGTGGTTAAAAGGAGCATTACGAGAAACTACAATAATCCACAGTATTGCAATGGATCAGATGTTCCTTTTTTATGATGACCATGGGCATTGTAGTTTATTTTGAGTAGATCCCACATACACCATCCTGCTCTTGTAAGTACCCACTTTGCCTGAGAGAAGTCCAAGGCATGATTAAAAGTCCCCTTAACTTCTATCAAATGTATATCAATATTCACTAATATAATAATATGATTCAATGCATATAGGCCAATTTTGCATTTTATTGCCCACATATTTGTTATTCTAGCTGAACAACGTCTCTTTTGTGCCTTACCTCCACATGAAAGAGAAACAGCTTCACATCTCCCTGTGTTTTGTTGAAGTGTACACTGGGAGATAGAGCTTACACTGTCAGAGCACGTAGCTGTATACCCTCTCAGTCCACTTTCACCAAAATTGGATTGGTCTTGGATTTTTTTTGGAGTTCCACAACCGAGTTCCTTACACACCACTGTAGCCTGCTGAGGGCCCCATTGATTTTTACAAATCTTCCCCCATTGGCCATCATGGAAAACCTCTACTCTGCCAGAGCAGCGATCAGTCCCATTGAACAATCTGACAAACTCTGTAAAGAAAGCAGTTAAAAAAACAGATTGTAGTGCTTCTAAATCTATGATATTGCACCAAAGAACAACCACAAAAAGAGGAACATCAAAGAATGATCGTGACAGGCTGCAAAGGATTTTCTAGCATGTTATATTTTCCAGAAATGGCTATGCGTGCATCACCATTGCAGGAGGAATGTCTCCTTCATTTCCAATTCAGTATTCTTTAGAGATAAAAAAAAAAAAGATACGTTTCTAGGTCTTGTTTTGGTGACATATAAAGTAATAACTTTCCGCTCTCATGCTCAAAATTTGATCACCTCGATTTCGTTCAAGCTCTTCACCGAATGTGACATTTTTGAGGAACAAATGTGATACCTGAGCATTCAACACCAGCATCTTCATTGTGGTCACAGTCATGTTCCCCAAGGCCTCGGTGTGGGCAGTCAACAAGGGACTTCTCATGACCGGTGCACTCAACATCGTCCAACCAAACTTGATCCTGACCTCTGCCAAAAAAGGCCTTGTACTTGACAGCGAGAGCAGTTCCACAGTTCATCTCTCGGCACGCAACAGTTGCTTCCTGCATGCCCCATCTGTCATCACAAACTGTTCCCCAATGTCCATCATGGTAGACTTCCACGCGGCCAGAGCAGCGATTTGTTCCATTCATCAGCCGCATTGGTTTATTGTCTGCAAGATGGACAAGAAAAAGTAAACACCATGTTTTGTGGCTTACAGCAGATAGTAATGATAACCATTTAAAGTTCACCACAAAATTACTCATGCGGTTTGAACACGTGGATGGCTTACTTGCACAGACAACAGTAGCATCGACACAGCCTTCCTGCATTTCTTGAAATCCGCACTGTGAGAGAGAGCTCTCATTTCCAGAGCAGTTGGCTTTGACTCCAACTAGGTCACGTGCCTCTCCAAAATAGGGAGCTTCAGTCTGAATGACAGCGTTGCCACAGTTGATCTCTTGGCACAACACTTCAGCTTCCTCCTTGTCCCAGTCACTGCTGCATACTCGTTTCCAGTGGCCTCCATGGTAGATTTCCACTCTGCCATTACAGCGACTGCTTCCATTGACTACCTTTACATGTTCTACAAATGAAGTAGATAGAAATTGAAATAAAATGAACAAATGTGCAAAAAGTGATCGTGTATGTGAACTTAAAATAATGACCATAAGCCCAAATATGCTGAATTTTGGGGTAATTAGAATAAATCCATAATACAAATACAATATTTACATTTTAGGGAACGGTGTAACCATTCAGTTTTTGGCTTTGAATATTTCACTCAGTATAAACATTAAACAGTTCAGGGGAAGATTCAGGGAAAGCTGAGAAAATATCACATAGTGTGGAATAAGATGATTTTTACAACCTTAAAGCTGCTTATGAGGAAACAAACCAGGTTATTATGATCATGTTAAGTAAAGAGTTTGGCATCTTAGGAAATATATTTTTGATTTCTAGTGCAGAGTTAGATGAAAAGATTAATACATCTCTCATGCCTGAACATTAAGCCGAGTAGAAACAAAGGGGAGCAGTTAACCAACTTTTGACCAACCTTGATGCCAAACTAATCCATTAACCATTACTTATTACTTATATTCACAACCAAAAAAGAAACAATCACAGGAAACACTTCCAGGTAGGTCTATTGAGAGTTTAACAGTCAAAACCTGACTGCTGATCGGCTTTATTGGGACTGTGTAGGTGTGGTTTGATCAAATTCATTCTCTGAAGTGCTGGCAAACAACCAACATCAACAACTGTAATGTGATATTGATTCAAATGAAGGTCTGGTTGGTTCATTGATGTAAGTAGCGTCCCCATTTACTGACTGAGCCCCACCCACTTACAACCAGCAAAAAGAGCTCAAACAAATGCAAAAATCTCTCAGTTAGGTTTGCTAAAACAGCATTAACTTTGTCAAAAGATTTTGTCTCCACGCTCACTGGAAGTAGGACACTCAATGAGAAAATAGGTTTTCAAGGCTTCAAAGCATTGTATTGTACAGAAGCAAGTACTAAAAAATAAAACTAAACTGTTAGCTGTTGAGTGTTGTGTTTTGGTTTATCTTCCCTCTGCCCTTTGCACTTTACATGTGCAGCAGCCGGTCATGTGATGACCTTGCTGTTGAGCTTCTGCGGCAACAGCATTGTCACAATACATGGCAGTCATCTTAACCCTAGAACACTAACATATCAGTTAGTGACCATCTCTAACGTTGGGTATATTTTACCCGATATAAGAAATACTTCTCATCAAAATATATTCAACAATACATACATTGTTTTCCCCTATGCAACGTCTGATAAAAAAAAGGTATCATGGGGGACCCTATAAAAACTATAAAGACTACAATTGCGTGGGTGAAAATCACCCGACTTAGTGTTCTAGGGTTAAAGACAGCAAAGTGTGAACTGAGAATTCAGTCTCTAGGTTTTTATACCTCAAGATGCAATAATATGGTCAGTTGCTCAGAAAAATGCTGCGTAAGCTGCTTTTCTCTGCAGATGTATTTCCCTATTTCTGTTTGACAGTTCCACATCTTGATATAAATTGAGGAAGGCACTTGCTTTTTGAGAAGTAATATGTTTTCAGGTCAATCTCTGATTAATAGTTAGAGCAAAAAGTAAACATTTTGGGAAATACACTTGCGCACAGAGACTTGGTGAGAAGATTACTACCACTCTCTTTTCTAAACCATGAGCTGAAGGCATCAGCCAGCAGCAGTTAGCTTAGCTTAGCACAAAGACTGAAAACAGGGAGAAACAGGTAGCTGGAAAGTGACATAATCCGCCTGCCAGCACTTCTAATGCTCACTAATCTACATGTTATATCTTTTTTGTGTTTCTGTAAACATGACAGTATGCCTTTTTATGTTTCCCCTGAAAATATACATCTATTCCTTCAATTAAGGTACATGGTGTGCTGTTGGATAAAGTGTCTAATTGAGTGGTAATAAGACTTTGACTAAAAGACAAGTGGGTCAAGGTCAGCAAGCATAACTGATATAATTGAGTGAACTCTGTCTTACCTGAACAGATAACTCCAGCATCTTCACCGTGGCCGCAGTTGTTATCGCCAAGTGCTTTGTGCGTGCACTTGAGGATGGAAGACTCAGTACCAGAACACTGCACATCATCCAGCCAGATCTCTTCCTTTCCTTCTCCAAAAAAGGCACCTTTTTTGGCTTCAAGGACTGTCCCACAGTTTAACTCTCGACACACCACGGCAGCATTGGCAAGGCTCCAGTGATCATCACACACCGTTCCCCAGCTGTCTCTGTGGTAAACCTCCACTCTACCAGAGCAACGAGAAGGCCCAACCAACCTAATTTTCTCACATTCTGGACATAGAAAAGGAAAGCAGTTATAGCTGTAAGTTGTGTCACCATGAACCCAACACAACAAAAAGTGTTTTTTCATTACATCGGGGTGTGGAAATCCAAAGATCTAAATAATGTGCATGGGTTTTGAGGCATGACAGACAAGTAACAAAAAGAACTTACTAACCTGTAAGCAACAGTAGACTCAGTAGACCTACAGCAGAAACAAATAGTAAAATGTTCTATATTCAGCCTGACAGCTCAGAGATATGCCATGAATACGTAAAACAGTATTGTCCAGTAAGTACACAGCAGTCAGCGCTGGTTCAATTCAGGATAATCCCCTTGAGATGTTCAATTCATGTTCATAAAAGTCTTAAAAAACATAAGACATAACTGTCCAACATCTGCTTTGTCAAGAAAGAACATTTGAAAAAGCATTATCAATATTAACACATTCTTTTGATACAAACTATTAGACTTCTGCTTACTATATTATTCACATGGTTTTGCAATTATGCAACCAAACTATTTGACAATACTGCACTCATATGTGTGTCAAGACAAAAAAAATGAAATGGCAAAAACAGACTTACCTATTGACAAAAAATGTAGCTTTTCACTAGAAATGAAGATCATATTGTGTCCTCAAAGTAGGTCAAATGCTGTCAAAGAAGAATAAAAAAAGAAAAGAAAAGAAAAGAAAAGAAAAGAAAAGAAAAAGAAAAGAAAAGAAAGCTGTTACTCTTAATTTTTAGCAGTGCAGTGCAAATAAAGCTTGTTGATTTCGGTGTTTTACTAAAATGGCAAAGATGACTGAGTAGCTGTCTTACCTTTAAATCCAGCAAGTCTGGACAACAATTAAAATGAACTCACAATTAAAAGTAAAAATTTTATCACATCTGAACCATGAAAAGGAGGGAAGACCCATGGACATATCCAGTAATTGTTACAAATAAATGTGGCTGCCTGAACTTGGACTGCAACCTGTATGCATGTTGACATTTGGATCAATCATTAAAGACAAGAGGTGAGACGAGGATGACAGAGAATTTCTCTCTTTTTTTTTAACAATATCTACATTAATTTTTGAAAAAAGCATTCAACAGGAAAACATATCCACATGTAACACTGGCAAACAGTTGAACATGATAATAACACCGATGTGTGATGTGTGGACAAATGATGAGCTGCAGAAAAATAAAAGGGAAGTGTAGATCAAAAGGAGAGTTGTTATGGACAAATGTCAACCAACTCACTGTTCCCTCCCACCTCTGATTATCATTCGGTCCTTTTATGTGGAATTTGTACATAGTACTTCTCTCTATAGTGCTCCTCCTTTCTATAAATTTCAGTGTAAATTTGCCATTTATTTGCTGCATCTCCACAACATCTTTAAAAAGCCTCCACAGAATATTATGACATGGCATGGCATTTGATATGTTAAACACTATATTGGGAACAGTTCAAACTATGAACAGATTTTTTCTTAACCAATTACTTTATAGCATTGTACCTAATTTAGTGTAATTTTGTATAAAAGTTTGTAGAGTATGAAAATATTAAAAATATGAAAATATGAATGCAAAAGCCATTCCACATTCAATTCCATTATAAATATGAGTACAAAAAATACAATAAGGCAAAATATTTGGCAGTGGCATTCAAATTTCAATGTTACTTCTGGTATTAATTAATTCAAACATGAAAAAACATTTTTTTCCCCCAGAATAACTCAAATATCATATTAGGCAAATAACTTTCGTACCTTAAAAAGGGTCGATGCAGCTTTTGCTCATTAGAATATAAAAAAAATGATGGTTTGAGGCAACAGACCTCAATCCACTGAGACTTATTCCTTCACAACCAGTTGACTTCACAAAACTAGTTATTTTCCCACATCTTACAGTCAACATGACTGTGGGAGTGGAAGTGGTGAAAACCTCCCCTTTCAAAAATTTGAGCCTAAGTCATTTTTCAGATGTATTCAGTTCCTGTTATGTGCCTCAAAATATTGTCCCTAAACAGTGTCCTCCTCATAAGTATCATGGATTTTTTAAATATACCATTTAATTTATTTATTCATTTTTTACTATCTCATTTTTTATTCATTTTCTTTATACCACTACCACTACTTTGGAGCTGCTTCAAGTAGATGCCTAACCATTCTCAAAGTGCCCAAAAAGAAAACCTGGACCAGGTGGATCTAAAATCATACTTGTGTTATGTTAATCAATTTTTAACACATCATTGCAGACAGAATAAAAAAAAATGTAGTCTAACTGTAATCTGATTTATAGCTTTTTCTGTTGATCAACAAGTGCTGTCTCAAGTGCTGTCAAATTAACTAATACAATGAAAAAAACGGCATAGTTGATCAAAGCTGATATCTGATCTTTTGGCCATGGTTAGCTCCATCAGTTTTTTTTTTTTAAATGTAGTTGTTCTTTATTGATTTTTTCTGAAATCTTTTGTTTTTATTCTTTTGTTTTTAAGATATTGTGCTTTCACTTGTTCTAATTTGTCTTCTGAAATGTGTTTTTTTTACTGCAGTTCATTTTGCCTGACATTGGTCTTTTTATCCTTGTGTGTAAGAACATACTGTACATTACTTGGACGTTGTACGTGGCATTGCTTAACTGACTTGTCTATTCAGCATTTTGAGATTGCCGTTTGGCCATCTGTTTGCACAAATAATGAATTTCCTGAATTTGCCTCCGGTTACAGGAGCATGTGTTGCCATTTCACAAAATGACCACACCACATCACTTCCCCTGGATGTGGTGGTTTTGTCACATCTCATCCTCATTTTTCTTTCAAACTAGTATACAATTGCTAAATAATCTTTGGTTTCTTCACACTGTACGTACTAAACACAATTTATTTCTAGTATCTCTTGAATAGTGAAGTGTGTCAGATGAAAAAAAAGAAATCGGAAAAGAGGACTGAAGCTGGATGTTATTTGTTGGAATTTTGAGCCTATTGTAAGCCAAAGAACTTTTCCACCGTAGGAGAAGCATGAATTATACAAATAACATTAACAATAACCACATTAAGGGCTTATAGGTAGATATCATCACTGCTGGTCTATTTTATGTGTCCATACTTTAGGATTTATGATGCAGGGCTTAGCTGGTGCCAGTGCAGCTTCAATATATTTATGTTAACTCTGTTCTGTTTATATACTAGTATCTTCATGCAAGTGTGTTTTGTAGAACTAAAACTAATGTGTATAGTCAAAGAAACTGGTTCTTCACTATTTTGTTTTTCTGCTACCGGCTCAACCTGTAATGAAGGTCTTGAGTAGGCATTGTTTAACTATAAAAGATCACAAGCCACAAAGGTTAGAAACCTCTAAAAGTAATCAAAAGAGTAATAGACCCAGTAAACTTGGTCCTCTATCAGTATTCTGATGGAACTGAGGATACTGAGGTCTGGACAGCAGGTTAAGTACATATTGATGTCTGGGTAAATCATTACAGACGTAGAGATAATACATCATTCTCTAATGGGAAATGCTGTTACAGTTCAGTCCAGGGAAGAAGGGCGCAATGAGTGGACTGACAGGATGACCATGCCACAAACAGGACACTCAGCTCCAAGCTGAGAGGCAAGTTTAAACAGGAGTGAATCCAAAGTGACTCAATTTACAAGCTAATCTCAGCGAAACATTTTTTTGGTCTTTTTTTCCGCTGAACAATGACTCTGTGTGCCAACAGCACCACAGCAGGGGATAACGGTAATCATTTTGTTTTTGCTGAACATGCCACCCACTGTTACATGTCACACTCCACGTACTCCTGTGTGTGTTGTGCCCGTTTAAATGCAAACAATAAATCAGTATAGCGACCTTTGAAGTTGTAAATATCTTACAGTATAATAAAAGAGTATGGATAGCCAGGACTCTTACCTGCTGAACTTGTAGAGGTGGGTTAAAAAGCTGTTGCTCCAGAGTTTGAGAGATTCCTAAACTATTCACAAATTGCCACTGCAGAGGTGCAACAAAATTACTACACCTCCTGGGTGATCGCCATCAGTTGGCCCCTGATAGTAAGGTGACCTCCTCACTTGTCTATGTTTCCAGTCTTGTTTCTCTTCTGATTTCCCATTGCCTGTTTTAACTGCTATCTACTGTTTGATTTTTGCTGGCCCAATTTGCTTACTGTAAGGCTGCTTTTTGACCGGGTAAAAAAATGACTTTTTTCTCCACCCCAGCAATCTCTGGAGTCTGTTTTGATCCCTGAATTTTTGTATTCTTACAACATAGTCCAGTTCCAACTGCTGTGTACTGTATTATTCTTCTAGGTCAAGGTTGATTGGAATGATAATTATATGAATTCTAAGAGGATCTCTGGGATCCTTGGATAAATCTTGATATTTGTAAAACAGATTGAAGGGAGAAGACAACTGAATGTAATTGTATGGAATTTAAATTGACTTCTTTTTTGTCTTCCAAAAAAGCTGGTAGTTTTGAAATACCAAGGAGTTATAAATCAATCATTTCAGAGGCAGCTTGCAGAAACTCACGCTGCTGATCCAGCACAGTGGAGAGACGATGCACTGTTTAGTGTTTGAGGAAGTCAGGACTGACAGCTTGTTGGCTCTATGATTTACACCACAGGAGGAGAAAGGAGTGTGTTTTTGTGTCTCCAATTCTGAATGGATCTGTTTGTGTTTTTGTGTTACATAGTCAGAAATGTCTAGATACTCTCCTTTACTTTCACTGAGAGTTGGGAACTGAGCCCAAGGAATGCAAACACGGTGTTGTCCTCTTTTTACTGGAAGAAGAGGGGAGAGACAAAAAGATGAGGATGTTGAGTATTACATAATCTCTACAAGTTTGAAAGACGACTGTAAACATCCCTGCCAAATGGTCCACTGCTGCTTTCAGTGTAATTCAGTGGCCATGACATACAGAGTAATGACTGCAGACACAGCAAATAATCTGCCCCCTCCATGAAACTGGATCACGACAGGATCACAGAGTGAAATGCAAAGTGGAGACATTAACTGGCAAACACTGACTGATCAAACTCATTCACCAGCATAGGTAGCTCAACCATGTACTGACTTGCATCGATGTGAACTATTGGCATAATCAATTATTTTAGGCGGAGAACAACAGTCCCCTACGGTTTTTAGCTTTGTATCACCCAGTATCTGCACAGGAAATATTTCTCTCGACCAGTGCTTCTTCCAAGTGGGCCTGTTGTTAGAGTTCCTGTTATGTTTCCCCTGGGTTTCGCTTCCCTGCTCTCCTGTGTGTGTGTGTGTTTGTCTCCCTCTGTCTGTTTTTGTCTGTCATTGTCACCACACCTGGCCTGATCACCACACCTGCAACTCATCTGCAATAAAGCCACCCACTCCACTGTACTATTTAAGCACCTACTCATTCAACCTGCTTGGTACATTGTGGCTCTGCCTGTTCTCTGCCACCCACCAGCCTCTGTGCTGTAAAGCCAAACTCTCTGGAAACTCAACTGTCATATTACTGCTCAGAAATATTAAAGACTCTTTACTTTGGTTTACTGGTTCATTCTTGCATCTGCATTCTGGGGTCTTAGCCTTGCTTGAAACCGTAACACCTGTACTCATTTCTAAATTCTACTGCTTGGAATACCGTGACCTTTTCTTTTCACATCTGGTTCTCTGGTTGACTCATAATATCCTTAAATAAACTGCATTACCCAGGGGGGCACGAAGTGACACTCACATGTTTCAGTTCTTGTCTGCTGCAAGACAATGTCTGATTTTCTTAAGTAGCTGTGTGTTGAGCTTCCACGGCCACCAAACATAACTGCCTGCCGATACTTCTTGACGCTCTTATAGTTACACCACTATGCTGAACCAAAAACGATTTCTACTTCACACACGTGCACACACAAATGTGTGATGATGAATTGATGTGGAAAAAAAACTGGGCCTTGGTTGACCTTATTTGAGTTTAATACAACACAAATCAAACTAAAACAGTTCATACTACAACTTAACAGTAATATTACATTCGCTCTGATCTGTGTCCCACATAACAAAGAATCAAGTTTACAAATGTCACCAGGGAATAGGTTATACAATGTGTGTAACTCTCAGCCAGTCATTTTCTATTCAGAAGCATCGCAAGATTCTGTAACATGTACAAGCTCTCCATCCTTACTTTATTTTGAGATTCCCTCAACCTCCCTAACATAAAACACAAATTAATATTATTAAATTTCTTCATACCACAAAAATTCTGACAATAGGTATACAGAACAATTATATAAATACAAAGAGGAGAGAGACGAGAAGATGGTATCAGTAGGGTGGTATAATTTCTGCGCTAAAGAAAATGCGGACAGTATTGCAGAATTTGATAACAAAAATGGATTCAACTGTAAAATGCTGAATAAATTCTGTGATTATATGATAACAATGAAACCATCTCCATGATAACTGAGATCGACCAGAAAATGTGGTTAGAAGATTCCAAAACACCAAGAAAGTAAAAGTGATTTTTTCTTTGAAGCTTCATTGGTCAGAGATTAAATTGGCAAAATGCAGAAATGTATTTTGTAAACCAAAGTGAAAGCAGCTTAAGATATTTTTAATAAATAGAAGTGATGAAACAAACAAGACCCTATTATATTTTAATTCTTTGAACATTCTCAGTCATCCAGGTCATGGTAATTCCTAAGAGTTTAAAAAAGTCAACTGTCCTCTTCAAAAACTTCAGGCAAGTTCAGTTGACTTTCTTCAAATGCATTATCTTTTGTCCTTTTTTTTCTTACCTGTGCAGACGACACCTGCTCTCGAGGTGGCATTGCAAGGTCTTCCTGCATACTGTCTTTGTGTGTCCTGAGGCAGCACTGACTCAAATCGAGTGCATTCAGTCTGATCAAACTGGGCGTGTCCTGTGCCAGTGCCATACTCAGACATGGTGATGATCTTATGAGACCTCCCACAGTCCAGCTGTCTGCACACCACCTCTGCATTATTCACATCCCAGTATTCACCACACAGTCCCCCACTGGCCATTGTCATATACCTCCACTCTTCCAACACAATGATTGTGCCCACCGGCCAACTTCAGTTTGCCTGGAAATGACATATGTCATATCAATGTGAAGTAGGTGCCCTCTAACTTTAAGATTTGTTTTTATTTGTCTACTTTTTTGGCAAAAATGCCATTGCCAAAGAGAGGAAATTTTATTTTTATTTAATTTTATTTGTTTTCTTGAAGAAATTCTGAAAATCATTTTAAAAAAGCTCATCATAAATATCCAGAACACAAAGTGACACCTTCAGACTGTTCTTTTTGTCCAACTAATAGTCCAACCATCAACATTATTTAAATGAATTACAAAGAAAACAAGTGAAACTTCATATAAGACAAGCTGGAAGAATTAATTGTTTAAAATTAATTTTCTGTGTATCAGTCGATTGACTAATTGTTATAACTGGACTTGAATGAAACAGTTGGGTTGTTTGATGTAAAACAAAACAGAATTTTTCTCCTCGGATGTTTTTGTTATGTCTTGTCATGTCACAGCTGCAACTTGTCATAGCTTGTCTGGACGACCTCGCCTCGGCGAAGCCAGCCACACCTGCTCATCCTCCCATGCCATCGCTTCCGCCATTGGCTGCTCCTTGACCTGACTGTCTAGCTCCACTGGAGAAATACTCTGGGGATTCCGGTGAGTGCTGTTCCTTCCTGGTTCAATGAGATCTCCACTTCCTGCCTTCGGGTCTGACCAGGCTCAAGTGGCACCTGACCGGGCGGGCGGCAGCATGGGCTATGGAGGAATGGGCTCAAGGATCAGCGATCTGTCAAGATGTCAAGGTATTTTCACAGACTCTCACAAAAATGTTTGAGTTACTGTACACGCAAAGCGCCATCTACTGGCCAGGATGAGCCCATGCAGCTGGGTTGTACCAAGTTGGCTTCTGTGGAATGCCAGTGTCACCTGAAGGAGGGGGTATGCTTCTTCTGTGGTCAGTCAGGTCATCAAGTGGGTTCCTGCCTGCTAAAAGACGAGGCTCACCCGGCATGAGTAGGGTGCTGGTGAGCCATGCCGAATCTCAAGACTTCCCTTCTCAGATTCTCACTTCAGTGACTCTCTCCATAGACAGTAATACCACTCAACTACAAGCACTCATTAGTGCTTTAGTGCAATGGTGGTGCCCCTGCACCCACTAACCTCTCCAAAAGTTCAGTTTCAGTAGGGTCTTCAGGTTGAGGAGGCTTTCCAACAGCTCAAGAGGCTCTTCATCACTGCACCTATCTTGACTGCAACCGTTCATAGTATGGACTGATCACAAGAACCTCGAATATCTCAAGATGGTCAAAAGACTCAAATCTGAGCAATGTGGGCACTTTTCTTTAGTTGGTTCTGGTTCTCACTCTCCTACAGGCCGGGTTCACAGAACGCCAAACCGGACGCTCTGGCAAATAGAAAAGGATGTGCAGCGAGCGTGCAGTGGTGATCCAGCTCCTGAGGGTTGTCCTCGCAACTGGTTGTTCATACCGGAAGCGTTGCGATCTTAGGTCAACCACTGGGCACACACCTCGCTGCTCACATGCCATCCTGGGGTTAAAATAACTCGTGGTGCAATAAAGATTCTGGTGGCCGTCCCCGCCAAGGAAATGGCTGATTACGTTGCAGCTTGCTCTGTGCCAGGAGTAAGGTGTCGAGGCAGGCCCGTATGGGGCTCCTTCAGCCACTACCGGTGCCACATCGTCCATGGTCACACTTATTGCTAGACTTCGTCACGCGTCTGCCTCCGTCCGAGGCTAACATGACAGTGCTGACAGTGGTAGACTGTTTCTCTAAAATGACTCATTTCATCCTATTGACCAAGCTTGACCTGCATTCATGGTCTGTCCAAATACATAGCTTCCAACAGAGGTCCTCAGTTTATATCAGGGGTTTCGAGGGAGTTCTGTCATCTCCTTGGTGCCACCATGAGCCTGTCATCCGGTCACCACCCGGAATCCAGCGGCAGAGCGGCTAAACCAGGAGCTAGAGGCCTGTCTGAGATGTCTGCTGGCCCAAAATCAAAGATCATGGAGCGACTATCTCACCTGGGTGGAGTACACCCACAACGCCCTCCCCACTGCGGACATCGTCTACAGATACCAGCCGCTGCTCTTCCCCACGAACGAGGAAGAGATGACGGTGCCTTCAGCTCATGCCTTGGCGAGAAGATGCAGGAAGAGCTGGGCCGCTGCGCGGCCGATGCTCCTCTGGCGGTAGGTCTGCATGAAGACAGCAGCCGAACGACACTGCAGACCTGCACCTACCTACACCCTAGGACAAAGTCTGGCTATCCACCAAGGATCTACCCCTCCACATCCACTCCCGAAGGACTTCCCAGTCTCAAAAATCATTAACCCAGTGTGTGTGCAGATGAAACTATCCAGGTCCCTCCGAGTGCACCCTTCTTTCATGTGAGCAAAATCAAGCCAGTCCAAGAAAGCCTGTTGGTGCCACCCACCAAGCAGCCTCCGGACCAGGGACTGATTGACTCTGTTTCCAGCGTTTGTGAGTGTTTAAAGTGCTGTTGATTCTATCAGAAGTGTCAGGATATTTAATTTCTGTTGATTAATAATATTTGTTGCATTTGCTGCAGTGAGAGACTTTGAGTCTTTTTCAGTCTTTGAGTTTTGTTCTCTTGTTCTAGGGGGCTAAACTGAAGAAGGTGGTGCTGCAGTTGTCTTCAAACCCTAGTTTTAAAAAAAATGTGTAAAGTATACTAAATGTTAGTGAGCTACAGCACACTTAAGTGTACTAGCAGACAGACTATTTTTTATCTTGAAAGAGTGTTAAAATGGAACAACCATTTACCTGACTGTACTAAACTGGGACTACTTTAAGTATATTTTGGTACACTACAAACATACTACTGCATCTGTATTTTCATACGTGCTGTGCATGTACTTGCTGCAAAATTAAAATACATTTTATGAGTTGCACATTATTGCATTATAATTTCATTCTGAGCATATTCAAAATGTACTAATAAAAGACAACTAAATTTAGGATTATTATGGCCACAATAGTACAGTATAAGGGAAATATTAACAACATTCACACATTTGTCAACTCACAGCTAGCTAGCGTTATCTATGGTTAGTTAGCTAGTTAGTTCGCAATAGGGCTATCTATAGTTAGCTAGCTTGCTCAGTAGCTAACTGTAGATAACTCCTAGCTCAGCAAACAAGCTAACACAGTTAGCTATCATTAACTAGCATGCACATAGCAAGTTATTACCATCACGTTATTAGCTTGCTACAGTATGGCTACCAAGATGTGCAGTATAGTGCCAGCTATATATAGTATTTGATTTAATATTTGAAATAGCTACACTGGGAAATTCTGAAAATTAATGTAAACTATACTTCCCTTCTAAACTAGTCACTTACTGTTGCTGTATAGTGTTTATATTCTGTATTCAGACTGTGTGGTAAACATTTTTTCCATAAAGTGATATTTAGTTGTATATTTCATTTGTCTAAATAGCTCAGTTCAAATTGAATGGTCAGAAAATACACAATACATACATATACACACATATACATATATTTATATGTGTAAGTATAATTTAAATATGTCACTAAAATAAAATACTGAAAATAAAAAGTAGTCCAAAAGAATGCTTTTAAAATACACTTTATGATATATTAATTTATTTTCTCAACCATACCACTAAAAAATATAGTTGAACACATCTATAATTAAATTATGGCAGGCGTGCCTCTGTGGAAAAGGAATTCATAGTTGGTTTGGACATCAGGGCTCATTCAACATTCAAGATTTTACTGTCATGTGCACAACAATCACATGTACTAGACGCTGGCAATAAAATTCTTGAGTCTGAGGCTAAAACAATGCTCAGAAATATTCAGAAAGAAAAACCACACAAACAGAAAATAGACATAAATCTTAAAATATATAATAAACTAATGTAATAAAATAAAATATAGATTAACATATAGATGCTACAACTAAAATAAAATATGTAACTAAAGATAATATACAGTAGAATACAGATAATACTGTTGGCAGTATGCTGCAGATGTTGTTGCCCTTTTGTCTATGTTGACCTATAATGCAGTTTATTTTGAGGCATAAAATTGTTCTTTAATTTAACAGTATTGTCATATACCATAAAACATATTTCCATGCCCCTCTTTTCCATTTAAAAATAGCACAGTAACATTTACTCAGAGTACATTTTACTTGATTTTTTATTTTATAAAAATATAAATATTTTATAAATCGTTACAGAAGCGCCTTTACTTGAGTACCAGCGCTTTTACTTACTTACTTATAATATTCCAGTACTCTTTCCATTCCTGCTCACTTGAAACGTAATATTTTGTATAGCAAGAGGTGTTATGTCCCTTCAATGAGCACTAAAGAAAATGGCTGTCAGAAAACATTTCTTGCTGAGGGTAAGGTTTTTCCTGCAACATTAATGTCCTTTGCCAGTCACATGCCTGTTAAAGTGTTAAATTGCATTACTTTGGGCCGTTCTTGATGATGGTTAGAGACATTTTATACTTGGAAAGCTGAAGGACCAGAAAAGGTGTCTGGTCGCACTCTGAAATTGTGTGCAGAACCAACTGGCAGGAGTTTTTCTGGACATTTTCAACCTGTCTCTGTATCGCATTCTGCCATGCACTCCACACCATCGTGTAAAGTTTGCAGACGACACCACCATACTGGACCTCATATTGGACAATGATGAGACCCACTACAGAGAGGAGATCCAGCACCTTACTCAATGGTGCTCACACAACAACCTTGTTCTGAAACCAGCAAGACCAAGGGGGTCATAGTGGACTACAGGAGGTCCAGGAGGACAGAGCACGCTCCTCTCCTCATCCACGGGGAAGCAGTTGAGCGTGTCAACAATATCAAGTTCCTGGGCATCCACATCACATTTGACCTCACCTGGTCCATGAACACAGCTCATCTGGTAAAGAAGGCTCAACAAAGACTCTTCTTCCTCAGGAAAGCTGAAACGTGCTGGACTCTCCCCTCAGCTCCTGACAAACTTCTACAGGGCCACAATAGAGAGCATCCTCTGCCCAGTCTGGTAGGGCAGCTGCACTGCACAAGACCAAAAAGACTTAGCCCGGGTGGTGAAAATGGCACAGGGGATTGTGGGAAGTCCTCTTCCAGACCTGGACTCAATATACGCTGGCCGGATGCAGAAGAAGGCCCGACATATTGTCACGCCGAGACTCACCCACCCGGGCAATGGACTCTGTTCGTACCGCTTCCATCTGGAAAACGGTACAGAAACATAAAGACAACAACTACCAGACTGAAAAACAGCTTTTTCCCCAGAGCTGTACAATGCATTTCCCCCTATTGAGAACTTGAGACATGCACTTGACTGAACTTGAACAACTGACCCACCCCCCCCTACTGTGCATTGCTGCTGCAACTTTGGACTTTGGATATTTAAATTGTGTACATATATTACATATTTTTACTATATTTACTTACTATTTTTTACTATATTTACGTTTAAAGCTGGAAGTCACCAAGTATTAATTTTGTCATGTGAAAACATGACAATAAATGATTGATTGTTGATTCTTGATAAAACAAAGTGTAGAGATCCAAATATCTTAATAATGCACATGGGTTTTCATGCATGAAAGACAAGTGACAAAAAGAACATACTAATCTGTAAGCAATGGTAGATTCAGTAGACCTACGGCAGAAACAAATAGTAAAATGTTCTAGTTCAGCCTGACAGCACAGAGATATGCCATGAATACTTAAAACAATATTGTCCACTAAATACACAGAAGTCAGTTCTGAATTTAGTCTAATTAATTTCAAATCAGGGGCCCCTTGAAATGTATTATATTTTCATAAAAGTTTAAAAATATATAATTTCTATTGTCCAATGTCTAATTGAAAAAGCATTTTTTAAATAATGAAATAAAATTTTGTTGATACAAACTCCAAGACTCTTGTGTTTACTGTATCTTTCATATGGTATTGGAGGGTGGAGGGTAAGCAAACGAACAATTTAACTATACTGCACTCCATATCTTTTGATTTAAAGGTGCTGTCTGTAACATTCAGGAGGGAGGTGAAGCATGGCAAGGCATTCGAGAGTGTGCATAATGTGACATCTATTGGATTTTCCCAAAAAAACCATCCCAAATCCTTTACATGGGACTCTATAGGCTATAGTCTATAGGTTGTTGCAGGCATCTGAAACAGTCAGGGAAGGTCTCATTTTTTAGTTACAAGCTTTAGTTACAAGCTGTTCACACATTGGCAATAGCAAACTATTGAAAAAGATTAATTCATGTAAATTGTTACAAAAAGCACCTTTAAGAAGCCAAGAAAAAGAAAGTCCCAATATCAAAAAGATAAACTTACCTATTGACAAATAGAAAACAAAATGTTTTTCAGCAGAAATGAAGATCATATTGTATCTTCAAAGAAGGTCAGTGTTGTCACAGCTCCAAGTTCATATCCTGTAACTGTTACAAACAAATGGGGCTGCTTGGACTTGGACTGCAACCTGGATCCATGTTGACATTTTGATCAATCATTAAAGACAGGAGGTGAGACCAGGCTGGCATGAGATTAAATTTTGTTTTATACAATATCTACATTATTATTTCAAAAAGACATTACATTACATTGAACTCAACTGCTCACAAATCCAGCTTCTCTAGCCTGAGCCCCCAGGCTCCTCCTAAGCCCAGAAAAACTTCTTACTTAGGTAAAAAGCACAGCACAATTCAAATACTGTTGCTTTGAATTGTGCTGCTATTTACCTTCTCTTTTCTGTTTTCTCTCCACACTACACCCATTACAATCTGACCAAATTGGAAGTTTGGGGTCATGATTTTACTTGCCAAATGAAGAAAAGGATTCCTGAAAGAAGAAGGCCAAGGGATGATGACATGCACCAAAGCTATCACCTAGGTCAAGGTACCCGATACTCTTCTACAGTATAACCACATGATGGAAGCTACTAATGCCAGGCCCAATAAACAAAATATCAAGAACTCCAACAATTACAGGTCAGAGCGGGAAAAAAATTTTGTACACTACACCTTTGCGTTATCTCACAAGACATTTCTTCTTCCATACATTCTGAGCCACACGTCCATTTCCACTTAGCTGCTGTGCAATGCCCCAGTATGGGTCAGCTCACCATTTTACTTTGAACTGGGCAAGTATGCTGATGCGCAATTGGCATGGTTAGTGTAATGAGTGTTCTTCTTTGTTCTTCTTAGATTAAGAGGCCTCTCCAGAAGAAAGCAGTATGGTAATCTGCAGGATGTTGCCAGTCTTATTTGTGAACAGAAACGGCACCAGTCCGGTAAAACTGGAGATATATTTACAAATTTGAACTTCATAAGAGAGATGTTGTTAAAGCACAAACAGCACTCCTTTTATAGCTGGACACTTAACACTGGTCTTTATGTACAGCTATACATTCAGAAGAGAGATACTACAAAAATATTCAATAACTTCACTCATATGGTTGAGTGGTGGACCCGAATGCAGGACAGGACGGAGGCAGAGAAAACGCTGATGGTTTTTATTTGCTTACTGGTAAAAGATACACATGGAGGAAACACAAACGAACTGACAAGGTAAAGAAAGAAAGGGGACCTCTATATATAATGTGGGTGATGTGGAAGTGGAGACAGGTGAGGAGACTAACAGAGGACAGATGAAATTGATCAGGGTGGAGTAGAACAATCAAAGAAGCAGGACACACACAAGGACAGGAAGTAAAGTGACAGGCATGTGAGGAGAGAAAAGAATACAAAATAAAATAGGAAGTGCACAAAACATCTGGAAACAGACAAATACAAGGAGAGGAAGGAAAAAACAAACAACAAACACAGGACACAAGGAAAAAAAGACAAGGAGCACAAGGCCCATAAGGACTTGGCTTGGGAACCCAGAGCTCCCAAGTTCAAAGTCCAGCATGGACCAGTCTATATGGAGTGTGGACTGGTAGCTGGAGAGGTGCCAATGAGCAAGGCACCGAACCCCTAACCTGCTCGGGGCTGCAGCCTCCTCACTCTGTCGCTCCATTAATTGCATGTGCGTGTGTGTATTCAGACCAGTGTATGTAAAATGTAATATACCAGAGTGAAAAATAATAATTTCCTTCAGGATTAATAAAGCTGTATAATCTAATAATGATAATAATCATAATATACAGTGTTGTGTCCCCAAAATCTCTTCACAATGGTCTCCCATTGGTTATACCACAGTGTGAGGGATTGAGAGGTGCCTTTGGGGTTGGGTGGTAAGCCTGGTTTGGATCTGCCCACAGTGTGGTATACCAACATCTTCTAGAGAACAGTGGACTTCTAGACCTTGACTCTTCCCACGGCCGTGGACTTGTGAGTTGAGCCCTCTCATCCTGCAAAAAGGGATGGGGCCTACTGCTCCCAGCGTGACTGTCATGGTTCTCTGGAGAAAAGCCTGGGTTTGCCCCTTAGACTTCCGTAAAGTTCACTTTCATTAATTATATAACAATGCCTATTGAGCAGTAATACTACATCAGCATACTTGCCCAGCGGAAAGTATTTAATCGGCTGGTTCATACTGGGGAACTGCACTAGGAGCAGTTGAGCAGGAATAGACATAGGCCTATGGAAGAAGAAAAGTACTACTTGGTAATGCAAATGTATTGTGATAAGACACAAAACATATTGTTAGGGAATGCAAAAGTAGTCCTAAAAAATTCTTGCTGTTACACTTCGGAGGCTCCATAGAGATTGCACTAAATGGTCTGATGGCTTAACTGGTATGGGATTAGAGCATTGGGGAAGCTAAAACAGGCCTCGAGCAATGTATGAAGCAGCCACCTGATGTGACCGAATGTGGTTTAACTTTATGGTTTATGGTATCGTTTGTTTTTTTTTAATTAGCAAAAAATAGACCCTGTAAGAAAGCAAAACTATATGAAGGCCAAATAAATGTGTTGTCTGACTGTTATGAAGATATGTATGAAGCTGTGCCTGATATGATATGGCATAACATTCATCTGCCCAAGCCCATGTTGGTAGCAATAAATGTGTTAAATGTGGTGTTTAATTACAGTACAATTTGGTAGCATATTTTACATCTGGTGTATTGTGTCTAATTAGGGTAAAAATGTATTTCTTTACTGTCTAATAAAGGATATAAAAGTTCCAGTTTTGTCTAATTTCATGCAAAGTACAGCTTGTTATGTCTTCTTAGCAAATGGTAAAATGAATCCAGCATTGTTTAATAATTCAGTGTCACAAGTCACAAAGGTTGGGAACCAGCCAGAGCACATATTGATGTCTGGGTAAATCATTACAGAAAGACATATTTGTCATTCTCTGAAAGGAAATGCCATTATAACTCAGTCCCAGAAAGTTGGGCACTGTGAGCGCACTGACAAACAGGATGGCCATGCCACAAACAAGAAGCTCACCTCTAAGTTGAGAGATAAACAGCAATGATCCAAAGTGACTCTTTTTATGAGCAAACCAGTGCCTACCTGTTGCTTACCAAACAACATGCACTTAAACAAAATATACTATGAAACATGTGGTCAACTTTTCAAAATAAGACACTGTGCAGCCGTATTGTCACATCCTAGGAGAGTGTGTGCTCCTTTTTCAGTAAAAAACATATCAATCTAGCAACCTTTTATATTGAAAATATTTTCCATTTTAATCTGAGTATGAATAGCCAGGACTCTTACCTGCTGGATTTGTAAAAGTGAGTTAAAAAAACTGTTGCTGTAATACAGAGATGTAGGTTTTCACTGTTTTTAATATCAAATAATTAGTCACTAAGTACAGTATTTATCTTTTAATTTACTGGTGTCAGATTTGAAACACCCCTTCATCTTCCAGATTTGCCATTCTTAATTTATCTACTAGCTGCCACTGCAGAGTTTCACATTGCTGTGCAGCAATCACTCCACCTCCTGGCTGATCACCATTATTTGCTCCTGCATGTACTGTGATTTACTTACTGTAAGGCTGCATTTTGACCAGATAAATTGAGAAATTGACCTTCCCACCCCTGCAACAAAGGGGCTGCATATTGATCCTCTTAAGACAGAGATGTCAGTTTTTACATCTGAAAGTTTTGTTTAGACTGATCTTTGAATTACGCAAAGAAAAATAAGTTGTATTGTAATAAAATATTGTAGTTGTTTAAGTAAAGTGTCATTGAGTATATTTCTCATGAGTCTAATACAAACCACAATGAACCACAACAGAATCTCAGGCAGAGACGTGTAACATAAAGTACATTTAGTCTGTTTGCTAGTAAACAGGCTTGTTAGTATCCATAAAAAACACATCATATAATTTGCAATTGCAATTTACAATTAATAAAGACACAACTCAGCAAAAATAGGAATTTCATTGTCATTGTGAAAATGACATATCCTTTCACATGATGGCACGACATTTAGGGAGCAATGGCTAATGAGGGTGCATCTGTCTGTGTGCGTCTTTCATGTGTGAACATAAAGGAATTAGACAAACACCTGCCCATGATAATTTAATAAGCATGCTCAGCATTGGTGTTTGGGAGAGAGAACATACAAATGCAGATTGGATCACAGGACTAAGAGTTGGCCTTGATGTGATGTGATGATTTCATAATATCTAAGGCATACAGAGGATAGTCTGCTCAAATTCCAGCATCTGCTTACTCATTTGGTCTTGGTCTTGGTCCGTCTTTGCAGAGCTAGGCCACGCCATTATCTCCTGTCTCCTCTGTCAGATAAAACCTGGAGTTATAATCTGTGAAGTGTACTCCTACAGCTCATGACCCTGATTGTAACTGTGCTTGTATATAGAGGTCAGTTAGAGGACAGAGCTGGTGTTTAAAAGTTATTAATAACATTAACAAATCCCATGAAAAGTCTAAAACCAATTATGAATATCTGTGGTTTGTTATTCTTCTGTGCCATAGGGCTCCATTGTTCGCTCTCCACTACACTGTTGCACTGGGCGAAATGTTCCTTTATTCATATGGATAAGGGCAATGTAGTTTATTTTGAGACAATCGCACATACAATGTCCTGCTGCTGTAAATCCTCATTAGAGCAACAAATGTGTGTTAAACAGCAGCTTGAAAGAGCCCCAGTTTGCCAGTTTGTGAAAAACTGCAGCATTGTTCAAGAGAGTGGTCTTTCAATTTTAGAGCATGACATATTGATTTTGCACCCCGAATGTATGGTTACTCCTTAACCTAGTATCAGCATCTATTCTTATTTTCTATAATATCTACAGCATTATAACTATTGTACTGTATAGCACACCAACGTCACCTTCATGGCTCAGGGACATGGGTCTTGTGGATGGCCGGCCAAGATTGACAACCAAAATCTGGGCCTCTGCTAGAACGTATAGTAAAGTATAAAAACTATTAAGGCTACATATAGGTATTAGAGTAAACAAAGTATAGGAGTAGACTTATAACTGGAGTATATACAATAACTGCCATTTTATTCCAAAAGTATTTTTAAAAGCAAGAAAAGTACATATAATAAAGCAGTGAGTGGAGGAACCCAGTTAGAGTGTAAACCTGTTTGGGACGCTCTAAGAAGTAAAGGCATATGTGCCCACAACAAGGCAGGGATAAATTCATTGGTCAACACTATACCTGGCATTCTATTCATATGGGGATTTTGACAGGAGTGTTGCTCAAAAAAAATCCAGGAGTAAAGAAGAATTCTGAGAGCAGACGTCTGACAAACACACAGGATCAGCAAAGAGAAGGGCTCAAACTGGAGCGCAGGAAATCAGTACAAGCAAAAATATATCTGAGTGCAAGCATACAGTTTGAGCAGAAGCAGAGCAAATCAAAGTGCAAACAGGGGCTATTTGCGTGTGCGGACAAGGAAAGCATTACAAAATCTGAACTTGAAATCAGTATGTTGCGCTCTCAAATTGAAAGACCATGCTCTTGAATAAAGATGGGAATAAAGCCCCATAGTTACCCGACCTTTTTAAATACTGAAATAAAACTATTATATTTGAAACCCATTTTAAACCTGATTTATGTGTTCATTAGGACTGAAATGGGCTAAGCACTTTAGTCAGAATGAACCAACAGACATTGTTAGTTTTTGCTGGATTTGTAGACAATAAGAAAAATAAATCATTAATTAAAGCTTGTCTTTTAATCAAATTAGTTTGGCAGTGGAATGATGCAATAACAAAGTTTTATTTGATGGCAGTAACTACTACAAACTTCACATGAATGCTGGCAATGTTACTGGGGACAATTTCTATCCCTCATGTGTTTCAGCTCATTTGCTTTGTGAGAGAGTGTCACCTCTGAGAAAGCATCCTCACTCCCATGTATGTTCACACACGCACACACACACACACACATACACACACACAGACAGCCAGACATGATGGCTTCAGGGTTGTTTCAGGTTGCATTAAGTGCTGCCTCTCAGATCTCTTCACTTAAAACAGCCTTCATTAACAGCTGCTGATTGAGAAAGGTACACAAAAAAACACACACATACACTAAGGCATGCACACACACAGGTGTGTATTTAGGTGACTTGTGCTGCGCACCTGATCAGTTCTTCTCTGTTCCCTGCAAAGTACATTGGCCTAAAGCAAGTGGTCTACTGGTGTAAAAAGCTGCTACAAGGTCTTCTAGTTTGCACAGAATGTATGCTACTGACAGTGTCACAGTGTGTTAAACATGAAAAGAAAACAAGAATGCATCCATCATAAAGTTAATCCGCCTCTTCTGTGATAAATTCTCAGACACTTCTTGGGGACTTGAGTGAGTCAGGAGAGGTCGTACAGAGGAAAATCCATGGGATCTGATGTTTGGCAATATGCCGGCATCGTAGCAGGAGGAACACAGGAAGTGATGCAGTTTTTATCCTCATATTTTAAGGTTCCCTGGACGTCTCACACCAGCAGTTTGATCTAGGCTATGACTCAGAATCCTAGAGATCGAAGGGAAAAGGGTACAGAGATTGAACAATTATCGTCTCCATTCATCGTAAATTTAATAGATCACAAATTATATGTTATATAGCCAAATGTCTCTGCTAAACATGAGCATTTCCAAACTGGATGCATCTGAAATATCCTGCAGGTTTATACATAATCGGATCTCTTTTAACTTAGTTATCCAATCAACCTCTAGAAGAGACACAGAAAAGGCATGTGGCTGGGGGCAAATCAAATAAGTATTCTTCAGTGATAAATGGAAATGAGCTCATTTCATGTTTTACAATTAGATCACCGAATGATTTTGTACTGTTTCAAAAAGCACCAACATGGTCAGTGGGAGCTTTCAGAAACTCCTCAGACACTGTTTAGTGTTTGAGGAAGTTGGGACTGACAGCTTGTTGGCTGTATGATTTATCCCACAGAGACAGGAGTGTGTTTTTGTGTCTTAAATTCTGAATGGATCTGTTTTTGTTTATGTGTCACATAGTCAGAAATGTCTAGATACTCTCCCTTACTTTCACTGAGGGTTGGGAACTGAGCCCGAGGAATGCAAACACGGTGTTGTCCTCCTTCGACTGGAAGAAGTCTTCATAGTCCTGAGGGAGACAAAAAATGAGGATGTTGAGTATTACATAATCTCTACAAGTCTGAAGGACTGTTGTAAACATCCCTGCCAAATGGTCCATTGCTGCCTTCAATATAATTCAGTGGCCATGACATTGCAGAGTAGCGTTGGATTACCTTGGCCAGGGAGAGTGACGGCAGGCGGAGCAGATAATCTGCCCCATCCATGGAACTGGATTACGAAAGGATTACAGAGTAGCGTGCAAAGTGAAGGACGTAAACTGGCAAGCACTAACTGATCAAACTCATTCATCAGCATAGTTAGCTCAACCATGAACTGACTTGCACTGATGTGAACTATTGATGCAACCAGCTCAAGCATAACAATGTATGTAAAACCCCTATCTCATGGTGTCCACCTTTCAAATAAATTCTGGTCTTGTGTTCATTTGTTAAAGAACTTGGATTTAGACACTATTGGCAGAAATGGGATATAATATTCATAATTATGTTCTCATTTGTTTACAGTTGCCTTAAACAGAGAATCATTGTGTTCTCCTTAGCTTAGAATGGGTCTACATAAGAAGCAGGTCCTCTTCCACTGAGCTGCCATGTTGCACCGTTCTGCAGTAGGACAACGGACAAACCAAACACTGGCTCTGGAAGAGGTTGTTGTTTTTTTTCACACACCTGAAAGCTACCATAGGTTCTCCGACATTCTTGAAAAGGGAGGAGTGAGGGAGGGGTATTTAGTTGTTTGCAACCTCACCACCAGATGCCACTAAATAAAATATACTAAATTAAATTTAAAACACCTTGGTTAAGGGATGTGCTTGAGGTTTGAATTACTTGTTTGACACCCCCCCCCCCGTAAGGCAGAATGTGGTCCAGATCAGTGTTCACCAAGAAAACTAAGAATAATTCATTTCAAAAACAAGTCCTAAGTGTACAGCCCTTCCTGATGGATGGTCGCTCATTCTAAACATTAGAAATGAATATCCATCATACCCCACAGTAGCGATCATCATTAAAGATCTGTGGAGGCAGTGGGTTGCCCTTATCCGGCTGCTTGTCTTGGGGGATGTTACGGTACATCCAGAGCCTCTGCTCCTCCAGCATGGTGATGTCTACTTCCTGGAAGCTGATTCGATTAGCCTCCAAAAAACCCACAACTGCCTGTTGATGCTTCTTTACCTGTAGAAGTCGAAAAAAAAAATAAGTGAAAGAAAGGCAGAAGATGGAGGAGTATTGACTTGTATAGTGGGGTACGTACAGATGTAGATAAAAAAAAAAAACACTCATTGAAAGAAACCCCCCTCCCCTTCTATGTATGCTCCACTTAGACAAGCAGTTTGGTGTTTAATACACTCCTGCAATGATGAACGGTAAGTTGACACCCACTGAACCAGAGCAGGGTTTCTGTTTCACTTACACACACACACACACTGATCTGTATGTATTCACTGCATAGCAACTCCTGTGGTAATAGGGACATTACGGGGGATTATTGATTAGTGGAGGAGCTTAGGTTTAAAATCGGAACAGCTTCTTTCACAGTAGTTCACTACACGAGGCTATACACTGACATGAACAATTGTTATCTGTTCATGAATCTACTATTGTTATTATTCCATTTTAAGAAAATAATGAATTGGGATATTTCCTGTTTTCTTTCCCATGTGTTGTCTGTGGGATGGATGGATGGATGGATGCAACAGCTCCCTATGGTATTGTCCTTTGTGCTGTGGGATGTTCTGTGTGTGAGTGAAAGTGTATGACAGTGTTTGTGAATGCTGGGAGAAAAAAAAAAAAAACAAGGATAATTTTAGACAACAGAAAACTCCCACAGAAAGGGGAAACACACATTAGGCACAGTGTCACTCTACTCTCTGTCCTGATGTTCTACACTTAAATAAAATAGAGGCAATTATTATCCATTCACAACTATCTTTAATTATTTCTAAAATCCAGTTATTCAAAGTTTTTTTTAGGGCACTGAAATAGTTCCTCGTTCAGTATTGCCATCAGGAACTGTGTAATCGTTCATGAATGGCTTCAACTTGTAACAACTTCCACTTTTTTTGTTCACTTGTTCTGTTTTGTCTCCATATTTATCATCTAATGTGCTATATCATGCCAACTGAAGTTCAGCCAATACAGTATGTATGCTTTAGCATTCATTAGCATCACAAAAGTGCTGATTGTTCAAAACAATCTGGGCCAAAGATAGTGTGAGCAAATATAAACATAGGCTTTTACTTTGTAGCTAAATACTGTCATTTATTATCCAGTTGCCAGAGAACATTTTTCGAGGGATTCTGCCTTTCGTGCAGAAGTTGAAAAATAAAAAAAGGGTAATTAAATGATGAAAATGACAATAGTATTGGCACTGTGTGTGCTTGTCCGTTATTTTAGTGAAGCTGAGGGCCACAATACAGCTATTGTTTTATTGTTCTACCTTTAGGACAGTAGAGGATTGTTCTGGACTGTCTGCTTTAGACTTGCCCCCCGACAACAATGCAAATAATCAGTGACTCTGCTCCATAAAACAGCTTTATCTGGACTCTCAAGAAGAAGTAAATGAATTGCTTGACTGTATTTAAAGTGAAGAAACTGTTTACTCTGGTCAAAGGTTAAAAAGTCAACATAGAATTGCTGTTAGTTTGGTCCAAGTCTACACTGCGTGTCACATAGCTGGTCTCCAACATAGTATAAATGATACGACCTTCCTCTGAGCAGAAAGCCAGGCAGCATGAGTCTAAATAATGAAAGAGGTGCCCCCGGTGAGGGTGAGTGAGAGTGTGTGTCAGGGGATGAGTTCAGATTTTTTTTATTTTTTCTTAACCGTGTGCGTGTGTGTGTGTGCATGTCGGATTAAAGACATACAAACACTGTTTGAGAGCACTTTCTGAAATGTAGGGATTAAATGGAGGTTAAGACTAATCCTTCAGTCGCAGACAGAGAGAGGCACAGGGAAAGAGAGGTCTTAATCTGAAAATTTAAAACACCAAAACATGTTATTTGTTGGAGCTACAAAACAACATAAATTAAACGTTTTAAACAAATCTGAATATCCTCAACAACTTGACAAAAAGAGGTGAAGAAGAGATGGATATAAGTAAAAAAAATCATTTCTGAGATTAGATATGGTGAAGACACATAGGGGTGATTACTTTTGATGATGAAAAACTGCTTTCATAATCACTTAGCGGGGCGCTGTGAATGAGAAAAACAACAGGAAAATGTGAAGTCTGATGAGACTGAACCTAATACATTGCCACTGAGGAGTGGGGGATAACCTAATTTGCACTTCATTCATTCTGTGGTGATGATTTCCGCCCCACTAATCCTCTGTTGTTGAGCTGTGTATTGCTCATTTTCATGAGAACAACGTAGTATTTTGAGTCTGTCTTTTTCTGCTCACATATACCTGTTTGTTTACCAGACTTCACTATCTCTCACAGTATTATTGTCTCCCTCCATCTCTATCTCACACTTCTACACTCTCTCTCTCTCTCCTTTCTTTTTTTTTTTTACTCCCACACCACACATCCATTTTGCTATAAATCAGCCAAGGGTCCCAGCCTCACCTTTCCTCTTGATTCAATCACTTGTAACTCAATTCGAAAGCAGTCTGAGTGAATTGCATTCACATGAGCTCAACACTCGCATAACTGACCCAAATGGTGGACCTATTCAAGCGTGCTTTGTGTGTGTTTCAGAGAGAAAGACTGTGTGTTTCACATGTGTCATAGGGTTAAAAATAACTCCTTTGTAAACACTGGTGCTGCCCTCGTCTAGAGTATGATAAAATAAATATATTGCTCATTTGTCCCATTACCTAAGACCCGAAGCATCCACGCAGGAGTGTTGTTTGATGATTTTCTGCTCATACTCAGTATCAGCTGACCCTTCTCAACAGTATGTACGTCCAGTTTCCCAAGAGGCACCACAGGCCTAAGGCTGCAACTAACCTCTGTTTTCAAGGTGGAAGTATCTGCATTTTTTTGTCTTTATTTTCATTGATACATTTATTGTTCCTGTCAGAAAATGGTGACAAATGTAAATCTTTAAATGCCTTTGTGTTTTGTCTGATCAACTGTCCAAAACGAGCTCAGTATACAGTATCAAACCGTAGAAAGCCTCCCATCAGAGAAGCTGAAATTTTTAATCAGATTGACGAATCAATGAGTGGTTTCAGCAGTGCACCACACCCCACAGCAAATGGTCTAATTATGATGTATACTGACTGTAATCAGTCAGTGCAGCCCCTGTGCATGATGCTGCTGCTCAAAACATCTCACAGCACAAATAACAGGAAGGTTACTCCAAGAAAAACAAAAAGAAAGGGACAGAGGCGTTGATCCAGAGGTGTGCCTCTCCCTGCTCCTGATGATGGTTTCACTATGTCACACAGAGAGACGCTGATTCTGTCATTTATGAAGCCATAGATAATAAAGTGTCCCTGTTATTTTGCACAGTATATCCTGCAAATGGACCACTCCTCGATTGATTTCACGATCGCGGACTTTGCTCTATAGGAGGGATGTTATTTATTGAGCCTCTGCACAGTGATATCAAGTCAGGTGGTGTGCTATGAAAAAGATAAAAAATAAAAACGTAACATTTAAAAATACATCTAACAAAAATGAAACAGTACACGCACTGCACATAATTAATCCAACCTGATAATTAGAAAATGTGCATCTCAGTCAGTGTCTCGCCTGGATGATGCTGATTACTTTCACTGAACAGTCTGAAGTCCACAAACGCACTCCACACAGTCCGCTTACATAACGACAATAAACACTATTTTGCGAGCATAAAGATTTCCCATTTGTCACATACCTGCTTCCCTTATAAACAGATAAACGTGTATATTTATGTGTCAGCAAGAATGAAGATCCACTTGCAAAAACACTCACCGCGACAGAGCCGGTCGAGGAGGCGATGTAAACCCTGATGACCATTTTAATCCCCAAATTAATGTCAGATAGGGGGCAAAAAAAAATAAATCCCCCTCCTCCAAAATAAAAGAAGAGCGGGAGCAGACTTCAGACTGCAGGCCGAGTTGTTTCAGAGGAGAGAAGAAGCGCCTCTCCGGTGTTTAGACTGAGCCATGATAATAAAGCAGCGTGCGCTCCCGCTGACTGTGGCGCTCCTCTCCTCACTGCGCTCACATCAAACACGCAGCATGGGAAACACCGCACTTCCGGTCTTACTTTTCAAAATAAAAAAACAGTTAAAAAAAAAAAAAAAGAAAGAAAACGTATGTATGGTATTACAGCGAAATTTTGTATGGGCCAAATCTGAGCTCCAAATATTGATCAAATGTTTCTGTGAGTGAACGTCTTTGCCTTCCCCATACGTCCTAACCCAGCAAATTATTTACTCATATAGAGAGATTGTGTAAGAGGAGATTTATTTTGGAGACTTCACAGGTTTGTTGGGAGAATTTGACTTCTCTCTCTCTCTCTCTCTCACACACACACACACACACACACACACATACATATAATATTCTCTTTAGATTAGCTAGGGAACAATTATATAATAATGGTTAAATTGTGTAGTGTTAAAGGTTGGGATTGGCGGAGCAGTGTTGGTGTTGTCAAACAGTGACAGTGCAGTAAAGTGGACCACATTAAGAAGAAGCTGAATTACTTTTAATGTTCATAGTTAATGCCAAGAAAATGCAAAGTTACAATAGCTTTACCTGCCTGCTGTCATTTGCTTTTGCAGAGAAATACATCACTTTACTTACTTAATTTACTTAATTTCTTATCTATCTATTCATTCATCTATCTATCTATCTATCTATCTATCTCATCTATCTATCTATCTATCTATCTATCTATCTAATTTAATTGTCTAAGTGTACTTGTATATTTAGAAAGAAAACTAATCCTCCTTACTTCCGCTTGACTCTGGTTATGTCCGTTAACTTGACGCAGGTAACACCCTGCAGCCAGTTTCAGGTAGCTGCCACTGAGGTTTGATGATTGGGAAATGTAGTCCTAGTGATGCTGGCAGCACCCCGCACAGCATATCTGAGATTTTATTTGAAATGTGTTGAATTTTGTGAATTTTGGCGTGGCTCAATCAGTGTGTGCTGTGAATGCAGATTCAGCTGTACTTATATGACTAAAAATCCCAAGTCGGTGTGTTTATTATGGTGTGTGTGCTTGTGCAGTTGTAGATCCAGATGGAGGTGAAACTTCATAGGACTCTTTTTTTTATTTTCACACAAACCAGGTGACATTATTGTAAATACCCTTGCGGAGGAATGAACTGACTCCCATACGAAACAGATATTTTCCCCTAAAAACATCAGCAGAATTTCAATTTGCATTACACAGCATAGGGAAGAAACCATGTCAGCAGCTGTTACAAGTTTTGAGACTGTGGTATGCTACAGAGAGCACAGTGTCTGATGAACTGTCCAAAACGAGCTCAATATATAATATCAAACCATATAAATCCTCGCATCAGAGAAGCTGAAATTTTCTATCCGATTGACAAATCAATGAGTGGTTTCAGCAGTGCACCAGAATCCACAGCAAATGGTCTAATTATGATGTATACTGACTGTAATCAGTCAGTGCAGCCCCTGTGTATGATGCTGCTGCTCAGCTGCAGGAGCCCCTCCACAGAAGTTAAAAAAAACATCTCACAACACAAATAACAGTAAGGTTGCTCCAAGAAAAACGGGACAGAAGGGACAGATATGTTTTATTTCTTTCATTTATGAGGGCATACATAATAAAGTGTCCCTGTTATTTTGCACAGTATATCCTGCAATTGGACCACTCCTCGCTTGATTGCACGATCACAGACTTTGCTCTCCCTATAGGGGGGATGTTATTTATTGAGCTTCTGCACAGTGATATCACTTTAGGTGGTGTGCTATGTAAATAAAAAAAAAATACATCTAACAAAAATGAAATTTTAATTTCAATTTGCATTGCACAGCATAGGGAAGAAACCACATCAGCAGCTGTTACTGGTTTTGAGACTGTGGCATGCTACAGAGAGCACATAGTACAGACAGGTGACTAATTTGTGGAAAAACCAACTCAGATGCTGGACCACCACATGCAGCCACAACAGCTTCAGTGCTCCTTAGCATTGATTCTACAAATGTCAGGACTCTTCTGGAGTGAACACCATTCTTCCAAAAGATATTGACCTCATTTGGTGTTTTGATGATGGTGGTCGAGAGTGCTGTGTTCAATTGGGTTGTCATCTGTGAGCCCACAGCATCTAATTCACATCATTTTCATCCTCATCAAACCATTCAGTCACCCCTCAAGCTCTGTGGGTGGAGGCTTGTCATTCTGGAAGAGAGCCTACCCTTCAGAATAGAAATGTTTCATTGTAGGATAAAAGGTGATCACTCAGAAAAACTTTGGATTGAATGTGCAGTGATCCCACCTTCAAAAGGGACAAGTGGACCCAAACCATGTCAGCAAAATGCCCAAGTACTCCAGACTGGGGATCAGGCATACAGGTATTATGCACTCACACTAAAATTACAAGCACAGTTTTTCAAAGTATGGCTTGTGGGCAAATGGTGGCCCTCAGAAACAAGATTGACAGATAGCAGTTCTGAATTAAAACATGATGCCAGTAGGAACCACTGATTCCACGTCTCCACCTCCTGGCACTGTGCAAAAGTGAAGTCAAAGTATCTCTGATATGGGTGCGTTGGTCTTTGTCTGCGCAATAGTAATCAAGGAAGGAGTCTGTTTTGAAGTCTCACACATACACCAGCTGGACTTTATCAGCAATCAGTTATCAGCAATCAGCAGTGACTAAAAAGATGCAGGTGCCTCTGACACTACTTCACTGTGATCATGACATCACCCCCCCCCCCATCCCTTCTTTCTTCTAGCATGAAATAAGTCATTAAAACTGAACTTATCGGTAAAAGGAACAGTTGATCAGTGTGTTGAAAACTATGTAAAATGATGGAAAGGACCTTTGATAAAAAAATGTATTGGATTTGTACTTTGATTTTTTTTTTCAGTTTGACCAACATGGAGGAGGCGATCAAGATGTTTTGGCTTTATTTTTTGGGGAGCTCTCGTCCAATTTACATCATAGGCTGCATATATAGACTTGCAACCTTTTTTAAGTGCAGTGCTTAACACAGCCTATGACACAAATAAACATGTGGCTATTTATGTCACAGCAGGCACTACAGCGCCACTGTGGCGGTAGACTGGTACTGCAGGGAGCGCTGTGGTTGCCATGATACGGCGTCATCGTCAGGACAGGAGCAAAGCTAAAGGCGTGGACTGAAAACAAAAGTGTCCTAACTAGCAGGGTCACTCAGTGCTGCATTTTCACCGTTGACATATACAGGACGACGCATTTTTAAAAACGACAGTCGCGGCTGTTTGTTTCCAGGTCGACCTCTCGCCCTTATTGATGTCTCAAGAGTCGCTAAGTTAGCTAAACTTCAACCGAGCTCGCTAGTGGATGAAGCTAACGTTAGCCGACGCTGAGTCCAAACAAGACGCTGTTAATTCTCACAAACGCAAACCAGACGAAGCCGGCAAGGGTCGAAAGAGCAAAGGCGGACAAGCTGGTGCCGGCAGACACCGAGCGGTAACGTTAAAACACACCCCACCTGTTGATGGATGCTAGTTTTTTTTATTTCTGGTTGCCATGCTAGCAGAATAAGCTACCCGCAAAATCCTCAATCATCAGCAGCACCTCTTATAGGTTGACTGAAATGCAGTTAACCCTACATTTGTCTCGTATCTGTTTGAGATGTGTGGTTGGCTTCAGGTGCGTGTTGTTGTTGTTTTTTTACTTGACAGGTAGTGTGCCACAACAATGCAGCTGTCAACAACAGACGGCCCATTTTAATCCAGCCTGTTCGTGTCAGAGACACGTGTTTGCTTTGTCTGCAGAGCTTGTGACATTTATTTTTTTCTCGTCTTGCAACATTATCAGGACCACGATGAAGCAGAAGATGATGGAGATATGATTTGACCTCTGTGGTGAGTGTTACTATCATTTTCCTTTAGACTAAGAATACTAAGAATGATGTTTATTAGTCTTATTTTTTATCTATATGTTATTATTTTTATTTATGTTTCTCGTCAGTGGTAAGAGAGAAGAAAAACATTACACAAGAGCCATTTTTTCTGTTATGCTATAAGTCTGTACTCTGCTTATGATGAACCGTCATTCCCTGAAGTTGCTTGATGTCCTCCTGGATGCAACATGTATGTTATAAAATTGTAATACTGTGATGTTAATGTGGATCTTTTTCTGTACATTCACCATCTAAAGTCTCCTCAGTTGCTCTTCCTGTTGGTTTCTTCCATTGTTTTCCCCTGTTAAAGTTTTTTGGAGGGGTGTTAAGGACAGAGGGTGTCATATGTTGTTCAGATTGTAAAGCCCCCTGAGGCAAACACTGATTTGTAATATTGTGCTATACAGATAAAAAAAGACTTGAATACAGTATAATCCCCAAAGCTGTTTAACAACTGAAATGCTGTTTTCACAAACAGGTTAGTATTTAGGTGTAGGAGCTTTCTTTCCTGCATGGCCTACGATTATACGTCTTTCTATTTATGGTGATGCTGCTGTGTGTACTGGTGTTGCCATAGCTACTTGCCCATCGAGTGATTCTGTCATTACTGTGGGTGATGAAAGGGCCAAATGACTGCGCAACCTTTACATGCCATTAACACAAATATCAAAGTCAGTGTTCATCTTAAATTAGCCTATATGTTTGTCCTTACAACTCAAGGTTGAGTCAGGTGAAAATGCTGGACTTTTTCTTTTTTGTTAAGGTTTAAACAATTTGGCTGTTAGATATAAAGATATATGTGGAAATGTTTAATGTAGGATTTACCTAATGTAGAAAAATAAAATGTACCTACCCATCAGACTTGCAACAGAAAAGACCAACCTTATAATAGATACAAATTTTCACAAAATAATGTCAGTAGAAGTCCAACTTTTATATAGCACATGGTAAAACTGTGCAGGAATACAAAAGGTTTATATGTAGTACAGTATTTAATATGCAGCACTAATCTAAACAATAACAATATCGACAAAATAAAAATAACAGGTTAGAAAACCTGAACACTTAATTTGTACTTAATTTTCTTCTACTTTCTTTTTGTATTCTTTGTGTGTACATATGCATTTTATCGCAGTCGGAAATAATAATCTGGCTGTTTAATAAGTCACCATGGTAGACGGGGTCAGGCTAGTATCTTGCATGTAGCAGCAGTGATATCATACATCATTCAGCCTCATGGAAAATTCCACCTCATGTGTGCTGTCGCTTAGTGACCAAGACACACAATACGGAAAACCTGAGAGAAACCAGTTGTCCAAGCTTCTTATTACTGTTTTTGTGGAATTTAGAGAATTTTTGCCAGGGTTGCACAGTAAGAAAGTCAAGGCCAGTTTGGCAGGGCACATTGAATGTTAGTCTGTTAAAATAGGTAAGTTACATCATGTGCAAGTAAGCCTTTGCTATTGTAAAGTTGTAGCTCAGAAAATATCCAATTGTACTTCAAAGTCTGATGGGTTTCTTTCCCATTTTTGTGCATAAATTCCACACAGGATTTCTTTTCAAAGTGACAACATGGAATCTGAAAACTTGAGTGACCTGTACGAGGACAACCGGGAGGCCGATCATAGTCGCCAGTCACTCCGGAGTATGAAGAAAAATTCCAGAGAATCATCATTCAAGAAAACACAAGAAGAACTCCCAGGACAAGATCCAAGATGATGATGAAAAAGACGACAGCTTTGAGAGCAGATCAAAAACCCGAACCTGGCATTCAGATCCAGATCGAGACCAGATATCAGATAAAGAGGGACGGAGGAGCAGTGAGTCGTTTTACTCTGAGGACTATCAGAATGAGTCTCCTTCAGAGGGCACGCTTTCACCATACTCCCAGTCCCGGACTCCATCACCTACTCCTCAAAGAGCTGTTCGGGCAAAGAGGACTTCAAGCAGCTCCCTCAACAAGACAAGTATGTTAAGCAAGGAAAGGATCAACTATGAATGACACTTGAACTGTACCAATTTATCTTTTGCTTAACTGTCCAGGTGATGGCAGTGTGAGGCAGATTTTAACACGGTGATTTCTGCATAAGGACAGTGATTAAGATTTTTGGGATTGTTTTTTTTACCCTGAACTTTGACTCAGAAATCCGTTGTTATAGACAACTAGTTCTACCTCCTGAAGATCCATTTGAGTAATTAAAAAATGTAATTTTGTTATATATTATTAAGGTGTACTGGTGTACTTGTCCATGTGTTTCAGTAATGGCCTGTAAATGTGCTTTTCTGTCATTAGCTTTAAATTATTTCTACATTGTGTGTGTTTCTCTATGTTGTAGGTGGTGTGGCGCGCCGGGGTGTGTCTCGCCCACAGCGTCCAGGTGGCCAACCCCTAACCCAGCAGCATCGCAGGGGAGGGCGCTCACAGAGCAAGGAGTCCACACCCCCTAAAGACCTGGACTTGGTCACCAAGAGGATGCTCTCTGCCCGTCTGCTGAAAATCAATGAATTGCGTAACGCCCTTGCCGAGCTGCAGCAGCACACTGACGAGCTGCAGAAGGAGAATCGAGTTCTCAGACAGGTTGACTTCACACTCTAGTAAAGTTTGGGTTAAAGAAATAAGGCCAGGAAAGGTAGAGAGTGTTGACTAAAAATTTAAGTGACCAGTACTGATTGTTTATTGTAAAAAAGAATTCTGACCGTCACATAATCACACACATCTTTACGGGACAATCAGTGACATCATCTTGTACCTTAAACTTCTTTTTGGTCTCTTCATCATCTAAAAGTGAATGTCTTCTTTTCCGTGCTGCAGCTTCAGGTGCGTCAAGAGAAAGCCCTGCAGCGCTACGATGACACAGAAAGCGAGATTTCCCAGTTACTCTCGCGCCACAACAACGAGACCCATGTGCTGCGCGAACGACTCAGGCGTACGCAAGAGCGGGAAAGAGCAGCTGAGCGGCGGTTGAAGGACAACGAGGAGCAGCTGCAAAAGAGCCAGGCGACCATCTCACGGCTGAAGAAGCTGGTCGACCAGCGAGAGTTAGGAGAGAGAGATGTGCTAAACCGCAGGCTAGAGGAAGAGAAGGCCAGGGTCCAAGAGGCAGAGCGAAAGATTAAGGTAAGTTTACTTTAGATTTTGTACTTTTATCTGTACCAACATCCAAGAACCTCTGAATTCCCATTCATCTTTACTAAACTTTGAATATAAATTATATACGTTTACATTATTGGTTGTTGCATACAGGTCAGTAATAATAAATATCTTGTTCCACATTCAGGCTCTAACTTAATACAATGTAAGTAAAGCTTAAGTAGGTAGAATGCTCTCTGACGGCCTAGGCAGTTTCATATTTGATAGAATTTGCCTTACAATAGAGTTTTACCCATATTTTTTCCTGTTTTCTTGAGATGTAGCTCACAGTTTTGCTTCCCTTGTAACAAGTTATTGGTGTCTGGTTTACAAGATCATGCTATACTACAGCTAGATCACAATCACAGAAACAATCAGGTGCAGATAATAGATAATACACACATGGATCTCTGACATCCCTTAAAAAAATGTCAAATGCCATCATTAGACTTGAGTCTGTTTTGTCATGGTGACAGTTGGGAAGTGTATTTGTTTATCTGTGTGTGTTTGTAGGAGCTGGAGCGCAGCATGGAGCTGAGCAACAGCAGTTACCAGAGGCAGCTGGCAGCAGAGAGGAAGAAGACAATCAGCGCCCAAGAGGAGATCAGGACTCTGCAGGAGGAGCTAGAACGACTGACCAATAAACTCAAGGTCGATATACAAAATAATATACTTAAAATACCAGTTGAAACAACTTTATGATCGGACATAAAAAGCAGATTCCTCAGTGTATGAAATGTTCACTTTGTTGTTTTTTTCTCTCATCAGGAGAAGGAGAGAGAACTAGATGCCAAGAACATCTATGCCAACCGCATGATGAAACCCTCACTGAGAAAAGAGACTGACAGTGGCACAAAGCGGAAAGGTAAGAACCATGGCTGTCCATGAGTGTTGTGAAACCTGTCGTGAAACTAGCGTTCTGTATTAAGGGATGTTTTGGATATGTTTAGTAAAATGAACTCTTTATATACAATCTGTTTTTCTCACACAGTCCCCAGCAGGAACAGCTCCAAGGCAGTGCAGACTAATGACAGAGTGTCTAGTCTGGATTTCCCCACACCTCCCCCTGCCATCACTGATGCAAATGAGTACAGTCAACAGACACCTGAGGAATACTTATCACTCAAGGTACAAAGAAGTGACTCCACCTCATCTTTCCCCAACGTCCACCCACAAGTTCATCTTCTGTCTTGGTTATTTGTCCTGTCATCACCTTTGAATGTCTCTGTCTCTCAATCAATTTATATAAAACAGGAGCTTCACAGAGTGGACAGACAGGCAGAGACTGAGGACAAACATCAAAAGTCAGAACAGCAAAAAATGAGAGACAGAGAGACAGAAAGGGACAAGGAGAAGGAGCTATTGACGGGTAACGAGCAGGAGAAACAGCAACCTAGCCAGCAGCTAAATGTGCTTCAGGAGAAGGCAAAGACACAGAGAGATGGTAATATAATCAAAGACTATACATATGCATCCTTAGGGAATAGATAAAATTATTAAAAGACACAATAAAGCAACAGTAAGGGTGTATCTTATGTCCACAGGCTGGGAGAAAGAGAAAGAAGAGGAAGAAAGAAGGAGAACAAGTTCTCTGTTAAACCAGGAGGAAGAGAACCAACAGGAAGTGTGGCCACGTCCAGGAAGAAGTGGAGAGATGGAACCAGGAAGTTCTGGCCAATCAGCAGGCAGCAGAGGAAGCACGTCACAGAAAAGATCAGCTACTGGCTAAGATGCGTGAAATAGACCGTCACAATCAGGGAGCCCAAGACCTCTTGTTTGCTGAGTCCAGTCCGTCAGAGTCCAACAAGGGTACCAGTGAGCATTCTTCCCCTCGTGCCGAGCCGAGGAACCATAGTTCTTCAATTTTCAACCTCACAGAATCTGAGGAGTCGGCCAGTTTGCGTGCCGGTGCTGGAAGCAGGGAGGGTGGAAGGAGACGATCGGGCAAGGAGGGTGGAGCTGCTACAACAGGAATGGGGAGGAGGACAATACGGCCCCAAATGTCTGGCGACGACTTGGCATTCGGAAGCTACGCGCCTTCTTTTGGAAATTCATCTTCCCGAGGTTCTTCGGGCTTCCCTCCACCCCCGCCCATGGAGGACAGGGACTCTGCATTAGAAGCAATAGGTGTTTTTAGTCTCAGAGGGGTTGAGACAGAGAAGGAAAAGGAGGCAGACAGAAGAGCAGAGAAAGACAGAAAGTCAAGCCTCATGCAGCAGCTATTTGGTGCCCTGGCATCACCTACTGGTGACAGTGTGAGCACGTCCAATAAAATGGAGGTGCTCAGCAGTCCTCCAACTACTAATGGAGTACGTTCACGAAGGGAAGGACTGCTCAGCTTCAACTCAGGGTCTTCCACCCCTCCAGCATCCTCCCTGAACACCCTGCACATTGCAGATAGCAGACCAGCCATCCGTGCCATCGCCTCATTTGATGATGACATAGAGGAACTTACTTTATGAAATTAATTTAGATTTAAGGAAGTCTGCTTCATAGCAGGCCATCGTGTTTGTCAATCAGGAAGTGAGAGGTTGAATGATGAACATCAAGCATCAAGTCTGAACACTATCGGTTTCCCAATAAATAATCTATAGCACCATATGACTATCTAAAGGATAAATCATTTAACTTGTGTTACTGTCTTCAATGTTTCGTCACATAGAGAATTTCTTATTTAATGTGAACTTCAGGCTCTCAGGGGCATGTGTGTAGTCACATGGATGAAGGTGATAGTTGTCAGAGATGCATTCGCATTCCAGTTTCTGTGGTAGAATATGACTGATAGTTTATCTGACCAAAAGGGCAGCAGAGCCACAACATACAGAATCCCTGCCCCAAGAATATTTGTCACATTGGACGCAGTCATTTTTGAATAATTTTAGTCCATGCCATAAGAATGTACCACTAAGCAATATGACAATCACAGTATGTTCAGACAGCTTTCTGAATATCTGACATTTATATAACGGGTTATTTTAAAAAAAAGTTTTATAATGTAACTTTTATAATGTTTCACTTCAAATGGCAATTTGTTCAGGTTTTTAATAACTAATGTTAGCTTCATAGCAATTAAATGCACTGTTACAAGGAAACTGTTAATGACCCTGTAGAAACATGTTTATGCCCTATCAAATGATGCAAAATCAGTCAAATATATTATATATTATATTTTAACAAACAAAATCTGACTGACCTGTGTGTGTTACTGGACACCTGTGACTTTGAAAGAATAAAAATCAATATTCCCAGGCATGCCCAGGGTCCCCTGCACTGAATACGTCTCATGTGAGGGCATCAGACAATCAGCACTAAAACAAACCACCAGGGCCTGCAGCAGAAACTTTACTGAAGTGAACAGACAATATGCTCTATTTTTAATCTATATTTATTTATGTTCTTATAATCTTATAGAGGATGAAAAATCACGATAGAGTCTTACAATTCCTAATGTTTTGAGACATGTATATTTTATTCACGTGTTTTTTGCTGAGCTCTTTGTATTTATTCTGGCAGAATTTGTTTCCGAAAGGCATTAAATGTGTCACCAATGAAAACTTTGTCCATGTTTTTTTTAATTATTCACATTTTCTACTTATTGTCCACTTGTATTGTTAAAAAAAAAAAAAAAGTTCATATGTGGTATTTTGTTGAACGATAATAAATGATAGTAAGAGTGCGGTTATCAGTCCTCCTGAATATTCATGTGACAGGAAGGCTGATGGGGATGCCTGGGACGTCTCCAAGCAACCGCGACCTGACGCAACCCTGCCCGCCCCTCCTCCTCCTCCTCCGCCGGTAGGTCCCTGCTCAAAAACAAGTGAACCGTGGAGCTGCGTGGGGGGACAAATATGAGAGAGTTGGGGGTGGGGGGAGAGAGAGAGAGAGAGAGGGGGCTGGTGGTGTTCCTCACTTGATGCGGCTGCTCGGACTGAGGGTGGCCGGATACTAGTTGGACCGCAGCGGGGGGATTTCTCACAAGGTAACGCAGTTTGAGGGATCTCACATGATGCGTGCACCGGCAGCGGCTCACCTTGCAGCGGGGATCGGAAAACAGCAAGTGATTGGGTGTTTGTTTATTTATTTATTTTTTTTGGGGGGGAGGGGGTTATTGGATGTCTGCTCACGTGCCGGAGATGTGATAGCAGTGTCACTTTGTTCGCGCGTGACGTAAACTTAAATCCTCGGTCAGCATCAGCATCATCTTCGTTTGTGTAAGAGAGAAAAAAAAATGCGGATGCGGATGCAGAAGACAGGCTGTGTTGTCGCCTTTATGCAAAAAAATAAATCAATCAAAATGCATGAACAGATTGAGACAAAGTTGACCACAACTTCATATTGCGTCACCCCCTCGTTTAATATTGGCTCGAAGCTAAAATAAATTTAAGCCAATAAAAAGACTACAATCTGACAGGCATAAAGTTGTGTTGTTGATTTTTTTTTCATACATAAAAAGTCAATAAGGAGAGAAAAATGTGTCATTCTTATCAATATGTGTTAAACCGGTAGTGTACTCTGTGTGTTTGTGTTATTCTTGGCATTGGCCTGTTTAACTTAACTAAAAAGATAATGTGATTCCACTGAAGACAAAGGGAATCATGTTGTATGGTCACAGTTATATTTACATAGATGCTGTTAAAGAGCATATACAGCTTTTGTGGAAATTCTCTCCAATAGTTCTTTTTGTTGAAATGAATTCCTCCTCCTGCACATAACAATCAGGACAGAGCACCTGTTGACACTGATACCCTGTATGTTTTTCTTCTCTTCTCTTCTTATCGGCTCAGGCTGTTAGTGTGGCGTATTTCGAACCTCAGACTGCCTTATTAAGTTTCTGTTGCCACAACAAGGAATCCAGTATGCCACAATAGTCGGGTGTTTAGCTTTATGAAAGCTTTTGTGTTAAGCTGCTCATTCCTGTCAGTCATACTATAGATAATGGGTTGCACTGTATATCTGCACATAATCAACCCCCCACAGGGTGAAATGTAACACATCTGAATGGAAACGACTCAGAGATTTGTCAGGTTATTGATTGAAAAGATACACACTAAAGCCTGATTAGTTACTCTGCAGTCATGTTTACATGCCTGCATGTTCCAGGTAGGAGAGCCAGACTTCATAAATGCTACAGTCAGACCAGGTTTTGGCATCTCCTGGTCCAACAACAGCACAAAGTAAATTCTCTTGGTGCGGCAAAGCTGCAACTAGATGTTGCCGAGCAATCAAATTCTGCTGCCGTGTAACCAGAGGAATGTGCGGGTGATGCTTGGTCATTTGGATGCCAGTTGGGATATTTGGGATGGGAATAATGGGAATAAATGGTCTTTTTGCCCCAGGCTGCATTTGATATTCAGAATGTAAATTTTGGCTTTCTTAAGACAAAGATTTCCTGCTGGTCTGTTCAAAAGTGGCTGGGTTCACCAAAAGTGCCTCTTAAATGTTCAAGCAGCCAACATTAGGTTGGTTTGTGGTTTTTGCTGTTATGGCCCTTTATGTCTTTATAATTGTGAGTTCAGCTTATTGTGTAATGTTTGCGTACCCGCACTTTCCCCCCATCTTTCTGAATACCTTCGCTCTGCAGCTCCTTCTCACAATTTAAATCAATTCCTTTACTGTACATACAGGATCTTTACAAACTATTTAAAAATGCATGTGGCATGGATTTTCCTCCGCCTTTATTGGTCTCCTGTAACACTGTGGTCGCCAGAGACACGCTGCTTCCTTTAGAGAATAAGGAGAGGATCCGTTCCCCAGCATTTATAAGTCAGCTACTCTGCACAGTTAGAGGTCTATTTTACCTTGCAAAATAGCCAAGCCTATCATTAGATACAAGGGCAATGACTTCACTGCTGGTCCGCTGTGCCCATTATGGAATAACTGAGCACTAACCACTTACTGAGTGCTTAAAGACTCCGTAAGAGGACACTGCCGACTTTTGCTGCCGACTTTATAGATGTGTGTTTGTTATATCATTTAAGAGGCTGCAGTTGTGACTTATATTCTGCGTTAGTCTTTCCTGTGGGCCACCATACTCCTTCCAATGTTTCTAATCAGGGCCGATCAAAAACACTGGGATTTGGATGTCAGATGTTGTGGTGGAAATGTAGTTATATATGTATGTATGTATAGCAAGATAAAAATACTATCAAATGTTATGTGATTTAACTTTTTATCCACGCTGGCTGAAATAACTCAACAACCACTGTATGCATTACTACAAAATCCTGTGCAGACATTTATGGTCACCAGAATGCACCAAAATTCATGTTGAATTTTGTGTCTTTGTTAAAAAAATCTAATGAGGAATACTTGAATATGCCCATAATGTTCAGGACTTGTGCGTATTACTGTTCCATATCTGTCCAGCTGTACATAGAAGAGTTGCTGTAAAAGAGCAACACTATCAGTGTGCCACGCTGCCAGTCATCTGTCACCCAGGTTGGTAAAAGCAATAAGCCCTGGGGACAGGAGGTGGAGAATTGCTGATTCATTTACAGTCCCCGCGTCGTTGCTATGGAAACAATTTGTTGCTGTTAAGTGAAAATCCTGGAGGTGTGTTCGCTCAATCTGCTGGTCCTTTATTATTTGATATGTGAGAAGCCAAATGCTCGATCTAAATCAGTTCACACAACGAAGGAGAACGGGGAGAGAAAGTCCTCGAACTCTCATCAGACTCATCATTCAACCGCTCAGAGGTTTAACCTGTCCTGTCATACAACTGAACTTGTCATTCCAAAGCTGAGCTGTAGTCTTTTTGTCAGATGTCACATTAGTTTTGTCTCTTGTTATTTGGACATGGTTGGCAGTGGTCAACAAATCTTTCATAACATGCTTCTTCTCTCCTCTGCAGGTCTACAGATGCTCTGCTTCTAAAACACAGATGGATCCATTAAAAATCCTTTAAAGATCTACGTTCTTGACAAAGAGTAGAGAGAGTGGAAGAAGGAAGGACATAAACCCATGACTATGGTCATTTTAAACAACAAAAGAAGCCACCAATAAAGAACCGATTCTATTTTTATTTCGACACATTGAGCAGATAAATAATGGATGCACCCTTAGCTCCTCAGGTATTGGTGGATGGGGCTTGTGTCCTGGAGGAAACAGAATGTGGGGAAGATGTGGATTTGCCCACAGATGACCATCTCATGAACTTGAAGGCATTGACGGAGAAATTAAGACTGGAGACCAGGCGACCTTCTTACCTGGAGTGGAAAGCCCGGCTTGAGACGGAAAGCTTCAGAGAGTCAGGGCCTGGAAAGGTTGAGCCTGAAGGGAAAGCAGTCACACCCAAAGAGACTGCAGTGAACGCTGATGTGATCCAATGCAAATTGCCATCAGGTGTGCTGAAGGGATTTGGGAACATCGATGAAGCTCTAAGTTGGCTGAGGAGAGAACTGGTGAGATATCACATCTTGTTCTGGCACTTATGAAAGTTGAAAATACAATATATTAGATACTCAATAGAAAATAATTCTACTTCTCCCTAGCTAATTAGAACTCAACAATGGACACAATGTCCAATTACAGGTCGGAGGAATACCATTCACATTAGTGAGTGGGATTGATTGGGTCTTGGGCAATTGCATTAGACATTTGTGACACAGAGTTTTTGCAAGAGTAATCATTTTTACTCTGCTCAGTTACTCTGCACAATCACCCATGGGTTCATGAGCTTGGGCTGAGCACGCAAAGAGGCACTGTCAGAGGTCGAGTCACACTCACAAACATTTTGCACAAAGACAGTGGACAAAGAGAGGCAGTTATGATCTTCGCACAGACTTTTGCACACAAACAGTGGACACGAAAAGGGACGGGATTGAGAGAGCTTATGATGAGAAACTTGTTTGTGGATGTCCCAATGAGTTTTCTTTTTAGATTTGTTACACAATGAGGACTCTGCAAGGACCTCCCGATGTAAACAATGTGAAAATTGTTATTGGGGTCATATTCAGAACTAAAACAGCAGGAAGCTTAAAATTGTGTTTAATGAAATAGTTCAATATTTTGGGAAATATGCTTATTCGCTTTCTTGCCGAGGGTTTGGCGAGCAGGTCAATAACACTCTCATGTCTGTACGCTACAGATGGAACTACAGCTAGGAAACAATTAGCTTACCCTTGCATTAAGCCTGGAAATGGGGTAACTGACTGTGCAAAGGTATCCAAAGTTGCCAAAAAGCACCTCTAAAACATCCCCTGTAAAACTACAACCGCCACTACCTCTGTGGAAAATTCTTGATGATTAAGTGATTTATCAATTAGTCAGCAGCTATTTTCCATCTCTCTCCAACAGACAGACATGCGTTTGCAGGACCAGCAGCTGGCGAGACAGCTCATGCGGCTCCGGAGCGACATAAACAAGCTGAAGATCGAGCAGACGTGCCACCTGCATCGTCGGATGCTCAACGACGCCACCTTCGGCCTCGAAGAGCGGGACGAGCTGTCGGACCTATTGTGTGAATGTCCGGTCACCCCGGGGCTCGGCCTCTCGGCCCCACTGAGACTCATCGGCGTCACCAAGATGAACATTAACTCGCGCCGTTTCTCGCTGTGCTAGTGGCTGTGATAGCACTTCAGGCAGGAGATCTTAAACTAAAGCTATCTTTTGCTCCAGTAATATGCCAGCCATGGTCATATGTTAAATAGCGGTGAAATCCTTTGTTGCATTTAGGGTTTGACCACAGTGTTGTGAGAATGAACCTCGATGTAAACCCTTTTACAGTCCCTATAATCAAGGAGCGAAATTTAGATAATGTATGTTATTTAGAAAGCAGATTTTGAGTGTAGTCAGTACATATATAGAGTGTTTGCCACTAAACTATACATGGCAGCTATATACAGAAACCTCTCTGTCTTAAAACCACATCAGATTTTAGACCTTTAGGCTATCATGACTTGAAAAAGAGTACTTGCAGTTTTTGAACTAAAGAAAAGGTATCTCAAGAATGTTTTTTGTTTCCTGTTCTGGATTTTAATTTAAATGTTTTGTGCTTTTAAAAATATGCCTTTTATTGATACTATTTGTACACTATACTATACCTAATGCACATTTGAGTTAGCAATTACTTGTATCAATTTAGCAAACATTTCTTTTTTGTAGATATCATGACAATGGCTTATTCTGTATAATGAATGTCAGACTGCACTAGTTGGTTCCAAGTCATTTGCTAAAGTTTGCCTCTTATAAGCAAAGCTGTATTTAGGTCTGGGTTGGAAATTCTGCCCTTTTTATGCTCTAATTATTGAGTTCCAGTCTGAAAGCAGCCATTTGAGATGGCATTGTCTGTTTGAAACAAAAACTTGGTTTAGTTTCATGGATAAACATTGAATTATAACTCATCCAGATCTCTTTGTGTACCAAATGACATGATTACGTGGATCGTGTTATGAGCTCTCTGTCAGCAGTTATGTGATATATCATTGGAGGTGACCTTTCCTTACTCATTTTGCTTTGGGTTGTGGGGGTTTGAAATGTGAGTGTATGAAATCTGAGTCAATTGCGGTCCCAGTGCATAGACCACGCAACAGGAATAGGAGTTTCAGGGTTAAGGATGGCCCTCCATGTGGCCCAGATATACTATAATAAAATCTGCACAGACTCCCAGTTTTAAAGCGTTTACACACTGCACACTTAATTTGTTTGCCACAATAGTGGCACTGATAGAGCATATTATCTCTTATCATAATTGTTCCAAAATTATATACTCTTTGTACCAACACAGTGGTTCTGTATTGTCTCAGTGAGCCACCTGGCAACAAAACAACAGCTATGTCAACTTAATCCTGTGTTGTGAAGTCTATAATTGTCTGGAGCATACCTTAAAACTGGTTTAGTGAAACATGCTACCTTGAATGGATCATCGTTAGTGCTAGTGTGTTTTCACACATGTGCTGGAAATAAATAATTCATCAAGAAGTTGGATGCGTTGCTTTTTCATCCTTTAATCTGCTGTCATCACAACAAAATCTCACCAGTGGCCTTTTTCATTTTCTTGTGGTAAGGCTTGCCACTCAAACACAGGATAAGCAGGGAGTCTTTCATCATTACACTGTGTATTAAAGTGCTCACTGGACCAGAGAAGGATCTGGGAGATGAGGCATATGCAATAAAGAAGCTTCGATACACTGAACTTGCGCTTGCATGCAGTGTCAACATCAGTGTGGCTATTTAAACACCAAAAGTAACTCTTAAGCTTTCTGGATGAGAGCTTTTCAAATGAAACAAAGAGGAATATTTTGACATTTCTGGAAACGTTCTTTGCTTCTTTGACAAAGACCCAGACAAGAAGACACTTTCATATCTGTAGATTTTGATCAATGAAGCCACAGCCAGCTCAAAAGCTCAAAAATCTGCTTACTAGCACCTCTAAAGCTCTAATTAATCTGTTTAAACCATATAAAATGGCATGCAAAATGTGTAAAAATGTAAATTGGTCATTTTACTTAGGGGTTATGTTTAAAAATAAACCAGCTAAGATGTATTGTAATGAGCACACTCTTGAGGTGCTAATAATTTCCAAAAAAGCTAGCTGGTTCCCTCTGTTTCCCATCTTTCTGCTAAGCTAAGCTAACGGCCTACTGGTTGTATCTTCACATTTAAAGGTGTATTAATGCCCAGAAATGTTCTGAACAGTAAAACAAAATACAGGCAGGGTTTCTGCAGAACAGACACCACACACTTCCAGTAGGTTATAAGTATCGATTAGGAGGGATCATTTTTGCATGAATCTATAAATTGTTTTTTTAGGGAATATCCTACTAATTAATACCTTTAAGGGACAAATGTGAGAGTGGTATCAATGTTCTCTCCAAATCTCAACCCGAAATGACAAATGACATGAGCTGGAGTCTCTCATCTTTTCATCGTGTGAGCCTCTTTGTCATTTTTGTCTGAATGCCTTTGTCCTGCAAATAGCTGTAACTCGTGTCAACAGTTGGGAACAGCCCGGGCTCCCACAGTTTTGGGGTATGTGTGAAGACATGAGCATGGGCGTCATGAGGTTTTGCATGTGAGAGTCAGTGTAACCCACTGGCTGATCCCTGTGTCCCTCTCCATCTGGAGGGCCTGAAGTGGCATGTCATGAATGACTTTGCTGAGCCTGAGATTTTCATGCATGAGCTCCAGCTTTATGTGGGCTTATCGCTGCTGAAAGTCCTTTTGAATGAAACGCTGCCAGAGGGGCTATCACATACTTTTTTCAGACAGCTCCTGGTAATCAAGGTAGTTGTATTTCTTTTTTTCTTCTTCTTTTCTTCTTTCTTGTTTTCTGTACTGCCAGAAGACGTTTTGATTATATTTAAGCTGTTACAATGAAACACTGTGCAATTATTTTTAAGTCCAAGAAACAGTTTGTTCCAGAGAAAATGGAAAACAAAAAGTACTCTGTGGTTGTGGTTGGTCCAGATCTGCCCAACAGCTGTCCCTGGAGTTTGCCATTTCATTAATTTCATGCCTAAACTATCTCATTTGCATGACAAAATGACTTGACAGGCATAAAATCAGGCACTATCTCTGTTGCTGAAGCATTTAGACCAGATACTGTATCAAAAAACACAGTCCCGATGCAAAAATGAGGCATTGAGAGTTTAAATAAGCTGGTGGTTCATGGGGATGGGGATCATGAAAAACACTTTGGCAGTATGCTGTATTCAGTTTAAGGGAAATTGTGCCCTGTGAGCAGTATCTTCCAGTGAGATTTTTATAAGAGGGATGCAGTCAGTTAATTTCTATCTTCACCTTTTGTCTACCAAGAGCTTTTTTTTTTCTGATGTTCATGACTGTGAATGTAGCTGCCATCCACCTCCAGGAATATAACAGATGTAACACCGCAGAGATGCAGTTCTCACCATGATTGAGGTGCAAACTCAAGCATGAATGGCTGACAGAAACCTCACCAAGGTGAACCACAGGGTGAGACTGGCGAGAATCCCAGACTGCGTCTCACGCCGTGCTTTTGTGTAGGAGTGTCTCAGTACATCCCATCTCAGCAAAGATTTACTGTAGGGATGAGACATTTAAAGAGCAGAACAGCACAGCCCAGAGAGGAAAAGTAAGAAACAAACACACTGCACTAATTTTAATTGACGGCTTTTCCCCATTTTCCCCTTTTTCTTTGAATGCTGACCTGGATGGTGTGATGACAAAATTTCCAATTTCCTCATTTGTGAAACTTTGCAAAGCTAGAACTTTGGCCACTCTATTAATGTTTCATGGGGAATCATTTACCGGCAATCTTTAATGGTGTGGAAATAAGAGCTGAATCAGACTGTTTTTGTTGGAGAAGCAAGGCACGTCGCAAACTCATGGGGCTTTAAGCTTTGACCACACGATTAAACCCCTGTAGTGTCAAGACTGTTTCTGACTGTGTTGGTGGGTGGAAAATAGATTTTATAAGGTCAGGGGAACAGTTGGATCAGCTCCTGGACGTGTATTAACATGCTCAAGAGCTAAAAATAGCTTTTCAACCATAGCTTTCTATGTGGGATATTAATCTGAAAAAGCCCCTTGCTTTTTCATTTTGTATTAGGCTGTGCACATTGTGTCTTGAGTGTAATCAAAGTTAATAGTTTTTTATAGATTTGAAACAATATATATTATTTTAAAACGTTTGTAACAAGAAACAAGCTGCAGAGACCGTTTTCACCTTTATAAGTTGATAATGGCAAGCTTATTAGCAAAGAGTCGCCTGTTAGCACATGCGGCAGACACGGAGCAACAAGCAACGTTAGCATTTATTTGGAGTTTCGCTTCTGTCCGCCTGTTAAATAAGTTCAATATTCACTCTGTTTTATCTCTGTTTTTGGTCTCCACCAACTTTATTTTATAGTTTACATTTGGCTCTTCAGCTGCTAAAATGCTCCAGCTAGTTACTAATCTTAATCTTAAATGTGTACCGTGGATTCATCAGCGCTATCTTTGCTTATCATACCACAAAAATGAATGAATTCAAATGTTCATGAGAGCAGTGAGTGTGAACCAAAATGTGGGCTTTAAAACAATTAAAAGATGCCAAAAATACTCAGTACTCAATACTAAGTTCAGATGGGTGCTAATTCTCTGTGGGTTCACAAATCCTCTCGCATACATGACATCATATCATCCATCGTTCATATAAAAAAAAATACAGCCGTAAGCTGCTTTAAAGTTAACGAGTATTTTGATTCAGGGCATGTTCAGCCAAAACTTGACAGTGTCAACTAACAGAATGTCAACTAAAACTAAAGCAAACTAAACCCAATTAATTTAAAATGGACAGCACATCGTCTGTTTCCATTTAAAGTATCTAGAGTCATTACAGACACATTCATTACACTTATTATTATGGCTAAAATATCCATTTTTGGTTGCAATGTTATCTTCCATGAGACAGCTTTAAAGCAAACGCCAATATCCGTTTGATTCTTCTTCATGAAGCGCGTCCATGAAAGGTGATAAAGTCACTATGGCAGCACTGTGGGGGCGCCAGTCATTGTTGTAAAGTTAATTGGGAAACTCTTTATTTAACTGCATGGGTTCTTTTAATGACTTAATTAAACCATTTGATCTATGTAATAATTACTTGCTCGAGTGAGGCACTGTAATAACTCACTCTGCTCTGTCTAAAACTGGATTAAGAGGAGAGTTTACAAGAGGCCAATTAGGACTCCACTGCGTACTGTGAGAAAGCAAGCACAGTTCATCTACAAAGAGACCATGTCAAAATCAAAAACAGTAATTTACTCTCCTTCTGTACCAAAACAATGAAGCAACATGGTCATGAACAGGTACAATCCAGCCAAGAATAGTTGAGCTTGGTGAGATCAGACTTCTTGATTATCTCATCCTTTTGTTCGAGGCAGACAGTGCCTCAAGCCAAAGTGGCTATTTGAGCTCAGGTGTAATGTTCCAGTGTGTACATGCACCCCTATACCTCTTGCTGCTTTCCCACACCAAGCATGAGACAGCCCCAGACAATGGACATCTTTTGATTTCAGTTTGTTTAGTGCTTTTAAACTCGCTGAGGAAATTCATTCAAAAACAGATCTGTGAAGGAAATGGTTTTAACTCCTGGTGAGCGGCTTCACAGAACGGAATGTGCTCAACTCGGACTGCGCTGCCAATTCGTCGTCCCTCAGACTCACAAAACTAATCCCAACTTTGAGGGCAACATCCAGCATGATTGCTTTGATGAAACTCGGGCTGAAGTTCCACTGCAGCTTAGGTGCATCCAAGCAGATGATCAGTCAGAGTGGATCATGATCAGATTACGAAACCTTCACCTCGCGTCAGTTTTGGTGTATGAAAGTCAAATTAAATGAGGAGGTTACTCACTTTAACAAATTGCAGATAATAGGGAAGACAAGTGTAAAGGATAATAACCATGTGTTTTCATTTTCTATTTTCCAACAAAAACAGACAGTCAGTGTAAAATAGCTGTTATTTAATAACCATGATTTGCTCAACAACTGTAGTTACAGTTCATAATTACCTGTCTGTGTGTGACAGACAGTTGGCAGCAGTACTGCAGTGTAAAGGCACAATGACAGATAAATGTAATGTCACAAGACATAACATGATGACCTGCAGGTGAAGAACAAAAACCTAAAATCATACATTTACATCAGCCATAAACTAAATGGCTTTGTCAAATACAGTCCCCACTCAATTGCTGCAACTGAATGAGAATTTTTGTTTTTACAGCATTTCGTTGGTCAGTTTGAATAAGGCAAAATTATATAAATGAGTAAACACTGATAACAAATGATAGTGTAAAACAAAGTGGTACACACAACTTACTGAAAAACAGAATTATATATAGCAAAATGTTACACTCTAACAGCAACACACTAATGTGAAATAAATGAAGAAAGTTCTCCTGGTGCATGAAGCTGATTGACCTTTAGTAATACAAAAGCACAAAACCAGTACAGCCTCAGTCTAAACCGTCTAAAACATGTACAGTCCTCTGATGGATTCTCCAGAGTCTTTGAGGGTATTCGAAACAGACTGAAATATTCTCACAGACTCTGGAGATTTCCGCTACATTGCTGACAGCAGTGGCAGATACTGCCAATAAATGAGTACAAAATCAAAGAAACTTTAAAAATACATCAGAGGCTATGAATCCCTCTGAAATGCAAAAATAGCCAACTGACTGCATGTCATCTACAGGGTCTGCATAAGTGCATTTGTTGACTTCATGTTTTTGTGGTAATAGGTTGAGGTTTTCCTTGAGTGCGCAGGGACTATGGAACGTCCTCTTGATAATTAGAGGAAATACAATTATCCAAATCTTAGGTCAGTGCTAAGGACCACCTTCATCTGATCCGTCCAGCTCATGTTTACTGTTCATTTGAGGATTGGCTGCCATTCTATGTCAGTTCATGCAAAAATACCTCCCTTTCATTCATCGTGTCAGGGCGCCACACCCTCCTGGTCCATGCTGCAGCCGAGAGCTTCAATGTCGTTGCTGATATCAGTGATCATGCGGTCCCATTCGTCTCCCTCTGAGGCCTCCTGGCCCTCATCTGAGGCGACGCTTCCTCCGGCTGCTCCGTTGCCATTGGTGGTTGAATCGGAGGCAGAGCTGGCTGTGCGCCGGTAACGACCAAAGCTGTCTGTGATGATGCCTCTGCCGTCTTTCACACCGATGGTCTCGAGGAAATTCTCAAAGTGCTGGCTGTCCTTCTCTGGTATGAAGGGACGCAGGCCTGCAAGGAAACATAATGCATTTAGTCATGGTCTGTATGGCTCAAATGTTTATGACAAATATGTTTGTGTTGTATTTCTTGTGATATAACATGCAGGTGGATTTAGATTACAGAGGAGACAACAGTGCAGACTAGAGCATGATACCATAAATACAAAAAACACAGATTGAAATAGTCATTTTAATATGCCTGCTGTGCTCTTCTACAAGATGTGCTATTGAAAAAAAGGAGTCTGTCTAATATGTTTTCATTATATCACTGATGAGTCAGTTTACAGTTGATTGACAAAAGAAAACTAATCTACTCAAGCCCAACTCTATTTTAAAAAGCTCACAGACAGCTGAAAATCAAAACATGGATCAAAAAGGATTTTGACTTATTGTAAAGACCAATGACTTTGACATTTTCTGCTACTATAAAACATATTTTCTAATAACAACTGCTCTATGTTAATCTTCTTTTTTTACTGTGTGCTTAAACTTCTCCAAACCTAGTTGAGCTTCATAACACAGAGGTCTAACTGTGCAGAATCATTATCTAGGTTGTACCAAGTAGAAGGAACTTCCTGCTGTCCCCGTAGAGTTGTCGCAGGTTAATGCAGAACTCATGGATGGAGGCACCGTTACGGTATTCATGGAGCAGGGTGGCAAACTGCTGGATCTCCTGTGATGACAGTTTTGTTTGCAGCTAGAAGAGGAAGAAAAAGATGTTGACAAATAATAACAAGAATGACTACAAACATCTTACTCTCAATAACAGAATGGGACAAAAAGGGGGTGGAGTTGTCTTACTGTGGTCATGTAGTCCTGCAGCAGCTCTGCAGCAGTGGTGCTGAGCTCTCCTTCACTCGCGGTTTTTGTCTGAGGTGACGCTGGGGTGGAAGCTGATGGAGAGTTTTCCTCTGCCTCCATAGAGCCCTGGAAAGGACTGAGAAGAACACATTCCTTGTGATGAGCAAAAGTAAACCATTTTCAGAGATGTGTCAAAACCTGTTTTGGGCAGTGTGCCAAAAGTGTAAAGTTATCATCGAGGTAGGACTCTTCCAGCTGTGGACTTACAATGTGTTTGCTTCTGCGTCAAAGGCCTCCTTAACATCCACTTTGCTTGAAGAGTCATCTGCAAAAAGTACATATTTACAGGTTTACATCTTGATAAAAGACAGCAAAACCAATTATCTGTAAAATGAATGTCATTCAGTTTGTTTTTTTCCTTACCACTGTAGAGAGAAAGGTGTCTGGTAGGTGTAGTTGCTCCATCAAAAATAGCTCTGTCCAGGAAGTCGATGGTTGATTCTGTGTAAACGATCTGAAAGACCTGGCTAAGCAAAAGACACAGCTCCTCTGCTGCCGCCTGAAAAACAAAAAGTTTGCTGTTTAAAATGATGTCAGCATATCTTGACATCTTGTAACATAAATTTACAAAGCAGGCTTCAAACTGTGGTTATCCCTAGGTTTGTTTCATTACCACAGATTTTTCACCAACATAAGTAGCTGCTGGAAAATAAATGTCAATGTCTGTCTCACTGTATTATTCATTTACAATATATTTTGACTCTTAAAGGTACCCAGTAGATCTAAATTCCCAAGCAGTCACAGTGTAACCTAACTGAAAAAAAGAAAAACTCTGCAGATTTCCATTTAGGCACTCCAAACATGTGCTGTGACCACAGCCACAGAGGCAAAGAAATACCTTATTATCAACAGCCAGCACAAGCAGACAACAGACTTCCACAAGCACAGCTCCACTCTCTGATAAGGAGCTCAGGGTCTGGGACTTGTTGAGATCTGGACAGGAGCTAGGACAAGGAGAACCGCCTGACTCCTGGGCTGAAAAATACACACAGTCAAATTTGATTATTCAAATGTAGAATTTTTTCAAGCTTTATATTTAATATTTTAGATTAGATTTAATTTAAGATTTAAATATATGAATCCAAATTCTTTTTCATAATTGGGCGACATGATCTGATTTACCAAACAATTTCACATTATTGCAAGTTTAGAGATGTCAGTTAAGGACTTGTTTCAAATTAGATTCAACAATATGAGCTTTTTTTATTGCTACCATTCTCTGTTAAGCAATTTGTCCTTGGGCAATTCCACAATGAAGACCACATTACCAAACAAAGACTCAGGGATATCTGACAACACTGACTGCAACAAATGAGCTGTGACGGGACTGCAGGCAACTTTTTTTTTTACCTGTTTTAATCACCACCAGGTGCAAAGAGTCATCTCTGATGTAGGAGACAGCAGCAATATCATGGATAGGCACTCTCAGGATGATGTCTTCTCCATCGCGCCATACAAGCTTTATGTTGTATGCAGACAAACTCACCACTGCATCCTGCTCTGACGTCAGCTGGCCTGCCAACTGATGGGACTTCTGAGAATCACAGAACCACACAATGTGTCTAATTATCTCTGTTACGATAGAAATTATATGTGCTATATCTGACAACTTTAATATTCTAGTCCACCATATATAGGCATTAAAGCTTTTATCAACTGCATTCTGTTTGCATAAACAGAGTTATTCAGATACGTACCCTTGCAGTGTCAATGAGCTGCAGCACTTCTGTGCGACTTGAAGGGTTCAAGTATCCTGGAACTGATGTCAGCTGCCCCAAGTACTGGACAGGACAGAACATTCACAAAAATTTTAGAAGAACTGTTCAAAAATCCACGTTAAAAAACACAGAGTAACCTAACACCATGTGACTCACCATTTCCTCCTATGTGAATGGTACTGCAAAGGTTTATATATATTTATAGGGATCTTTATGTCTCTGTGTGTCACACTCACTTTGACTTCCTTCTCAATGTAGTCATTGAGCAGGATGTCAGGGTCGATGCGGTGGTCAGGCTGTGAGAGTGAGAAGGTGTGGAGGGCCCTGCGCTCCGTGGCTTTCTCCTGGGCCTTCTTGTCTCTCCCCTTCTCTCCTTTCAGAAAGACTCGCTTGAACGGAGACACGATACCAGGCTAGTGAATGAGGAAAAAAGAGAGCAGGGCTCAGAAGATTCAGTGAGAAACTGGACTTGATTCACCTCTCTAAAGTATAAACTATTGGCATGATGTGTTTTTAAGTAACTGTATATTATTAATAATTACAGAACTATTCTTATCCATATACAGATGATAGTTGCAATGGGCTGCCCTGCTTAAAACCAAACTATACTACACCAAAACGATATGAAACTTGTGTTGACTGTGGCGCTTGTGTTCCTTGTAATTTATGCTGACCCTGCTTCCCTTGACTGTGTTGGTAGCTGCTGAGCTAAGACACAAAAGTTGCAGTCTTTCAGTGCAAATGTACAGTCCTCCGTGTTACCCAATACATGTTGCCGAAATGTCAACAACAGCGTGTGCAAAAGGAAACTCAGCATTTTTGCAAAATTGGAGTGGTTTGCAGTCTGTGGAAAAGTTGATGGAGAATCACATCTTAACATCTAAATAATGAACAGAAATGACAGAAGTCTGCCACAGATGTGTCGTAAGAGAAAAATACATTTTCCTTCCTTGTATAAAAAATGATTCTGTGTTTAGTTTAGATCCTCGTCATTACTTTGCTTGCAAAATATCCAGTAACATCAAATTATATCATTCTTTAGGTCATTTATTAACACTCTAAGCACTGTTTCTAGATTCAGAGCATCTTAAAAAGCCTACCTCGTTCTCCATGAACGCACACACTTGCGGATTTCCTATTCAACGGCAAGCCCACAGCCTGGCCAAGGATGCTGCTACACTCACGCTGTCTAAACTAGTCACCTGTTGCTTCAACTCACGCACAGTGACAGCTGCCAACTGGTGACAGACACCGGATCAAATGTAGCATGGCTGTGCATGTGAGGGGTGTGACCCCCCCAAAGAGGAAGGGAAGTGTCTCTGGCTCTATACTCAAGCGCAAGAACAGGAAGGGGACTAGCCACAACTTCCTGTGAAGACACGCACATTCATGCTTTGAATATTCAAACACTTAAAAAAACAGCTGCAGGATTCTTGTATTGTTCTGAAAACTGCTACACGGATGATGGAGACAGACAAAAGAGAAAGTGTGTTGACAATCTCTTTTACTTTACTTACGTATATTATTGTGAACTGACTGAGTTGCTTCTTCAAGACTCAGTACTGCAACTATACGTCACTAAACCGTGACGCACTAACCGTGACACAAGACCATATGCATTCTGTTATGCTTACCACAGATGTCGCTTCTGCAATGCTGTTTACACTGCAGACCGCCTGATATAACTCTATAGGACCTATTTCCTTTTTTCAGTCACCTTATTAAAAGGTCAATAACAACTCTGCTTTAAAAGCATGAAATCAAGCACAAAGAGTAAACATCTAGACGATGTTTGCCAGCAATATCTACAAACAGTAAAAGTGCAGGGTTACTGCAGTAGTCCTTAGTCCTCAGTAGAGTTATACAGACTCACTTTCACTCATTCACAACAAAGCTAAGCTTTTAACACACCTACAACAATGATGAGCAAAGAGTCAGATGGGGGTATTTGACTCTTGCACTATATCCATAATGTGGTTTATCTGATGTGCTGACATCTGATCACAGACTTTAGAATCTCCATGACAGTGCAACCTATGACCGGTGCATTATTCAACAGTATGTAGCTCATGAAAACAAGTGCATTAACATTTTATGACTCCTTTAACATTTTATGACAAAAGCTACTGTAGCTGACCCATCGTGAATGGCCTCAAGATGAACAAATGCGAGAGTCCGTTTGCAAAGAAGCATAACTGAAGATACTGTACGGCTTCTTTGTGCTGTGATGGACATATTGACAACAAGTGCAGGTGGACTTTCAACTGTTCTCACACTTAAGAGGAATGCAGGAAAACTTAGACCAAGTGTAAAAGGAGTTGGAGTCACGCTGAGACAAGAAAAACACTGCTGCTTTTATACAGTTTTAATGTAATTATATTGAGTGTAAAACAACAGGATATAAGAATAACAGCTCAACCACACTCTTGTTCATGAGTGAGCTGTTCACAGTAAAGTAAGTATGCGATATTCACATTTTCATATAGCGTGGGAAAGAAAAATCTAAGTCTTATTGAGTAAAATGCTACAATACGTCCCTGCTTTTCAATATTAAATCTGCAGCACTTCTGTTACATAAGGATGTTCTTCATTCTCAATTTGTTATCGTTTGTAAGACATTACTGCTCCAGCTGGGCTGAAAGTGAGTTATAAATGTATGAGTGAGTCACACAGGAGTTTGATCTGCTATAATGTTCCTGTAAGATAATTCAGCTGTAGAATGTCCTGAACTTTTCCAGATGTCTTTGACAGTTTCCTTTCTAGATATCATCATGTCCCAGACAAGTAGGAAGCTTTTATAAATGAGTGAATATAATATCAGTTTGCTAAGTGAAAATAACACTCATGCATGTTATCATATGAAGTGGTCTGAGCTTTCACTTCAACTGTGCAGTGAATAGGAAAAAAAAAAAATCTGTGGCAAATGCTGTTCACTATCACCACCAAGTGGCACAAACAAGAACTTTATTAGTGACAGTGATCTCTAAGGTCAACTCTTACCAATAAATGTTAAATCTAGTTGACAATAGCACACATTTACAGCTTTTCTGGCATTGAGAAGGCATTTACACCAGGTAAAGCTGTTCACTGAAAACATTAATTTGTACTGAGATTAAAAGAGGATGCCTAACGTTCCACAAAACTAAAATGCTGCTAGTAAAGTGTCTGAATATATTTATTATGGATCTCTCTTTGTTTGCTGTCACAATAAGGCAACTTTTCATTTGTGAGGAGTTACTTTGAGTGTAATTATGCTGCCTTATCAAAGTAAAAGCAGACTTTGGGTTAGTTGACACTTCTGACAAAAACATTTCCTTACCAAAACAAACAATCTTTCCTAACACTTGGATATCACTTCATTTCCTTTCAAAACTCCCCTCATTGAGAGGAGGCAGCATTAAATAGGAGGAATAACAGTAGTGTTTTTTTATGGGGAAAGCAATGACAAAATGACCTGAACAATCTCAGCAAAGACGTTAACCTAGTATGCTTCACTTCTCAATATGCTGCTTATCTTGTCAGTGTCATGTCCTGACTAGATCTGGTGGGTCCTGCCCTTTTCAGTTTCCTCCTGTGCAGACCAGAGGAACAGAGGGAAGTCGTCCCTTGGGTCTGATCTGAGACACAGTGGGAAGATTAAAAAAAAAAAAAAAAAGTGTGTCTGACCATGAAGACCTGTCTCCATATCAGAAGGGATCATTAGGTAATATGTCTGCGTAGTGCATGTGAGAGACACGGCAGGATGGCTGGCTCAACCAGGGAGTGCTGACTCCCTTTAGCATGACTGACACTGAGAGCCGCTGCCTTTGACAGCTGACGTGGAGCACACAGATCTTTCATGACCAACGCCTTCAGTGAACGACGAGGGTTATTACTCAGGGAAACCTGGCTGTGCTTTCATTACCTGTTTGAGAAAACTGTCACTGCAGTATACCTGCACCACCCTCACTGATAAAAATCCCACAATGGGTGATACGTTGAAATTATTACGACAACGAAACAGAGCATTTGAACGTGCTGCCTTAAGACTGTACAACAGCAGTGGTTACAAGAGCTTATAACACCACACAACACTTACATCTCTTTTTTTTTTTTTGGGCTGACTTATACTTTACTATACCGGCTAAATTGAGCCTGACTGTGTCCTGACAGTCCTGAGAAACAAATCAGTGCAAACCCCTCTGGAAAATACGCAATTTTATACTAAATTAAATGTAACTACTAATACTTGCTGTCAGCCGTACTTTACATTTATACTATACTTTGCAATATGTTTTACTATCGCCCTTAACTTCACCTTAGACTATATTATACCGTGTCATATTTACATTGACCTGCTTCATATGTGATATTATACTTTTATTAATCTCTATATCGATGCAGACAAATTAGGTTTCATTATTACTTCATGATATCATATATTTGCTGTTTATACAGACATGTTGATTTTGCTGCCATTAATCACGCCATTGTCACTTCACCTATTACTCTTTTGTTATTCTGTTTTTTTTATATATCTTTGTTATTTATCCCTTTATATACTTATCTGCACCTGTTGTTGTCATTGTGCTGCTACAACATGCGAATCTGTAAAGGTTCATTTTTGTTTTCTCAATGGCCTTTTAGCACAACGAACACATACAGTATATTTGAACATAAAATAAAAGCAACCCTTTAAACTCTTCACTCGCTCCTTTCAGATTCACTCGGTTGTTTACCTCTATTTAAAGTCCACTCGGTAAGTTACACGGTTCACTAATTTCGACTAAAACTAGTTGACAGACACAATAATAAATCTGCCAGTGTGTTATCGTCAGTGCTTTCCTCCTGCCGAATGATGTTTACTCTATAAGTTGGCTAAATTTATAATGTAAACCAGCTAACAACTAACTAAACTCGCCTAGCTGCTGAGTTAGCATGCTGGCTAGTCAAGTTGCAGAGTGGACCAACTTACCTTTTTCACTTTTTTCACATCATCCTCCATTTCTATGGAAAGGTCCTCTTCTTCATATTCAGTTCAGCGTGGAGGTCCAGGTGAGACAAGGCATAACTACCGAGGCTTTTATCCAGTAGCTACTCATCTGACAGTAGTTAGCTTGCTAGCCTAGCCTAGCCTAGCATTGGGAAAGTGATGCCCGAATTTGAGCTGATAGCAAAACGCCATCCTGCTTTCTGTTTATTTGTTGTTGTTGTTGTTTTTTTGCCTTATTCCACTGCTGCTATGTGAAAAAATACCGGCGTGCCACCAGTGCGGAAATGCTATGTTAAAATGCTGCTAAAACAACTACAGAAACAGTCTGTAAAGAAGACAAACTCGGATAAAACAGGCAAAACTTTTCAATCGTGCCGCCATTTTGGGCGTTGAACTGGTCCAGCATGCTTTGCTTTGCTCAAATCAAAACAGCTGCTGCAGCTGTGTGTTGGCTGTAGACTGTATAATCTCCACAATATAAAGATACAACACAATATAATAATATAATATAACAAATTGACTATATATAAAGAATATTTATCATATAAATATATAATATTATATTATAATATACCACATTTGCTATTTATAGAACACAGTGAGGCCACAGACTATATATAAATCATCTTTAAATGATAAAGATATAATTTAATACAATATGATAATTAAAATATAACACACTGACTGCATATTATACATAGGCTATATATAGATATACAGTCAATGTGTGTTGCCCATAGTGTTACCATAGCTTATCTGTGTGGGTTACAGGAAGGGACAACATAGACTCAGCTGCTGTGTCATTTCTTGGGCAGCTTTTCAAGTTGTAACAGTGCAGTTAAGAAATATTTGTTTATTCAATATGAGAGACTGACCTCAAACCGAAGAGTTGTAGCCATAACTGTGGACAACTTCGATCAACTTTTTCCTTGGTGAGAAAAATTATATAACTGTTACTGGCATTTTGTAAACAGCTGGCTTTTTTTTTTTTACTGACAAGATGTAGATTTGTAAGTCATAGTAGTTGCTTTTTTCCATTATTGTAAGACACAGTTTTCAAGTACTTTACACTCAAGGGAAATAAGGGTACAGTTTCTGTCCTCCAACATACAGTCTACACTAATGTATGCCCTTGGGCTGGTATGGTACTTTTTACTCCTCTGTATGTTTTTATATACTTTGCATATTTATATTATCAGTAAAAAATACAAGTCAATTAATAAATTATGTATCATTATGTAAGTTAACCTGCTCAGCAGTATATGAAGTAATTCAAATTAGCCCCACCATTATTAGCTGCAATATTAAACTGATGGACACATTAATTTATTACTAATTATAAGTTCAAGTTGTATAATGTGAATACTTTTGGTACTTTAGGTATATTTTGATGCTAATACTTTGTACTTTTACTTGAGAAAGATTTCGACTTTACTTGTAATTGTTACTTTTAAGTATTTTTACATTTGACATACTGTTTACAGTTACTGCTTAGTGAGTCTCTGTTGTACTAAGCGACAGAGAGAGAGAGGCAGTTGAGAAAAGTGGAGCAAGACAGAAACATGTGTGCATACAGCAAGAGAACATGAAAGTGGGAAAGAGACCAAGGATGGCTGACAAAAGAAGTGTAAGCTCTGCACACATCCAATAATGGCAAGTGGTGTTTGTTTTTTAATCATATCATATCAATTTATCTGTCATGTAAATGCTAAACCAGAGGTATTGGGCTCAAACTTGTTAGGTTAAAGGTCTGTGTTCATTTATGAAAATACACTTAATTAACTCAGTTACATGTGGGCACCAGTGCAGGTGATACAGCATTAGTAGGCTTTGCCAAAGTATTAAATTCAGTGACCTTGTGTTTAGGTCTGTAAGACTTTTATATTTTATACATAATGGACAATAGGAATACAGATACAACTTCTCAATATACTGTGTATTCTAAAGTGACCCATACTGAATGAGCAAAATTGAGATTCATCCTCCAGTTATGAAACTCCCCTGTTAAAGGTATCCGAAGCTATTCCCATGTCTCAACATCTATATTTTAACTGTTGTTGTGCAAGAGGAGTTCCCTCATAATTAGCAGTGGTGGTGCCTGTTAGTGAAATGATTAGCAAAGGGATTTGATCCAGCATGCCCATGTCGAATGTTCCTTATGCAGTCACAGTCCAACTCTCTCGCTTTCTGGAGTTTTGTTGACGTTTGGGTCAGATAACTTAAACCTTTATTATTCTTTCTAGGACATCAGTTCGGTGGCATCATGTATAGCAATTCCCTCCATAACTCTTGATGAACTTTAGTCAAATGTCAGCATGTACTAATCACAAGCTAAAACGTTCACTGCAAAAATAAGAGGACACATTCACTAAACTTTCTCCATTTCCAAAGTGTGTAGGCTCATTTCTTACATCTCTGAAGGCTTATTGCAGCTGCTTTCATCTGTTGAAATGTGAAAGGTGCATGTGAATACAGTACTGATATATTGCACTTTCAAATACTATATTTATTTTTCTCTTCTGGGATGAACAGTCTGATATATGAATCTACAGTAAGGCTTAACATTACATTTTCAGCATAATATTTGTCTTTTCATCTAAAAACCAAAACATACAAAAAGAACTTTAGCACCATATGTTATTAATAATATTCATATTGTTCCCAAAAATAGGACATCAGTTTTGCTTTTTTAAAGAACGGGGATTCCATGAAACAATTTAGTTACATTTTATATTGAACAACAACAAAGAAATCATTCCTTATATGTTCTCAGTCACAACATAGGTTGTATGAGTACACGTTCATAAAGATGCTACAGATTGTAGCGAATTTGCTTACTGACATTGTGCCAACATTTTGAATACCCCGGATAAATCATATAGTCTAGGGAGTATCCTGATAGATTTGTGAAATACACCAACAAGCTAACACAATCTAGAAATTGATTGAATATAAACAAAGCAATATTTCCCAACACCTTTTGATAACAATTTCAAAAATCAGCAGCAATTAATATGACAACCATAGTCGCTTCATTGGAATATCAAATCCAGTTTTAAACAAAATATTACAGCCAATTCTACAATAACAACAAAAATAGATACACACAGATTAAGGACATATAGATGACAGGAATTTACAACACAGCAATCACGTTCTATATTTTTTTTTTACCCAAATTCCAGTAGCAGAAGTACATTTGTGCTCCTGTGCGTTTGCCAAAAAGATGCATTTTGTCATCTGCCAGTTTCATTCTCTCTGAGAAAAGAAAGGAAACAAAATCCTAGTGCAGATTGAATCATTGTAAAACAAAAACATACCATATGCTGAAACCAGTATAATAAACATATGAACAGTAGATTAACTGTTTTTTGTGCAGATTGGAAAATCAAAATGGCACCATTGAGAGTTGAGTTCTGCTGTAAACTGTGTGGATTTGAGGTGCTAGCTGTGGAGCATTTTGAGACTGTAAGTTTGTGGGGCAGAGGCCCTCTCAGTCAACCGGAAGGCTATGCTCTCAGAAAGCCAAAAAGTGAACTGTGCAGGGCACAGTGGTAGCACCTTTTAAATGTATTTATTCAGCACCAGGTTATTAACAGAAATCAAAAGTAAAAGAAGAAAATGCACCGTTTTTTCATCTGAACACACTGTTCCAATGGTCAAACATGTGGTCATGACACAAAGGTACAGACTTAAACCAAGTCAAACACTACAATGACCTGCTGCTACACATTAATGCAGAAATCAGAGGGTTTGTTGTGCAGCTGAGAGCACTTACATGCTAAATGTTGAGGGTCACCTCACAATGAGTTCTAAAGGCATGCTGGGAGGTGGTGGGAAAACCAGTAAATGAGGCTATTCAAAAGTGAATCGGTGATCGGGCCTGTTTCATCATTCCATTGTAAGAAAATGCAACATAAGTGATTTTTTTTTGCGCATTTTGTCGTCACTGATTTCTTCCATGTTTTATTCCAACTGCAGGCATTATTGTTTTGGCTAGAGGATGTATTGTTCACACGAGACAAACGACACAGAAAGTTTACGTCTTGGCACTACAAATCATTCATCATTGCAAGACAGAAGAAGATGTAAAGGCATAGACAAAAGTACAAAACAATCATTGACCAAATCGTTCGGTATCGTGGCTGGCATCTGTTAAGACTACCCATCAAACAGTCCAAAACTCTTCTGGAGCTCAGTCCAAACGGCTAATTGTAACTTGCTGAATTAGCTGGGGCTGCTGTTATTCAGCATACTCAAACCTAATAAAGATGAGGAACCCTACGTTCAAGTACTGAAAATGTTCGGTATTGCCTTGCTTTTTCTCCCAAGTCTTTGACAGAACCATTAACTGGGTTTCACATAGCACCCATCACTTTGTTCTGTCACACTGTGAAGTTTAGTCATAATACTGTAACTACGAAACAGTATAGTCCTGTAGATGACGTGAGATGAAGCATTAAGTCTAAATAGCGACTGAGGTGTGAGCTGACAGAACTGAGAACTTGGCTTGATTTGTTTTGGGGAGACAGACACGGGGAAATATTGTTTGGTGTTGTCATCATCTCGGTGAGTGTGCTGGCACATGAAACGAGTAAAGAAAGACATTGGCATTGTTGTTTGCGGACCTGGCTGCCATGGCTGGATTGAAGCACCCAAAGAAACAAGGCACAACAAGGACTGAGAAGAACAAGCTTGCTGTTCAAACGCTCTTGCTGTGTGTTGTGGCTGTCGAGGGATGTGGAGTTGGGCAGGTAACCTGACAGAAACAATTCTCTGTCGGGGATTTCTTTGTGACCTTGTTTATGGTATAAAGTATGGCAGCCTGAATACTATACTGCACAGCATAGAAACGGCTTCTGCTTGCACTCCTGTGTAACTTAGTTCTTGAAACCTGTGTAAAATTTAAGGAAAAAAAGAAAATATATAAAAACTGAAAACCCACATATTTACCAGCTTGTAGCTAATCCTAATCCTTTTTACTAAATATATAATGTGGCAAAATGGTAGTTCTGTAGAAATATGTAAAATATACTGCATGTTTCATAAAAATCCAGACTTGTACTTAAAGACTCTTTGTGGACTTAAGTAAAACCAATTAGTTTAATTAACTGTCATTACTACTATTCTAATGACACAGTCAAGCAAGCATAAATACTCTGCGTTTTACGACATTAAGCACCACTAGATGAAATGCAGCTTGGTTGTACATAATCTTGTTTATGATGCTATATAATACTGTTGTCCCCCCAAACACACATGTTGTCACCCCCAACACATGCACACACACACACACACACACGCACACAAATGAATGAATCACAGTGTATTTGCACCTGATTTGGACATGTGTCCACGTCTGGAAAAGGTCAGCAGTGTTTGGAAAGGATGCACCGTTCGCCAGGCAGCCAACTACCACAAAAAACAGCCCCTCCCCTCACGTAATAAGAATGAGTAATCATTCCCGAGAAACAAAATGTGCAAATTATAATTTAGTGGTACAATCCCAGCCGAGGAGTGGTCCAGGATGCAATGTGTTAAGGAAAAAATGGAGACCCTTGAGGACATGCCTGGGGATGAGAACTGCATTGAGACACCCCTGAGTCAGCTGGTTCAGTGGTCTTGTTTGTTGGTCCTGAGGAACCCCTGTATTGGCTGTTTTGTTTTTTTTTTTTTTTTTTAAGTTTAACAACTTATTATTCATTATTCATTCATTTACTAACTATTAACATGGCTGTTCATTCACTACAACAGAGAGGAACTACTCTGGCTACTATGGTAAACAATGAACAAGTTGGTTGTTTGCATACTCATGTATATCTATACATATGGTTTGTTGGATGTTTGCTCCACCCTAGCTGACCCAACAGTTCTCAATTACTCAGGGCTGAACATCGCTTTTAAGCTGAAGGGTGGCAGACCCTGGATGTTGAAGCTCTTGGTTATGGCAGTGTACCTCATTGCATGTTCTCATGTCAGGATCTCCAGTTGTTCAGCCTCAACCCCGTTGTTCAGTTACCAGAGAGTGTGAAAGTGTTTCACTGGAGCGTACCAAGGCCCAGTACCGCAGAGATGGGGAAGAGGGCAGAGCAGCAACCAAGGATGGAGCCGAACAATCGGTGAGAGAACAGAACTGTGGGAAAGGGCTGAGGAGACGCACAAATTGGCATGCAGACTTTGAACCCCCAATACATACTGTAGGGTGTACAGTACATGCTGAGAGGTAAACACTCATCATTCCCACACAGGCAGACAATGAATCATCCACCATAATCCCATCAGGCCCTTTACCACGATCTGTCCTCCTGTTCTTTTCCAACCCTGGCAAAAACGCCCTCTCACCTTTGGCCTGGACTTACATGGCATCCGCCTTTTACAGTACGATGTTAGCAGGCACCTGTAGCCACAGCTAAGCAGAAAGCCAGTGAGTCAGGAGAAAGGGATCTCTGTTTGAGTTGGGCTCTTGGGCATCTCTTGTTGGGTGCATTTGTACTAATGCCTCATACTAAACTCATGCCAAACACCGCAATGTAAAAAACACACATTATATATTCAGATGAATCATTGAGTAAATAGATAAAATTGGAGTATGAAATGCATTAATTTTTCCTCATGAATTGTTCAGTAGCCCTCGCTGGAAATCTTAGTCAAGCTCCTTTGACTTAGAAGGCATGTTTTTTTTGTTGTTTTATTTTATTAGTGGCATGAGTGAATACAGTGGTCGTCCCAGGGATATCTGTAGTGGAGAGCTCCCACAGGTTCAGCTGGGAGATGTATATCAGTGTATAATTGCTGCACAGCAGGCCTATAGATGGCACACATTTTGCAGGGACTTGTTCTACTGGTTCAAGGGGGCAGATAAATTGGAAAGACAGTACTGTAAGATGCGATTTGGCTTTGTTTCAACTGCACCAGCAGGTGCCAGAACAGTTGCCCTGTACACCCATATAAGAGTGTAACCTCTCTGAGGGCACTCTGATGTTGAGGAGTATACCTTTTAACACTGCACTGCACAACATTTTTTTGTTATGTAAAAAAGTGTGTTCTGGCAAAATATAGTTATGTCAATGACTATAAATGTAGACACAAATACGCACTGAAGTATAATAGCATAGAAATATCTCAGATTTGTCTTCTTTTTTCAAGAACTTCTTACAAGTCTTTGCACCCAGTAAGCATATATTAATCAACTTAAAACATTTGTTTTTAAGAAAAAGAAAATAGGGAGATTGGATAGGGGAGTACTTTCTAGGATTCAGAAGGGAATGGTGGAGGATTCCTTGAAGGTTGTCTTTGCACTTAAAAAAAAAAAGTGCACGCTAACACACATTTGTACCCTTCTACCCTTTACTAAACACCTACAATCTTTACAAAAAGTCTTTGGAATGTTTTTTCTATGATTTTCTACCCATCAACTTAGAAAACCTTGTGCTCATTTCAACTACATTCTACATTCCTTTTACTGTGTTTTTTCACGTTAATATTTTGTGCTATCACAACTAGGGCAGAAATGACCAAGTAAGGCATGCTGTTACAGCTTGCCTCCACTGGAGGGCAGTCTGCACTGTAAAAATTGAGTATGTGGGTGGAACTGATTGAAGGTCAGTGTGCTTTTTTTTTTCTTCCATACATGATGCGATTACGATTTAGGATTTTGAACAAAAATAGTACAGGCAGGATACATTTGAGCCACGTAAGCTCACAGACAGAAAATCCATTTTGAATCGCTTCTCTTAGACACATCTTCGATTGTGTCCTTTCTGTGATGGTATCATGATAGAAATATCAGTACTTTTTAATTCATGGGCTAAGAACTTGGTAAACATTATCCTACATTATAATAGTTTACATAAAGAATGGCAGTAAATGTTGGGATGTGCAAAGACCCGCACCCTCTGAGACTCTCCTCCATCATTCCCATCAGGCTTTGCGCTAGTCCCATGTCACAGGGACATACAATATGCCCTTCACAAGTATTCACAGGTTGAATCACCAATACAGTATAATGCATTAAACACATTTCATAATGAAACATTCATATGTTATCTACACACTCATACAGAACCCTCCTCTATCAGTGTAGAGGGATTTATATGAGACGTCTGTATATATCACATAAGATACTGTGGGTTCATAATTTTCTCTCTGTATTGTATTTTTTTTTTCAAAAAATAAATCATAACTGTGTGTTTAGACTGTCTTGACAGATTTTCAGTTGACAAAACACACATCTCCTGCAGAAAAATTGAATGATTATAGAGGAGAGAAGAAGAGAGCCAAGTGTTGAATGGAAAGAGATATTATTTGGAGAGGAGGAAGAGCAGAATGAAAGAAAGGAAACGCATGTGCATTGTTGTGTGTAACAGGAGGTGACAGAGCTGTTGGAGAAGATGCTTTCAGAAGGAGGATTCGTACTGCAGGAGTTCATAAAGAAGCGGACCGTCCCTATACCTGATGCCCACCGCATTAGGGCTAATGTACTGCAGCACATTTATGGTCCTGCGCAGACGGCGATCCACAAAGTGTGCATCCCAGGCTGGGTAGCGTTTTCTGGGCATGTCTATCTTGATGAGAGGACCCTCAGGCCGGATGGGCCTGCCAGCTGCATCCACAGGCTCTGTGGACCTCACCTGGAAAACTGGAAGGCAGGTGTCTGTGGCTGTTTCATCAGACTCCACGTACTCCCCTGCCAGACCCCGTGTGGGGGTGGCCTGAGAGCCACGGGGGCCTGGAGTGGGAGCCATGGGCTCGGCCTCGGGGGGTAATGGAAGGCCCCACAGCAGCTCGGCACAGCAGGAACTGGCCAGCACCCTCAGCCGGGGGCCCATGGGATGTAGAACCCCATAATAGAGAACCATACAGGCCACACCTGAGGCAAAGCACAGGAAGACGCCACAGAGGGCAATAGAGGCATAGGCGTCAGTGGTGGCTGGGTCACGGTACGCATACCAAAGGGAGCTGAGGATGGCATTCTCTAACAGTACTACTGTGTAATAGGCCACCATTCTGTACCGCGTCCGACCCTCACGTACATTGAACCAACAGAAGACATACACCACGCCCACTACCATATTGAACAGTACCTCCTCCCACTTGGACATGCAGAAGTCGGTGCCGCCATGGATGACCCAGAAAGCCATGGCGCACCAATGGAGCACCACAAAAATGCCAAAGTAGATGTGGAAAACAGAGGCAAACAGGGCAAGGGAGAGCACCCGTGAGGAGATGGTAAAAAGGCGCCAGAACAGATGCACCAGGGCACCTCGGTAACTCATGCTCTTCTTGTCGTCACGTGAATCACGCAGGAGTTTGTGGTAAGAGGCTAGCACCCAAGCCAGGGACAGGAGGGAGGACATGGCAGAAAGACCTGGAAATATAGACAGAGAGAGAAACAGTGAAAGCACAGAAAGACTAAGGATGGATAAGAATGAAAGATACTGACAGTTGCTGGTGATGGTTAAAAAAAAACCCGGAATTGAAAGAAATATTTGAGTTTCATTTGAAGTAAAAAGCAAAACCCAAAGAATTATGGTTTTATCTTCACTTGGCTGTCACAGCACTTACTGTATACAGTACGTTTTATCTCAGCCAAAGCAATCCATCACGTTTTTGAAAGGCATATTATTGCCAAGATCATCATAGGTCAATCAGTCAACACCGTCTCCATTTAGTGGACCAATTCAGTATCCTTAAGACTTGTATAATAGTAGAGACAGCAGATATGTCACAGCAGTAACCTGCTGCATGAAAAATGACAGAGGATTATCTGCAGAGCAGCAGCATGGTGCCTCTCAGCAAATGTATTGATGCAATTCTATAGACACCCAGACAGGGAAGGGTATCACTTGTTGTGACTGAATTGCCTTCCTTGGGGAGCTGTATTGCATGTGGAAACTGAAATTGTAAAGGAGCTTTCAAATAAAAGAGTGATGAAATTGGATACAGTCGTGGAGAATATTGCACACTGTAACTAAAGTGATATGTGAACTTCACAGAATATGGATTGTCAAGGGCAAAACATGGAAGCGTCACAGCATCATGCGATAACCACAGTATGACACAGTATGATATAATTAAAAAAAGACATAGATGAGAAATGTCTTGTACTACACACAAACTAAATTAGACATGAGTGTTGCTCTAATAGAGCCCTAGGGGGACCCCTTACACTGCAGCCACTCAGCCTTGTTGCTCTGGATCATGATGCAGAGCTGCAGCACCAGCTGAGGGGCACTTTCTAAGAAGGTCTCCAGCAGTCGCAGCATGTTGACATCGGCATACTCGTACATCATAGCCCAGTAAAAGCGCCGCTGGTTCTCCTTCTGCCGGTGACTTTGTATACCGAGGTACATGGTGCGGATGTACCTGAGGAGAGAGAAATGATGGACTGTTAGACAATCCTAACATTAGTGTCTAATGATATATGTTTCACTATAATGATACAAAACACACAGGAACACTCACTGACATCAATAGCACATCTTTCCTACCCAGATAAATGCATAAAATCAGTCTTCACCTGCTCACGGTTGAATTTTGACAACACTAGAGGGCATACTTAGCTACACTTTTTAACACACACTCAAGCGAATCAATCTGCATTTCTGAAGACTTTATCATGGGGTTCAAGTTTACCGATGAATTAAGTTGACTTTAATGGAATAAATATTTAAAATATTTGACACATTTGGGTGGATTTTCAAACACCTGGCTCACAAAACAAGAATATATATTGATTAAAAAAAAACACTCATGTAAACTTAAATTTAAATAAACCCAGAAAAGTCCATCTCTTCTTCTGCTTCTATGTCTAACTAGAGGAAAAAAAAGTCTTTCATAATCAAAACAATCGCTTTCCTTGGCCCCAAGTAACTACTTGCATATCTTGGCAGCTTTTCTCCACAGTATGACTGCCATGTGTAAAGTGGCAATGAGGAAAACATCACTGGTACGGCCTGATTAAAAGCATTTTACATTCCCATGTTTGGCATCTGAAGGTGTGGTTATTGAAGTTGTTGGAAGATGCATATAGTAAGTGGGGCAATAATCATTTTCGTAAGTGCACCACATGACCCATATTGTCAGCTGGACTGGCTATTTTCATGACTGATGGGATTTCATAATGCTGAAGTGACTCTGGTGAAGCCAAGGAGATGGTAGGTAATGCAGCTGAGAAGTGGCAGCTAATTGAATCAAGCCCCTGTTCCAATCATAGCTGTACCAAAGCTGCCTTTTTTTTTTTGCAAAGGACAAGACACCGGCAGTCACTGTGCACTGCTGAGCAAAATTGTAATATGCTCGGGGCTGTGATACAGCTAATTAAGATCATAATCTTCTCCGGGTATGGATTTTAAAATGGAGCGCTGCAGTTGGAGCCGCCAATTAACGAGAAGACGAGTAAACAATGATGAGGGAAACATTTGGCGGATCGAAGCTTTGGACAGCAGCATCACACCTCACGCTCAAAAAATGCGTGGTTAAAAACATCAATCCACCCAACAAAAAAGACAACAAAAAGGAAGGAAAACAGCAGTCTGGCAGGCTTTTATCCTCCGATCTGTAAACAGCTATCTCTTCAAACATATTAATCCAGGTCTGGCTGTAGAGAAAACAATGTCTGAAACCAGTATGACAGTTATAGTGGTTTATAGTTATCTTAAGAGCGACTTCAGCCATTGCATATTGGGTGATGGCTGCAGGGCCTATCTGAGCTGGCAGAGTGGCCAAATAAATCCAGCCCTTGATGTGAAGGCAGTGAACCGAGGACAATAGTGTAGCAAGGACAAAAATAGACTAGACAGTAGCACTCCCCAAAACAAATTGAGAGGCCATGGATCTAAATTTGGTTCCTAAAAGTGAGACACAAATTCTCTGCAGCATAACAAACAAAACCAGAAAATGCTCATGAGTGGTTTTCAACATAATTAGCTTTTGCATTAGCTACTGGGGGAAGAGATTACTGTTTAATTTGAAATGAGGTTGCACTGTCTTAGCAGGGTCTGATTGCTTTTGGTTATTGTTTTGGCTAAGTTTGAAGCATTAACTAGTTCCTGTTCTCCATACATACAAGGCAAACTCTCTGCAACTCAGTAGACCTTCAGTTAAGTGTGATAATGGGAACACGAAATACATACTGCACGCGAGAAAATCCTGAGAGGGAATTCTTCCTCACTTTTTGCTTACCTGTGCTCACAAAATGATTAATGATCTCGACACATGCTATGCTTCTGAAGTATCACGAAATACAACCATGAGAAAATTTGCTCTGATCTTGGGAAAACTGATTCAAGGTTGTTATTTTTGCAGCATTATTATTTCATTTATTGCATGTTGAGATCAGAGTGGACAAACCCCTTTCTTGTGATCATGAAATAATTACTTCATGGCCGAGAAAGTAAGCACATTCTGTTGAGAGATCAGAAAGAAAAGACCTGTAAATGTGATATTTTTAAGAAACACATCCAAGCAAACTGGGAAACTAAATTTGATTGGTCTTTTTTTCTGCCCGGAACGTGGCTCCCTCTGCCTTTCCTTTTTTTTCTGAAAAACCTCTACATGGCCCGGTCTGTCAGTCAGTCAGTCAGTCACTCAATTAGCGAGCCTGAGTTCCCCAAAATGTGGGAAAGAAATTGAAGAAATGAAACGGTGGAACAAAAATGTCAGCACACAGCAGCTGTAGCTACAATATTAGTGTGGAGACTTGAGAAACTAGAGACTTTTAGCTCTCACAGACATGAAAAAGAAGGCTCATATAGAGATGGGGCTGATGAATATGCAGTTTATTATTACAATTATGAGTTTTTAACATATTTATACAAATATTATATGCAGATGTTATTCATGCTTTACTGTAAAAAAAGATAAACAAAATACTGCCCCTATTCTGTCCCTGTACTATTACACCATCTTGTACCCATTGAGTGAAGGCTGCTAATGCATTGAGTAATAACAAATTAAGAAAGGTGTAGCTGAGAAAGGAAATTTAGGTGCCTGGGGATGATGGTCCTTCTTGGGACAGTGAACGTGGGGAACAAGTGAGGGGGCAAAATGGACAAAAGTTTTTTGGGATCAATAGCTCTGGACTGTAAGAGGCACCATTATATCCAGAGGTAAAGGCTGGCATTCCGTGACATTTTCAGTCGGACTGGTAAATGTCAGATGGAACAAGTCAACCCGTCTCCCTCACTAATGACATGCCACAGAGACCTACACAGGCCCTTTGTCTCCATCCCCCAATTTCCATTAGTCTGTGTGTTCCACTGATACGTCTCACTGGTCTGTAGTGCCTCCGTCAGAAACAGTAATCTTCATGGCCTCCTTAGCTGTCTCGCTTTGAAAAAACAAGACTCTACAGCCGCAGTGGCTCTGTGAGGCTGTGCTTATGGGCACAGCGGTGCTTTTGGCCGAATGGCAAAGCTAACACACTGAGCAGGTGTTAAGTTTACCATGTACACCGTCATCTTTTGGTCAACACTAAGCAAAAAGCTTAGGCTTGTTAGTTTAGAAGGTATTTGGTCATAAAACAAAGTATTGGAAAAATTACTAATTTGATGTTATGTTGTCACTAGATGAAGAGTTGTTAAAATTTGTCCTGTACCCAATTTCTTTCAACGTATTCCAAGGTTGTGGAGACATGATTCAAACCCACCAATGTGAATGTCATGGTGGTGCTAAAGTCAAAGCTATGGGAAAGCCAAAGTCATTAGGAAATATCATCTGGGAACCATGAATGTCTGTACAAAAAATATTTCACAAATCCATCTAGTAGATTTTTTTCAGGGTAAGTGAAAAATTTTACCTGCTAGTAGCGCTAGATGAAATGTCCACAGGACTTATCCTGAGGGCAACATAGATATCTGCTCTCTGTTTCATGGAACTACAGCCAATAGTTGTTGAGACATCTCACTAGAACATGTAATTACAGTTTATTTTACAGATCTGTCATTTCCAAGATGTTTTTTGTTTGAGAGAGAAACATATAATTTGTCACTAATTATGGGGGAACAGAGACAATATTTAATGGCAACATTTACAGTCAATTAATTCAAATGAATTACTAACCTACAGTGTTTTTAAGTTGGGGCAGAAAAAGGAAACAGGAAACCAAGACAGGACATATCATTTTCAGTGATGAATGTAAAATCCAGGAAAATTATAACAATTACATACCTGTGGAAAAAAAGTCATAACAATATATCCAATAGTCGTTGAGCTACGTCAGTCTGGACCAAACTGATGGACCAACCTTCAGACAGCCCAACCTTGCAACCTTGCCTTTCCTGGAGCAGCGCCGCTAAGGTGGCTAAAAAAATGTAATCATCATGAGCGACAGACCAAGCTGTGGGCATCTGGTTTGATATTTCTTTGCCACTGGCTTAGTATCAGCAGTGGTGCTCACTTGCGTTTTGTTCAGCGTCAGTACTTTGGCCCATTATTCATTTTAAACTGACAGCCTACTGTATGTGCAATAATTCACACTTCAGCTCTGATATTGAAGCACAAACAGCTAAATGAGAGTTCTCGCGGTACACAGTCGCTTCCAGTTCTTTCCTCTCAGATAATACACTATGTTACTTTCTTATTCCCTTGGTTTCAGCAAAAAAAGAAAAAACTTGTAACAGTTGAACACTTTGAGGTTTCATGGCTGTCAGAAAAATCTGAACTCACTCCATCACGTCTGCAACACACACACACACACACACACACACACACACACACACACACATACGGCATGCCTTCACAAGAATCTCACACACATCCCATGATTGTGATGCACAGTGTTAACACTCCCACTGTGCCTTTTTTAGATGTACCAACACAAATGGCTCTCTAAAGCGCACACAAACACACACACACACACATGTGCAAGCATACTTGTCAGCGCCTGTAGGTAATAGGGGATTTCCTTTCTATTCCAGACACATTTGTCAGATGGATCTCTCACCATCTTCCTCCCCTTTGCCTCCCTCACCTCTCTCCACTCAGGCTGTGGTCCACTCCTTGATGCTCTCCTCTCCCCTTTCCCTTTTAGCTCCATGGCTCCTCTACAGGGCTCATCATGAATTATTTGTGGCATGATCATAGCGATCGCTCATGGCTCGTTAAGCAGCGTACGCATGGCCTAACAGCTCGACGCCGTGCCAGGGTTGTGTTCCAAGCTCAGCCGTCTGCCATTGCTGTCGAGACACATGCAACCATTAACCCCCCCCCCCCCACACACACACACACACACACACACACACACACAATCACAAGCACACATCATCTCCAGAAACTCTGAAGCCCAGACACAGATATGAAACAGATTACTAGCTTGCATGAGTAGACATTTAGAGATCTGAGCACGAACTGCAGTGAGGGACAGGTGGAATGACAAACACACACACACACACCATGTGGAAGACTTGGCCATGTTGTTCCCCCCTCTCCTCCAAAGTCACTGACCGGTGAGTCATCCAACCACCCTTACACTAATCCCTTGAGTGGGTGGTTAGAAGGCTCACACACACTCGCTCACACACGCTTGCACCTTGCCAAGTTCAACAGCATCTGTCTTCTAACTCATGCTCGTGGGGAGGCTCAGCAGCTCGGTCTGCATTCATATCTTTTCATATGATTCATAAGAAGATCACAAGTACTGTTACGGCACCATGAAGCAGAGCTTATGCATCGTCTGTTAACAGGTGGGATCTGGCAGAACACTAAGCACAGGGGACACATAACATACGCAAGGCCTGAGGGTTTATGAAAAAAAGTGTGTGTGTGTGTGTGTGTGTGTGTGTAAGGTGGAGGCAATGCCAGCTGCAATGAGTCACACCCTGAGTCACTCTGAGGGGCCGCACATCGACTCTCAATGAGGTCTCAACCTCCTTTATCAGGGAGATTTAAATTTCTCTCCTTCTTTTGCTCGGTATCTTTACTCCTATGCACCTTTCACTTTTTTTCCCCCCCGCAACTTTCCCAAACACTGCACTGTGTCTCAAAGACAGAATTCAATGTCTGTGTTTGGACATTTTTCTTCTATTTTTGATGGTGAATTTTTTAATTTTTGGAGGAAAGTGGTAGACGGTGTGTACAGTGGTACTGTCTATTCATGGCCATTCTGCATTCTGTCTCCTCACTCTCAGCATGGTTTGGTTCTGTCTCCACCCTTTTTTCTTTGCCTCCCCTTCCTCATCGGAGAGTTAGATTATATCAGCAGTTTTTTCCCTCATGAATGCAACTTTAGACAACACCCCAGGCCTCTTTATGCTGTCAAAGAATATTGTTTTATTAAAAAAGTAAGCCTTTGGGACAAAGAAATTAAATATACTTACAAATTCTATATACCTGCATATCTGTTAAAGCTTGCATAGAGTAGTCAGGTTAGTTTAAATTTGAGAATTTGCTGCTTTTCCTTGTTTCACATTGTGGTGTATTGAATATGTGGCAGTTTTTGATTGCTAATCAACAAAAGAAGATTTGATTTGATGACATCATCCACCCCTCCTTGAACCGCCACCTTACTGTGGTGGAGGGGTTTGTGTGCCCGAATGATCCTAGGAGCTATGTTGTCGGGGGCATTACGCCCCTGGTAGGGTCTCCCATGGCAAACAGGTCCTAGGTGACGAGCCAGACTAAGAGCGGTTCACAAGCCCAGTAGACCAACAAGGACCGTTATAGCAGGTCGTCCGGATTGGCGCTACTGGGCCCCACCCTGGAGCCAGGCCTGGCGCTGGGGCTCACAGGCGAGTGCCTGGTGGCCGGTCTCAGCCCGAAATGGCGATGGCGTGGGCCCGCCTTCCAGTAGGCTCACCACCCACTCATGTTCTCTGCCTCCATTGTCGACTGCGGCAGTTCGGAAGTTGTAGACGCAAGGTCTCTGGTGCCTGTGGTGGCAGCAACCCCCGAACCCAAATGGTGTTGGACACCGGAAGTAAGGGATGCCGTCAGGCTGAAGAAGGAGTCCTATTGGATCATGTTGGCCTGTGGGACTCCTGACGCAGTTGAGAGGTACCGGCAGGCCAAGAAAGCTGCAGCCCGGATGGTCCTGGAGGCAAAAACTCGGGTCTGGGAGGAGTTTGGTGAGGCCATGGAGGAGGACTATCGGTCGGCCTCGAAGAGATTCTGGCAAACCGTCCCAGCGCCTCAGAAGGGGAGAAGCAGTACTCTGCCAACACTGTTTACAGTGCGGGTGGGGAGATGTTGACCTCAGCTGGGGACATTGTCGGATGGTGGAAGAAATACTTCAAAGATCTCCTCAATCCCACCGACTTGCCTTCCAGTGAGGAAGCTGAGGAGGCTGGGGACTCTGAGGTGGACTCCTGTCCATCACCCAAGCCGAAGTCACTGAGGTAGTTCGCGTAAGCTCCTCGGTGGCAAGGCGCCAGGGGTGGATGAGATCCGCCCTGAGTAGCTCAAGTCTCTGGATGTTGTGGGGCTGTCTTGGCTGACACGCCTCTGCAACATTGCATGGAGGTTGGGGACAGTGCCTCTGGAGTGGCAAACCGGGGTGGTGGTCCCTCTTTTTAAAATAGGGGGACCGGAGAGTGTGTTCCAACCACAGGGGGATCACACTTCTCAGCCTCCCCGGGAAGGTCTACGCCAGGGTACTGGAGAGGAGAATTTGGCCTAAGATAGTTGACCCTCGGATTCAGGAGGAACAATGCGGTTTTCGTCCCGGTCGTGGAACACTGGACCAGCTCTATACCTCCGCAGGGCGCTTTGAGGGTTTATGGGAGTTTGCCTAACCAGTCCACATGTGCTTTGTGGATCTGGAGAAGGCATTCGACCGTGTCCCTCGTGGTATTCTGTGGGGAGTGATCCACGAGTATGGGGTCCGGGGGACTTTTGGACTGGATGCCTCCCTAGTGAGGTGTTCCAGGCATGTCCCACCGGGAAGGAGGCCCTGGGGAAGACCCAGGACACGCTGGAGAGACTATGTCTCTCAGCTGGCCTGGGAACGCCTCAGGGTCCCCCGGAAGAGCTGGAGGAAGTGTCTGGGGTGAGGGAAGTCTGGGCATCTCTGCTCAGACTGCTGCCTCCGCGACCCGGTCCCAGATCAAGCGGATGAAAATGGATGGATGGATGGACATCATCCAAGGTTGTAGGTCCTCTTACTTCTATGCTGCCTTTATAATCTGCATGTGTGTGAAGCAAAAAAAAACTCAGGTGTGTAAGAGAAAGGATTTCCTGTCTCCTGGAGTTACCTCACAAATAGTTGTCTACTTATGAATGGCAAATCGCATCTATAGCAATACTCTTGATTTTCAAAGTCATCCTTTCACTCAGCCACACAGAGGTCAACAGTGTGAGTCAGCTATAGAAAAACTGGCAGGGATTCAGTCTCTTGCTCAAGGACACTTCAGAAGGCCATCTCACAAATCTGCCACCCTTTTGCCCTTTACAGTGAATGAAAGTATAACAGCTCCGACGGGAGCTTAGCAGTGATGTCAGTGTTGTGTTATTCATCATTCGCCAATTTGTACAGTGCCAAAGAAAACTGTTAAAGCAAACATCTCTACAGCTCAGCGTCTTGGCTTCTATGTGAGAGGAACAGTATATAGAAATATAATATATGTGTGTTTTCAAAAAAATATGCTGATGTATGTCAAGACATTTACAGAAACACATTGTGGTTTAATGTGGCTGAGTGGGCTTCTGCTTCAACAGTGTACTATTGATCCTACATCAGACATGTCTTTATCCTCCTTATGGCGGTGAATAGCCCCAGATGAAAGGCTGGCTGAGTTGAGATCTGAGTCCCACAGGCGAGTCAGGTACACTCACATACAAACACACAACGATCTGTGACCAGTGCCTTTGGGCGATTCCTACTCCAAGAGCTGTTGGAATGGTGAAGGGAGACCGGGCTGACATGATGCGAGCTGAAAGCAATGGGGAGCTGCAAGCCGACATGAGAGATGCGGTGTCAACTCTGCTCCACCCTGTCAGTTTTTGGAGTGTGTACTGGTTAACCACCTCTGACGTCTTGACTAAATATTATCATTGTAATTATAACACTTCATATACTGTATGCATATATATAATTTCTCATCATTTAATCTGTTAGAGGAAGTGATGTAGGAATTTATTTCAAAGGTCACTAATATTACCAGTTTATCAATAAACTGATGTGAACTTATTGGCATCTAGCTAACGTTACCAGCTTGGGTAACCTAATGTAATCTCCAAAAAGCTGACATTTTCACAACCATATGATTGAAATTAGTCTGCCATTGATCTTGGCAGCTAAGATCTGATATTTTTCTTTTAAATAAGCTTATTTGCTTTCTTGCCAAAAGTAATGGATGCCTAGTTTAGCTTAGCATTAAGACTGAAAGCATGGGAAAATAGGTACCCCGGCTTCATTCAAAGGTACCAGCAGCACCTCCAAAATGAAACCTTTTTTGGCTTTTCATGGGGTTTTATGACAGACATTTCCTTGGCCGCCAGCAGTGAATTCCTGGAGTTTCCGCTGGTTACCCGAACAACCTCACTGTGACGCCAAGAAACAGTGCAGTCTTTACGCTGAGCTAATGGTCTCTTGACTGTGACTGGCTGTAACTACTCCCAAATCCCTTAAATCTATGATTTGGATGTTGAAGGAAACTGATATCATTTCATAGTCCTTGTGTCAGTGTCAAAAAGCTTTCACCTGCCTTTTCTCTATCTGTGCAGAACACTGACCCCCAGCATGTACGGTACCTCACCTCTCATCCTTTCCCTATTCGTCTCCACACAGCCAGTCATTTGTCACCATTAGCAAAGGTCCACACGTGACATTGAGCCACCACTAAGACAAGTGGAAAGTGGGGGGTAAGAACAAAAAACGAAACGGGAGGAAAGGATGTAAGATGATAGTGGTCGAGGAAGGAGGAGAAGAGGGAGGAGGAATAGAGAGGATAAGAGGAGTGGACATCTGGAGGCACGTGATTGAGGCCTCTCTGCCATTAGATAGACGACAGCCAGAGATTCAGGCTGATCTAAGATAATTTGGGGGTCATTCTCCAATAATGGACTAAAGCGCGGTGTGGATAAGGAAGTGCAGATTCTGTATTGGCGCTAAAGAGAAGGGATGTAGCCTTTCAGACACAGAGGGCTATTGATCACTTCAGCTGAGCATTAGCAGCTATCGCCAGCGATGGGGCTCCACTATCCAATATACAGATGGGTAATCAAATGAAGGGCAGGCTTAATTAAATGATTGATTTGATTCAACAGTTAAAATTAAAGTTACATAATGCGTCTCTGACCAGCGTTAGAAAATGAGGATTACACAGAGCATACACAGAGCTGCGGACACCTTAACCTGAAAAGTAAGAGGTTTTAAGAGAGATTTCCCTAAAACACCCTTACATTCAATGCATTTTCCTCCTGAAATCCCCAATGTTTTTTTTTTTCAGCATTTTTTTTTTTTTTTACATCTTTTGTGGACTTGTTTTTTGTTTTTTTCTGTTTTTTTTTGCCATCTGTGCCTACTCAAGTATTAGTCGTGTAGATACTGTTGTCACTTTTCGACCCGGTGCCTCTGTCGTTCACCTGGGTTTGCAAGTCTGAATTCATTATTTTCAAAGAGGGAACATAGTCTCGCACTGAAAGATAGTTGCAAGACTGCAGATTCACTGTTAAATCTAGGGCTGAAACTTTTGGATTTTTTTTCAGATTTTTTTTTCATTATTGATGAATCTGCTAAATATTTTTTGGATTAATCAGGCGATCCTATGGCATGTCAGGAAAGATACCCATCGCAGAACCCTAGATCTCAGGGTGATGTCTCAAATGTCTTGTTTCGTCTGACAATCAGTCTAAAACTCAAAGACATTCAGTTTAATACAACATAAGACAAATTAAAGCAGCAAATATTCACAACTGAGAAAGTGGAACTAGAGAAGTTTTAGCAATTTCGCTTGAAAAATGACTTTTTAATTGATTCATTTCTTATCAAAATAGTTACAGATTAGTGACTAATTGTTGGAATTGGAAATGGTCATGTTACTTGATATTAAATGAACAATTAAAGATCAATTTAAGCCGTGCAATAGCCTTCTTCTCCCCCACAGCACGCAGGAAGAGGCTCCACTCTCCATATTCATTCCTTATGATTCAAGTTTTTGTGAGGACACGGCTTGCAACGGCTTTTTGATTTGTTGTTGGTTCTTTTAAAGGTTAAAATGCCAGTTTGTGGTGATATTTCTGAATTACGTTCTCAAACACACGGCGCATTACAGCTGGTTTCACGGCTCTTTATATCAAATGTTCTGTAGAATTTTTACCCGAGGCGCACACACACGCGTGGACACAAAATAAGCTGCTGCATGACTTCCTCCGCCACTGAGCAAAAAAGAATCAACAGAATGAGCTTAAATATTAGGAAAGACGGTTATTAAAGTAACAGCAATTTGTTATTCTGTGGCCTTTTGCTAACCTTAAAATGCTTTCTTTGGAGAGAAATACCCCGGCAGCCTGAAGTAACATCCTCTTTCTCTCTCTCTCTTCCATGCTGTCTGTCTGTCTGTCTACGACCCTCCGCCTCTCCACCCCTCCTGCACTGTGTTTTTGTGACTGCTCTTCAGCCAGAGGAAGGGCCAGATTACGTACGGATTAAGAAGAAAAGGCTTGACCCACTTGCTTTTCAAAGAGCACCAAACCAAAAAGGGCCCGTGTGGAGGCTGGTTCCCATTCACTGTCAGCACTTCTGTTGTGCTGTGCGAGACACTTGAAGCTCATGTTTATTGCTCTTAAGACTATAATTAGCAGGGCAGGCTTATGGTGTTAAAATGCTTCCCTGACTTGCCGACTGATTGAAAGTTCTCTCTGTAAATCTCCGTTTGTGCCTGGGAGTTTTTCTCACCCCTATCGCGCGACCAAAAATACATAATCACCCCGCTCCTCGTTCGGTTTGTTTGTTTTAAGGGTTTGATGGGCTCGCAGGCAGGTGAGGTGGCATTATGCATTTTTCACGCCCCGGAGATAATGCAAGAACAGAGGCGAGAGCCAAGTCAGCACACGGAGAGGAAAAGAGGAGGAGATGTGGGGGAAGGGGTGGGGGAGACAGAGATAGAGAGGAGAGGCGGCCGAGATAACCGCCGAGAAAGAGGAGGAGAGCGGGCATGAGTAGGAGAGAATAGAGAGAAGTGACAGTGTGATGTAGTGACAGAGGAAGTGGAAGGAGACGAGAGGCGGCGAAGGTGGCAAGACAAAGACACGAGGAAAAAGCTACTGGAGGTAGAAAAGAACCTAGGGAGTGAGAGGAGAGTGAGAGGAGGGGAGTGAGAGAGAATGAGACCCAGGAGGTAAACTAATCACCGAGCACGCAATGCAATTTTCTGGCTCTGTGCCTCCACTCCACCATACTCCTCCCTCCTTCGCTCTCGCTCTCTTCCTCCCACCATGCGCACCCCCTCAACTCCCCCCACAACCCCCTCCCATCGTCTCGGGGGCTCTTTTTACTATTCCGCTCACACACACTGTCTCTTGCTCCTCTATCTATCAGGCTGTACCATTTCAGCGTTCCCCTCTCCTCCTTAGTGCTGCCCAGTGATCCCCTCTGGCTCCCAGAAATGGATGGAGCCACTCTGGCCATCAGCATTCAAAAAATATGCTGTAGATGAAGGGAAGGAACGTTTTAATGGGGAGGGTTTGGTGTCTTTTACATAATTAGTGCCGGAGGATGTTTCCTCAGGTGTTCTCATACCATCTTTATGGTGGGGAGTGTGTGTGTTGAGGTGAATGACGGGGAAGTACAAATGCAGTCAGCAAGAGGGAGGAAAAATGACATAAAATAGTATCTGTCTGTTTGCATCAGTGCATGCGTGCGCGTAGTGCGCCTTTGCCCCGAGGTGAAGGCATTTAGGAAGGAAGCGTTTGATATCGCTGCGGTAAAGGTTTGAAAGTGTGTTCAGTCTCTCTCTCTCTCTCTCTCTCGCTCTCTCTCTCGAGAGTGTCGGCGGCGCCTGCCTGCTTCACTGTTTTGCAGTGCCTTGATGATGATGATAGATGTTCACTCCAGACATGCAAATAAAGGAGGCGGCTCCCTAGAACTGTGCACATGCTCTCAGTTACAAATGCATGCACACACACACACAGGCACATGTGTATTTTTGACTATGATCAAGTCATCCATTGATATATTAATCTCCCTCTTTAGGGAATATACCCCGGGGAAAATGCAGAAAGCTCCCACACACAGCAGTCGCAAAACTGCCCTATTTTCACAGGTGCACTGACTGGAAAGGAAGATTAGTCAAATAACGTGCTGATTTGAAAGATAGGCGCTCTTCTCTTGCAGGAAGGTGTGAATGTGTGAGAGGAAAGCGAGCTAGCTCATTATTGACATGCAGTATATGTTGCCTCATCCATCATCAGTGACAGTGCTGCTGTTTCTACTGAGGCTTAGGGGAACACACACACACACACACACACACACACACCTAGAGCAACACATGGAGACGTACAGACTAAAGGATCAATTTCACTTCTACACAACAGTATCAGTGTGCACATTCTCTCCGTCTTTCTCTGTCGCACACACAGATGTTAAATTTGTGCACAGGTGGAACCAAACCTGGCTTCAGCACAGACCAACACGTCAACTACCAAAGCGTGTCACGAATACGACTTATGCGTTACGCATAAAACACCCACGGCAGAAACACACCACCTCCTCCGCTCAAGTGAAAAACCTGTCAAACATACATGCACATGCTCGCCATCACATTTGTGCACGAGGCTTCACACCATCAGACGGTGTCACTATGGGAAAGCCCCGAGCCCCGTGCTAACCTGAGGGGATCCGGTGACACAAAGCATATGTGTGAGCCCCCAAGTCACTGACAGGCCCACTGAGCAAAACCTGTTGTGACAGATCAACATATCAGCCTGGCAGGCGCAGGGAAGACAGACAGAGAGAGAGAGAGAGAGAGAGAGAGAGAGAGAGAGAGCACATTAAGTAGCCACCATAACAACTAATCCAGAGGAACTTAAGCTATGCAGGGTACTTTAAGGTCACAGACGGACACTAGTGCAGTGGGGCTGCACAGCAGATGGAGAGAGATACAGTTACTGACAATGAGGAAAAAAATTAAGAGTCATCATCATCACGCACACACACACACACACACACACACACACACACAGTACAGTTGTGGTGGTAAAAAAAATCTCTCCTGCCCATTCCAGCATTTTCAGCCCCATAAACAGCTTCCTCCCATCACCCAAACACCGGCTAACACAATGTGATATAAATCCTCTGAGACAGTTGCCTGGATTCATGGTGTCAGCTTATCCAGCTCTAAAAACGCACACGCACAAACATACAAGCACACACAGACACAACAGTCTTGGCTAGTATGAGAGCTCCCGCTCTACCTTTCTGGGCTGGGGGATGGTTAGATGGAAGATAGTGAGGAAAAGGGATGTGGGGGGTGGGGCCGGATCGATAGAGGTATCCTGGAAACTCTTCCTTTCTTCAATGAATCTATGGATGGAAGATCGGATGCTGACAGGGTAAAGCCCCCCCTCCGGACACCGAATCCAGGCTTCTGCCCCGTCTGAGGGGACTTCATCAGTGAAAGGAGTAAACGATTGGCTGTTTGAGTGGACGCAAACATCCCTATCCCTCTTGCAGTAATACTTGTCATATCAATAAAAGCAGTGTGTGTGTGTGTGTGTGATGGCAGCTATATCTCCTGTTCTGTGCCTCAGGGTGAAAAGGAGAGGGCTGTGATGTGTGACAAGACACATACTGTGTGTTGAGAAAACAGTGTAGTATGTATGATGTACTGACGACATGACAAGATGACAAGTTAAAGTTAGTGGGGTAATCTTTATGGGATGTCAAAAATTATACTGTCAGATACAAATCTTGTACTTTCATAGTAAGCTATGAAACATTCTGGACAGCGCTGTGGCTGAGTTTGAAGCCAAACAAAGGAACCTGTCTAACAATCAGTCAAAAAACACAACAACATCCAGTTTACTACCAGATAAAGCAAAGAAAAGCAGTAAATTCTCACAATTTTGTGAAGTTGGAGTATACATATAGACATTTCGGAAGAGTAGTCCATCGGTCAGAAGACGTCGGTCAGAAATGCCTCACAACATCAATGTGTGTTTAAGGGATTTCGGCATTTTGAAACATACATGTATTTGCTTTCTGTCTGAAAGTGAGATGAGAAGACTGATGCCACTCACATCTTTGTCTAAATACGAGGAGTCACTTTGCTTAGCCTAGGAGAAAGAGTCACTGCCCCACCCTAGAAAGTCTGACATAAAACTCCATGTAAAAAACAACATAATACATAACATAACGTGTTAATAAGTGGGTTTTAGAAGAGCTCGTCAGTGGATTTTTTCAGAAACTGCCTAATTTACAAAGCTATTTTTATGTTAAATTAAAATAAGTGCTTCCTAGCTGTAGCTTCATAACTAACTATTTCTACTGTGATTACTGTGAAGTCCTTAAGTCGGGCTCAATTTAAAAATATGAGCTGTGATTAACTTAACTTGAGATAAACCTCCCAAAATCAATCAATCATAACAACGTGTGGCATCACTTTTAAGGGATTACAAAGATAGCACCTCTGCATGAATCATCTCGTTTTCTACCTGCAGAAAGGGTTAAGTAAGAAGCTTTAAATAGAGTTAAATGTTTTGTATAATATGTATTACAGTAACACTAGTCAACATAGCTTCACTCACTCCAGCCTTCCACCTGAGAGACCTGGTGCACCAGCAAACCTGAATGGAGCCGTGTTTCTCTCCATTAAGGCTTGTTCCACATGTCATGTGACGTGGTGAAACACAGGTTGGCCATTACTGCCACAGAGCACTTCAAGTTTAGAGGGTGGATGGAGAGAGCTGGGAAGAAAGAAGAGAGAGTCTGTGGTTGTTTGGATAAGAGTTTAAATGAGGTTATATGTGTGCGTGTGTGTCTTTGCCTGTAAATGTGGGCTGAGTAAGTGAATGAAGAGAAGCGGTAAGTAATGGTCAGTGTGGAAAAGATACATCTAAGATGGAATTAATTTCTTATTTTTTATAGCCCCAAATGCACACATATCATGAGCATTATTTGAAAAGTTAATATGTATATCTATTTTCTTATTTTCTGTTTCGCACTGATACCTCGAGACGAAAATTATACTGTGTCTATTGCTAGTAAATATCTTTCTCAGTATAATGTGATTAGAACTATAAGCTATATATGTAACATAATTTATTAACGCCATAGTGTTACAAATGAAGTTCCCTTTGCTTACTTTTTATATGTTTCTGTAATTTAACAATAAACCTTTAGTTTTACAGAATACAATGGACACATACATATGCTCCACTGTTTTGAGAATGCTGCATCTCGACAATAATTTAAAGCTTATATGAATTGAATTGAGACAAAGATACAGCAGCAAAGAGAGAGAGAGAGAGAGAGAGAGAGAGAGAGAGAGAGAGAGAGGAGCATCAGAGAGAACTGGTGACTCCTGGGAGTTGCTAAGTGATGGTAACTGGACTCCAACATGTTGCAGTCTGGGAAGTCTCCTGATGAATAGGGAGGGAGAGAGGGCAGTGGGGGAGGGATGGGAAGGAAGACAGGAGAAATCCTAGCTGTGTAATGTACGGGCGCCGTGCCAGGGCGTCCATTTCATTCACAAAACCCCTGAGCATGTCCAACCTTAGGCTGAACAACCTGCTCCTACTCAGCCCAGGGGAGAAAGGACAGGAAGCTACTCTCACTCCTCCTTCTCCATGCTCGCTTTCATCCCCTTCCCTTCCTCTGTTGTTTTCTCCTACTATTTCCTACTTCTTCAGCTGCCCCCCCACCTCTTATTTTATATAAAATGTTATCTTTTCATGCGGCATCACTTGTCAACAACCAGCCAAAACCAATGTTGTTTTGGGACTCCCTGACTGAGTTTATTAAAATGTTTTCCAAGTGTGAAATGAGTCATTTAGCATGGAACATGTTGCATTTTTTCCTTTCATTTTCAAATGAAATTAAATAAAAAGTTAATTGTACCTAAAGACTGGCCATCAGCTAAACACTGTCACTTGCTGGTGCTGTTTGGGCTGCGTAACTGCTGTAATTAACTGAACCAAAATGACTGAGGTCTGCGCGCCAATATTACACCCTGCTAAAGTTACACTACACTCTCCAAAATGAGAAAATATGGTTTTAAATTTTTCATAAAAAGCATCCTTTCCCACATGTAGCAGCTCAACTCGCACTGACCCCGGGGTAATTTGAGTCAGAGGAGCTGCTTCAGCCTGTCTGGTCATCATTTTGACAAGAAAAAAACAGCACACACAGAAATATGGGCCTCAGAAAGATAATCTGAAACTATAACTTACATTACTCTGGTTGAGACAGTGTAGACCTTTCTTCTCCAATCTCAGTGCAGCCCTCTCTCGACCTTACAAAGCACACACACACCTGAGCCAGCAAAACGGTGGAAGAAACATATTGGAACACATTCGGAAGCGTGAAAAGCTTTTTTCTTTTTCTTTTTTTTTGTTACTATTGCTTATAGTATAGTATAGTTTTGCACTCAGTGTCAAGAAAACAGCAGAAATTTTCATTGCATAACTAAGCATTCACAAATATCCCCCACATCCCACCAAACAGTAAAAATGCACAGATTGCAACGGCTCGGGTGACATGATGAAGGTCACACTGTCATAGCACATTAGAGAGTACTCTTTCAAATTGGTGTTTTAAATGAGGGGAGCCACAGCCCAGTGATACTCAGAGAAAGCAAACAATAAAATGGAAAACTCACGGCTGGGCTTTAGAAGATAGATGGGTTGTTTATTGCAGAATAGGGATACGCTAATTCAGAGAGATACCTTGCCAGAGTTTGCAATGACTCATAACTGGTGTGCATTTATGTACGGGGCGCGTATGTAGGTGTGCGGTTTCAAAACAAAAACAAATGCAGACAAATTTCGGACTTAAGATTAACGTGACAGCATGTGGGCCTGAGTACATGGGGGTGTATGTATATGTGGATTTTTCAAACAAGCTAAAAATGCTGCAGATCTTCTCATAGGATAAGGAGTTATGGGTGGGTGGACAACCAACAGGATTTTTTTCTTTCTTTTTTTTTAAAGGCTCAAGGATCAACAAGGAAAAAAATTGTATGCATCGTGATTTTGTGATTCTTCAGCAGCAGCTTGCATGACTTTAGGAGCGGGTGGGGAGCTTGGGAGGGAGGAAGATCAGGAGGAGGAGGAGTGGAAGGAAAAGTAGGACAGAGATGTGTGGGCCTGGCTCTGTAAGGACGGTGGCTCTAATCAGGACTGAGCAGCTGCTATTACTCCAGCGCTCTCTCAGGGAGGGCAGGCAAAACCCTACTCATGCTTTAACATCAAGGAGGGAAATCTAAATCACACTGGCTCCTGTTAGAAGCAGCACACAGCTTTGGGAGAGAAAAAAAAGGATTTTCTCTTGTCTTGCTATATTAACACATTGTAAGGGCTGTAAATTATTTGGTCGCATTGATCTTCAGATGAAAATGATCAAGGTGGAACTGATGGGAAACACTCTATGAACTCCTCTCATTCGGACAGTGGTTGTTTCACTTGAGAAGCAAATGTTTGATTGAGCTAAACCCCTCGTGGCAGGCCTGTCAAGCTTTGGATTTCTAAACATGCCAAAGCCAGCGTGCATGGGAGTAAGAGTGATACCTGGAATTTAAAGAGTGTGTCTGCTCCAAGGTAAGCTGTATTTTCGACCAATAGGTGGAGGTAATTCTTGCTTAATTAGCAAACTACGTGGAGCAGATCCTGATTCACAGTCACAGTCTAGAAAGGTGAAGCCTGCTTTTGTCTACCTGAAATCAATGTTTTTTAGCGTTTCAAAACTGCCAATTAGTTCTCAGAAATAGAGCTGATACATAAATGGTCTTTCCCACAATAGAAAATAAAGATGTGTTTCTTTCTTAAAAAAAAGAAAGAAAGAAAGAAAGAAAGAAAGGGGCAACTATCATCAAAAACGTTTTTTTTCATTAAATTTTTTTCACATCAGCCTCTGTACAGCGCACAAATCGTTTTTCATGCAAGTCACCAGGGCCCAAATCCCTGTAGCAGACCCTGTAGCAACAACACCCAGAAACACCTCACACTGAAATATTAAATAGCAAATGGGAAGCGACAGTCTCTCGAAAACTCAGCACTTTGTGGGGGAAAACAAGCTGTCAATAGTAGCGCCCTGGAAGCACATGAAACTTGGAAAGAGACAGAGCGACAGACAGTGACAGAGACGGAGAAACGTAACGAGAAAGAGAGAGAGAGAGGACACACTGACATCTTTGTCTCCCCCACGGTGGGCTGAGGTGCTCGTCTGTGACAAGGAAATGTCGATCTATATCTAAAGTGGACAGCTGAACTAAAGGAGCTACAGTGTGGTGGTACCTGTGTTCACCCAGGAGGCCATACAGGGTGGGGAAAAAACTAATTTTTTATCCTCGAGCCCATTACTCTTAAAATATTTAGAAGGTGAAACTGGTTGACTGTGAAGTTCTGAAGCTATTAAGTTTTTAACATGACCTTCCTACCAAGAAAAAAGTACACTGTCCATCCACAGGATATGTGGAGTAAATCAACATATCTTGTTGTTTGATATGCCCAAGTGTGATCTACATACAACTGTGTGTCATCATTCCCTATCACAATACCGCCATCTGTTCTGTCCCAGACAACATTGTGAAGGAGTTATGTGTTCTAATTTATTCATAAGGTTTCTGTTTTGCAAAAATGATCACAAGACAATCCAGTGATTAACAAATGATAACACACGAGGAGAACTTCGCACCCAAAAAGACAGTTTGCAAAGTCTGTAGTCAGTATGACTGATATTACACAAGACTCCTACACCACATGCCTTGCCCACATAGCAAGAGGGAGCGTGATTGATGTGGATGGACAAATAGTCATTACTATGACTTTTAAAGCAATGATATTGCAATTGTCTTTTACTCTGATAAAGCCAAACAATACTGTTCTGGAAAGAGCATTAAGGGCTTGGACTCATTTGGAACATTGCAGCTGACTAGTAATGTCCAATAACCTATGTATACGTACAGCCTGGACATACGGCTATCCTCACCATTATTCTGCTTATCAGGTCAATACCACGCGCTTCCTTTACCACACAACCTTCTGGTTATGTGCCAAGCATTTGGTAATGTAGATTTAACTAAGATTTGATGTTCCTCTATTTTTAACATGGGGATTACTCCCCAGAACACAATCTGATTCTTTGAGAATCAGAATCTCCCTGAAAGACGAGAGCCTTTTTGCCAAACTGTATAGTAAATGGTCAAATCCTTGACGCATGTATCTCTGACTGCACAGCGTCTGAAACAGTGGACTCAGAACTGTAGGTTCCCTGAGAGCCCTGACTTTAGTATGTGACAACAAGCCCAATATCAACTGACATGACAAAACCTGAGAGTGATTCCTGCTTTATTACCTGATCCTCAGGCCCCATCTTGAAGAGATTCCCTGCATCAAACTCTAGTTCCAAGACCATTTTTCAGTTTGTGCTTATCCCAGACAGCAAACTGTGCCAGTCATGGTCGAGACTTACCATTGCCTTATGACCCACATCTGGTTTGGTTTGAGTAGCCCAGGTCTGGCAGCCAAACCAAGACCGCATGTGGACCTTAACAAAGCCATTTGTGAGGCAACATATATTGACACATACACTACACACACACACACACACACACACACACACACACACATATATATATATATATATATATATATATATATATATATATATATAAACCCTCACAGTATAAAATACGTGACTGTAAATTTGGAATTTCAATTTAAATGTACCCAACCACAATGTATGTCTCTATCTAGGTTATTGCAGCACATAGTATAAGACAGTAATATACCAAAAATAACTATATCTGAGTTTTTCTTAATCCATAATATGTACTATTTTGTTAATGCAATATCAGCACCTGTCATTTTCATTTGCACTGGTTCACAAAACTGTAACAAACTTGTGAGCCACTATTGCCACTAAAAAACTGACCAAAGTGAGCTGTCACAAAGCAAAGAGTTTGCTGGCAGACCAAAAAGGATCGTGTGTTTTGGTAAAACTGAAATTGCTGCTGTGGAACAGGAAAATTGCAGGTGTGCACCTGTGCAAAGTACAGTTAATAATCTAACGTTAACCCGGTCAATGCTACAATGCAGTTTTCTCAGACTCCACCATCCACACTCAATATAAACAACTAACAAAGAATACCAGACTCTACACAAGAATTTTTCACTCACACAAGAATGTAGGGACAATGTGTCTCCAGCAGAGAAAAAATATCCACCTTATACTCAAACTGTGAGTTGATGTCACAGCCATGGCCCAAAATGATATTTAATAGCATCGTCCAGCGGTGCAAATGAAAACATCTCTCAGACCTCATAAGAAAGAGTGCCTACTTCTCAAAGGATTGAAACTAAGCAATAAATTAAAATTTATTAAAAGTTTATTTCAAATGTCCCTCCAGCCATCTCTCTGTATATATTCAACATGTCAGTATAAAATTATGACTCTAAAATCAGTGAGGGTTGTCTAACTTCATGACAGATCTCTAACACGTTTAACTAAATTCTTTTTGGTATCCTGTTGAATGGGTTCCCTCTGAGCCGTCGCAATGCATCCCAAAACTAAACATCTGGGAGCGGATAATTAGCTGTGTGTGTGTGTGTGTGTGTGTGTGTGTGTGTGTGTAAGCAGCTTATCTGTGTTTGCACCCAGGTCACCGCCCCAATTCACATCACACCACATCAAACGACTGCATCTCAAGTCTGTGACACACTTCCATCAAAGGCAGCACACAAGAGAGAGAAATCTCCTCAGAAAGGCTCAATATGTTACGGTCGGGTTGTGTTCCTAAAGCAGGCCGGGATATAAGCAGCACTATAAAGCACACCCGGTGGCACACAAACATGGGCACACACACACTGCTATAAATGGAACCAAGTCTGAAAGAAATGAAACCTCAAGCTGTATTCAGTAAACATACACAAAAAAACAGAACAAAGTAATGCGACACATACTGTACAGCACAGTCTATGGGTAAGTATACATGCAGCTCGAAATACGGAGCTTTTTCAAAGGAGAATTCTCCCTATACATCAGCTATATGACAGCATTTGGCTCAAAGATCCTTGGCTTTTCCTGTGTTTTTTATTTTTTTACTGTATTCTGCACAGTGTCTGTCTCTGTCAGAGAGTGAGACGAACAACACATCACAGCCCTGCCAGCTCCACCTTTGAAGCACCCTGGATGGAGCATGCTCAGTGGCACCCAGTCAATAAGTCGTTAGCGGAGGCTTTAATGGCAGTTGCTCACCTTGTGAGGCTGTTCGCTGACCCAGAGTCAGGCCGGGGACCACCGGAGTAGCACCCTGTACACGGCTTCATCTTACAGATCCAAAGGACAAACAGGAATGAGAAATGTCTTGGAAGATTGGCATCTCTATTGTCTTCTGTGTCTGTTTTTCTAAATGCTCGGGATTGGTATGTTAGAGTGCATTATTAGTGCCTACAAGAAAGCAACGCCTAAACCAGCACATGCTAAATTGCTTAATTTACAAAGAAACAAAGGTACAAATGAACATGGCTATGCAAAGAAAAAACTCTGATTTTAAATAATCATTAACATTAGGATAAAATAAATGTTAATAGCAGGAAAGTATTACTTTGGACCCAGAGACACTGCCATACACACAGAAAATAAAATGAAATCTACAGTAGGCTATGCAAGTCACTAAGCTGGCAAAATAAATGCAGACGGGGTGATTAAGACCCCAAACTCTCAAAACCAAACTGCCAATAAGCTCAAGTAATCTCCTGTATACTGGTGGTTTATTTAAAAACATATATAAACACTTTATGACCACTTTTTGTTTAAAAGGGCTGTGTACACCTGGTGTAGTCAGATTCATTGATTCTAGTGGAAGCGTAGTGTTGCAGCAGCCACAAACAGTCAGTGTAGCCGGCCTGTTAGGCAGAGCTGAGTTCCCTTTGTTCCCTTTATGTTAAGCTAAGCTACCCAGCTATCTGTAGCTTCAAAGTTACCATACAGACATGAGAGTGGTATCAACATTCAAGTCTGGAAGGGCTTAAGACTTGACACCAAGTAGGTCTATTAAAATATTTGTAAAGATCGACATCATACTTACAGAAGCATCCGTGTGAAAAGCATTGACACATCTTTAACCAGCATGGCTGTATGTTATCTAAACTTGCAATAGTACATTTGCCCCTGCTAATCCCTCTCTATCTTATCCAAGGCCAGATATGGAACAAATAAATAAATAAATACCTCATACTACCACCAAGACAGGAATATCTTTAACCGGGTCAAGACACAGTGTGTAGACATTTAAAAAATATGTGACGATGAGATTTAAAAGTAAAAACTCACAGCAACAGTAATTGGCATTCACGAGGCCTGGAGACTAAGATCAAAACGTCTTCGTATAGTGCACGGGCAGAGGCGCTTTAGAAAGTCTCTTTCATGGCTCCTCTTGGTGTGACCCAAACTGAACTTGCATATGTTGTTGCCTTCAGTTCCTTCTTTCTTTGCTTTCCACTCTCAGTCCTGTCTCCCAGTCTTATTTGGCTTTTACCTTCTGTGGTTTCCCCTTTCTTTATTTCTCATCTTTACTGTCTCAGTCTTTTTACCCAATTTTGTCAAGGCTCTTTTTATGTAAGGTGCTGAAAAAAACCCTGTGATGACAAACTTCTTTGTCGCCCAGCTTTCCTTGATGTTTTCTTAATGTGGGAAAAATGATGTAACAGCATGCAAATCACTGTGCCAAATAAAGGAATATGCGTAAACAGCACAATTAATTATGTGTTAACAAGTAGTAACATTCATTTTTTAAAGAAAAAAGTCTGTCACTATTACTCAGATGTCTAAGAAAAGAAAACTTAAAAAAAAATATATGCGCACCCTTGTCTTGTACAGTGTGTACTTTTTTCATCTTGTCTAAAGATAGTTTTGTACAATTGTGTTAAATCCATACAATGTCATCATTGTGAGAATGGAGAAGAATGCATATCTTTCATACACTCTCCAGTTAATGTGGACAATAGGACTTTCTCCCACAGTCACTACTAATTAGCTCTTTAAACATAAGAGGATCTGGTAAAGGCAGATCCTGCCTTTAATAAATTAATGTTGAATGGAGCAACAATGGCACACATCTGAAGCCTTTTTTCCCCCCTTATAATAATGGGATGCATTGGCTTGTGTCCTTCCTTAATTTGGCAGTCAGATAAGATATAACAGTGCTACGCGCCAACGTGCTTGTAGGCTACTCAACTGAGTGAAGTTTAGCCAAGGAGCTTATGCTTGATTTATGTTTATTACTCTAATTTGTATCAATAACCTTTTTGTAGAAGTTAAACTCTTTCTTGTGTTTCAAATGAACAAATTCATCAAAAGACTGTAATGCTGCAGACGTGTGGCATTGAAGTGCCACATAACAACAATTACTGATGAAGAGATGAGATCAGCAGCATAGCAGAGCCTCTTGTTAATATAAATAACATGAATAATGTCAGGTTTTCCCCTAATGTGTGATTAAATAAAAGTGTTGCTTTCCACTTTAAATATGGTAACGAAAATTCATTTGTTTAATTCATTATACATGTTAATTTTCTAACAAATGTGATTGTGAGGGAGTTGGAAAGCATTCCCCTCACTAAGTTGAAAAGCAATACACACATGCATAATTGTTTTTGAAGATACAAGACACAGACTGATACAAGAAGTTTATTTTGTTTTGGTATTGTGAAAGGACCCTCTCTAACTGTTTTTCTCATCGAGGTCCATTTCTCGGTGGCATGTTGTCATGGAGTGCACACATGGGAAGGCAGCCACAGTTACCAGTCATCTTGTTAGGCTGAGTTGAAGGATCAGAGGAAGGAAAGGAGAGGGGGTACAGGTGATTTTTGTTAAGTTTGGCTTCTGTTTAGTATTTTCCTTTCTGTTATGTGTTTATTTTGTATCAGGCTGTAGTTACTTGCATTGTGTATGTTAAATGTAAATAAATGTTTAGAGTAAATAATGTAAATTAATTTCACTGGGGTGGGGTGGAGGGGTATGCAGTGTGTGTGTGTGTGTGTGTGTGTGTGTGTGTGTGTGTTTGTGTGTCAGTCAGGTTGAAGGACTCAGCTCTGCTGTTGCTGTCTGTTGTAACCTGTTGCACCTTGGTGACTCCTTTGTCCTGCTGCTTTGGTGAGAGCTGTACTTTGTACATGGCTATAATTAAAAAAATCTAGAGCTCTCTGGAACAAAATTTCCCTGCTGGTTTGTTGCTTTCTATTGTTTCATCATGCTTTGCTCCTCAATGCTGCTTGGTTCATCCAGTTTGTAGAGGTTTACCACCATCAAAACCTTACAGTGATCTTTATTGCACTTTTCATCTGTCCAGGGACCAGAGGCCCTTTAGGCTATCTACTACAGTGGTGCTTGAGCTACATACTGACATAACTGTCACCGTGTCCTGACAGTAGTACATGAGATGGGTCATCTGTGAAAAAAAAATCTGACAAATCAATCCCTGGTCCTGCACAGGCTGCAGACAGCTCCACTCCACTGTGCATGCACTAACTTGTAATGGTGGATAAACAACCACTGAACGACCAAGCGGCAAGAAAAGAACTGTTACATGGAAGATAAGTGAACAGAAGAACAGAAGAGGACCAATAGAGAAAAGCAAGCTAAACAGAAAGATTTAAGTTCAGCAACACTACGCTCAGGGACTCTTAAAATTTGTGTATAAAATTTCATCCAATTATTCAATTCTTTAGATATTTCAGTCTGCATCAAAGTTGTAGGCCAACATTGCCATCCATAGAGTAACATGGTTAGTGTGATGAAAAAAACAACTTACTGAGATCTATAGAATCACATGTGAATTTTTTGTTGAAGTATTACTCATATCAGCACTACGCTGGGGACTTAACATTTTAGATTACTTCATATAACTCAACAGTAATTTGGCTGAAACTATGTTGAATGGCTTTGCTCTAAAATAAAGCATGTTCAAGTACCAGAGCTTGTGTCTTAAGTCCACCATCATCCCTGTAGCTCCAGATCCCTCCGTCCCTTGTCAATTTCCTCTGTCTCAACCAGGCTGTGTGTGAGTGAGTGACTGTGGGAGAAACTGTAATTTCCAGGGAGAAGCGGAGAACTGGCTCGGTAACGGCACCGCCTCGGGCCTTACACACAGCTCCTTTACCCAATTCTCAGAGGAGCTGCCTGCAACCGCAACGACACCTGACAGCCAAAAAGGAAAAAAGAGGCCGTCTAATGGTGGGTGGAGCCAGAAAGTAAAAGCCCAGTCACAATATATTCACATGGACCCTCCACCCTTTAGCTCTAGTCGTGGTGTACTATAGGAAATGAAAATAAGACCGAGCTGCTGAAATGTGTTTTATAGGTCATTAATACAGCTCATCATCCCCTGTGCATTGATCCAGAGGAGGCACATCATTAAGAGGCAATCGTCTCCACTTAAAATGTCAAAAATTACACCAAACCCAGCTTGCATTATGACTCTTTACGAATTTTACTCTCCTTGCCATCCTTTTCACACTTTCACAAATCAGTGGAGCTGAAGGAGGGAATAACTTTAAGTTTCAAGAATTTACATCTAGACTTAACAATCTGATAACTTGAGTTCTTAGAAGATTTTTTTTATCGTTGACCTTGTCTCAGTCATCCATTAAACCAGGGGTTCCCAATGTTTTTGGTTTCCCTTAAAAGACCACAATGCCCATTCTTGACTTCTTATCACACGTTTTTCATGTTTTTGAGTTGTGTGTATTTCAAACAGAGTGAATTTTACTGCTTTCCGACTTATTGACTCAGTTTAATAAGCCAAAACGGGTATGAAGATGCAAAAGTCTGAAAAAACTGAAGAAATTATGCATTGCTATCAAATGTTTTTTCCTCTTCTCTATCATGTTAATCACATTATGTTGCAACACGTTGGGGAGGTGAGATGTTTTAATAAGAACATTTCCAGAACATTAATTAACTCATCTGTCCATGTATTCCAAAGCTGCACTTCAGTTATATTCTCTCTCTTATATCACTGCAGACTTGTCTTTAATTCAAATTCATGTATTCAGTAGAAAAGAGCATCACCACAGTTCATGTAGTGTATCAACAAATGAGGCCGAGTCATTAAAAACTGCATGACGTTATTGTCCAGAGCAGATATGCCCCCTCGAGCTGAGCACGGAGCAGCTCTGTGGGAGGCTCTTGTCCTCATCACCCTGCAGAATAAGCAGAATAAGGCGAAACATCTTGTGCAAAACACTAACCCAAGAATCCGCCCACCCTGTCTCTCCAATAAGTTTAGTGGACCCCTGCTGGGTGGCGCGTTGGAATGACACCATCTGCAGAGGGCTTGAAACACCCCCACGCTTGGACCTCAGCAGGGGGGTTTGTGCTTACAAATGGATGCTATGGTAACTAGATCTGACTCCTCTCCTTTGAGTTTTTTGAACACCCGTATCAGATGCTACCTGCAGACAAAATAGAGCTGGGTTGGTGTGTGTGAGAGATGCTGGTCTGCACGCGGCAGATATGGAAAACAAACACTGTTTTACACTTTAGATTCCTAGGGATTCCCCGTCCTCCCACCTGCCTGTCTTTTCTCTCTTCTTCAGGATGCTATGCACAAACGTTAGAGCGACTGCTCATATCGCTGTTTGCTCAACAGTTCACGCTGATGCCACACTTCTTTGCAAAGCTTGCAAGAGGACAGGCGTCTGAGAGGGGAGAGAGAGTGACAAAAAAGGGGGGGGGGTAGAGGTTTGGGCAATGGGAGACAGTGGGATGAGTCAACACTGCACAGAGCCAGATCACAACAAGAGACAAACACCATCTGTGTTATTCCTCTGAACCTGAGATCTACCACAGAACCTTGTAATCAACACAATGCTGCTGGAAGTCGACGTCCAACTGAGAGAGGAAAGAATAGCGACGGCGTTTAGCACCCAAAACGCCGCGGCAGCCGGAATCCAGCAAGCACGTGCAGAGTGTCGCCTAACACTTAATCATGACTCACTGCTACATTTGAATAACGGTTTAGCAGCTGGGTTGGGTGTGAGGGGAAGGCGGAGTGGGTTGAACATCTGCATAGGGGAAGGGTTTAGAGGGTGCAAGGGCTTCGCTTTTTGGTGCAGACTCCTTCAGGAAAAGAAGCTGTTGGAAACGACAGCGGTAAGGCTCAGTCCTCAATCTCCTGCTTTCTTGGAACCTGGCGACTAAAAGCTCTCAGGGGAGCAGTCACTCTCAGCCCACTCGTTGCCATGGCAATTAAATGTCAATCAAGAGATGGTGGGGTTCTCTACATTAGATTTTACACCCACACTCAGTCTCACACCTCCCTTATTCGAGCTGAAAGAGCTACAGCAAATAAACATAAACACACGTGGGTGGAGTTCACTGATCATGTCATGAAAATCATCTAAACTGAAAGGGTTTAAATTTTTTGTTTCATTTTACACAGCAGGAAATAAAATATTCAGTGCACTTGAAAATGATGTATGAACCTCGTTTTACTTTACAGATACTTTCCTCAGATTTCATTTCAGTCATAACTCTGTTTCATTACCACCCTCTTTTTATCCTTCTATCTATATATACACATATATACATATATATATATATATATATACATATATATATATATATATACATATATACATATATATACATATATACATATACACATATATACACATATATACATATATATATACATATACATATATATACATATATACATACATTATATATATATATATATATATATATATATATATATATATATATATATATATATATATATATATATATATACATACATGTCTTCTATTCTGTTTTCAATATTTTCCATTTACTACCCCCTCATCTTCCTCTCTCTTTGTTTCTGTGGCTCAGACAGTACTGGTGAGTCTCAGTGGGGCTGAGCGAAAGTGACCTCGCAATCGACTGCTAATACAACTGTCATCGCCTGCTGCCCGCCAAGGCCCACCAGGGTAGGTCTGGGAAAAGACACAGAGGAATGAGAGACGGAGGGAGAAAGAAAGAGATGGCTTTGTGAGCAGAAATGTGAGAGATGATGGTAAAGTGGTAAAAAAAAAAGGGAAAAAAAAGAAGCCCAGGAGGAGAGAAAAGCTGTAAAAATGTGAAGCATAAGACTGAGAGTAAAGCACAAGCAGAAGGATGAGCAGACAAGCACAGAGAGACAAAACTTATGTCAGCGGGTGTGCAGGAGCAGAGTGGGTTGCAGAGGCAGACTGCTCAGACTACCGTGAGTCACCGAGGTCGTCCTGTGACAAGGCTGCACACTGTAGCATCACGGTCAGCAGGTCAGACAGGTGGATGGCTGTGAGCAGATAATGTTTTCTACCTCACCGGAAACAACAGGGTGCACATGGGTGCCCCTGCCACAGTGCATTGTAAAAAAACAAACAAACATGCATATTCACTTGGATACGTGTATCTTTATCTCAGTCTTCATCACCAATATATATGTTTCCTTTCGAATCCTCTGTCGATTTAAGGTTGCACTGACTGCTATATGCAGCTTTTTTTTGTTTTGATTATTGAACTGGGGCATGTAGTTCTCACTGTTTTCAGACCATATTTGCTAAAACTGTCACTATGTCCTAATGGTACTACATGAGACAGAAAATCAACTAGAAAAAGAATTAGGCTTTTCTTGCTGCCTCTATGGTCATTTGACAAAAACAACCAGTCAGAATAGCGTTTCTGACAGAGCTTTAATCACTGCACATGCGCTACCTCGAAGCAGGTGGAAGGGCGGCACAACCAAACAATGACTAAACAACAGTTTACACGAAAGATGAGCAAACAGAAGAAGAACAATTTAAAACAAGCGAGTTACAAAAAACAGAATGAGACCAAATGATGCTGCAGGGACCGGTTTTGGACACATGCTAGTGCTCACTGTAGGGAAGGGAGCTTGAATATATACTCACTGTAATTTTTTAAATAAGAGCACTTTCAGTCAGTCTCTTTCAAAAGCTCTCACATTTTGCCTTTATTTCTTTACGAGTTAACTTTCTCACCACTATTTTCTCATACCAAATATTGACCATATGCAAACAATGTTTCTGCCCTGTTTTCCTTGAGCCAACTGGCTCTCGGATGGATTTTTACGCATCATTTTGATCACTCTTGTCATGCTGTCATCACCACCATTTCCTCCTGGATGTTCAAGGAGTCTCACTTGAGAGTTTCCATCAGCCACCAGCAGTGTCTAGTTTCCTGCCCTATCATTTATCTTGCCATGGGCCTACTTTTAATGAAGATGCCTCTTCGCCAAAGCCTTCCTCTGCTCCTAACCTCAAGAAATAGTGCTGTACACTTCTGCCAATTTCCTCTTATTGAAATGTATTTTGCTGAAAAATATGGGCAGAGAGAGAAGGAGACACGGTGAGGGGGTTTTGCTTTCGGTTCTTCATTTTTCTCCGCATGGCTGGAGCTAAGTGTGTTTCAGATGAAAGCAGAGCGCTGCCACTGTACAGCAGCATTGGTGCAACTGGTCAGTGCTGGACTCCACCATAAATCTAGGTCACAGTTTGCAGCAGGGCATTACCTCATTAAGAGTTCCCGATACACACGGCTCTCTGACTACAGGCCATAGACAGTAAAATATGTATGTCAAACTGCAAACGGAGAGAGGGAAAAGTTATAGACCGGTAAGACTCTGGTTAATGTTTCTGAACTTTTCCATCTTCAACTGAGGGACTTTATGCAAACTGGAGGAGATCAAACTTGGCGCTTTACTAATTAAGTTTTCCCCCTGACTGCTTCTAATTCAATTAGCTGATTTTCACCAATCAGATTTTGCCAAGATCTCTGAGGGCAAATCATCCATGTCGCTGTTAAACCTGTAAAACTCGCTCCTCTCTCTGCTACATTCTGCTGTCGTTTCAGTGACCGATTTAGGCGATCCACCTCCACCCCTCTGTCTCCAGTTTTCATTAGAACCAGCAATGACGACTGGCCCTTCCAGTGAGCTCATCAGGAATCCCGCCCCAGATTACGTCCACTCAGATTTTCGGCTAGGCTTGTTATTCGCTCTCTTACTGTCGCCAGTGTCTAGACTTACCCCTCCCTGTAAAATGGGGACACCTAAGGACTTATATCTCCTCCACCTTTGTCAGCAGCATCTATCTCAATGGTGTCAGTGGTTTCTAACTCAGTGAGGCATTTTTTTACTCAGTTTAAAGTCTTGAAATTTCAGTATATAAATACCTATTTCAAGAGTACATGTACATTTTACAAAACACAGTAGGTGGTAAAAGATTTCCTTTAAAATCGGCCTAAAAATCCAGGAACTTTACCTCAACAGCTTTATTTACAGATCATATGCTCTCCACCAACACTGCCATGATGAATTCCCTGGCAGTTTTGACACTTGCAAAATGAAGTGTCAGATTCTCTTTGTTGTAATTCTGATGGGCAGATGCTGTGCAAAAGAGCTAATTAAAACTGTGCAGGGAGTTCAGCAGCAAATAATTAATTGCATTATTACTGTACTGTCAGATGATCTGTTTAATAATTCTCGCTATAGAACAAATGGATTCAGAGAGTCTCACTCAAAAAGCAGCAGACAGAGCATTCTCACAACCTCATAATCAACCTCCACTGCAGCACTGTCCTGTGATCTTGCCGTCCTCTCTTTGTCTTTCTCTCCTTCAAGCTCTCTCTCTCTCACACACACACAGAAACACAGATATTTTGCTTTACTCTAGTATTTCCTCTCTGTTGCACAGAGTCGGAAAAAAAGCCACAAGCTTTGATGTGCGGCATGTTAATGACTGGTTGGACATTTTGAGAAACCTTAAGCAAATTAATGTTTTGGCTCAATTAATTTCACAGTGTCTCTTGGAAGGACAGGTGTAAATGAAACCTGACATGTCAAATCATCATCAACCGTCCAAATCCAGGAGGGTAACGCGCAAACACACACACCAGCATGCGCACAGAGATGCACACAGTCAGCCTAAGTGTGAAAATGACTGTACAGTGTAAACAGCATTTGGCTCAGCGTTTTCATGTAACAGGTATGTGCAACTATGCAGATGGTCATAATGGGCAAAAAAGGAAAACACATGACTAAAGTAATGTAATGCAATTTAATGTAAAATGTAATATAATGTATAATTGCAAGTTGTCTTAACTGGTTTAAATGACAGTTTAAGTGTGATTATAGGTACATATATAAGAGAGCCTCTCTTAATGTGCAAAATGCCCATTTCAGCTGTTCAGCCCGGCCATTTGCTTGATGTGTGCTAAAACGAGCTGAACAGTATACATACAAAAACGACTTTACACAAATCACAACTGAGAAATTGCCATCGTTATTCGAGATGATAGCATTAACGATTTACAAAGCTTTATGTTCTGCGTGAAATACAGTATAAAAGTATAAATACATAACAATCATTAAGAGTAATTTAAGAAAGGCTTACACACAACGCCGGAGCAACCACTCATGTCAGTGAGGTCATGTCTGTATTTTGGGAGGGAGTTGACGCAGCCTGTTAATTGAAATGTAGCCTTCATCTCAAACAACTTAAAGTTAAAGACAAAATGTAAGAACACTTTGAGGATTTCTCAGTTAAATGGAAATTTAATTGGCTTCTCCAAGACAACTGTTCTCCGTCTGCTGAGGAAGATCGTGTGAGATGATTAAAAGCTACTAACAAATATACGCATATACATAATATCTGTCAGTATATTTACACCTGCTTTCTTCAGTTACATGCTTGCACTGTTTTAAAACGTTTACATAAAAAATAATATAGCTACTTTTCAGGACGTGTCTGGAAATGATCAAATTGTATAAACGGAAATGCCTTGTACTAGGCAAAAGAACATTTGTTTCAGTATCTGTAGAAGATATATTCAGACTAATACTTGATTTCTATTATTAAAAAATCTAAACAAACTTGTGAAATTGATATATCTTGTCATTTTTGCTTTACCATGCAGTTAAGCGATAATGGCCAGTATATATTGGTCTATCTCAAATAAAAGCCTAATAAGGATATGAATCCTGGATGAGTGTTTCAGAAATCCTAAAGTGTCTGCCCTGTTTACAATAAACCCAAAACTCTGGTGAGGTGAGAGAAGGAGAAGACAAAGATTGCAATGGTTTAAGGTCACCTTCAGTGGCTGTACTGACAAATTAGTTCAATGCATTTGTGTTGAGTTGGAGAGAGGTTTAAGTGAGAGTGGCCTTTAAGGACAGAGAGGGGCTCCCAGCCAATTCTCCCTCCACACCTCTTCCGGTGGGTGCTAGATGGTCCTTGGACTAGTCTTGATGACAGGCTCCCTAAAGGTCTCATTTGAGGTGAAAATACTCCAGGTGCACACTGCACGTAGGGGCATAAACTCATCGCAGTGCAGATTTAACGTCTGCTGTCAGCCTGTGGTGCATGACGGCGCTGCATATTGCTCCATGTTTTGTTACATCCACTTGTCTTCAAAGAGCAGAGATTTGTGCCCAGTGGGGAGGTGAGAGAGAGGAGAGCTCGACCATGCCAAAAAAGACAAAGACCAGTCTGGAATCTCTTGTGGCGGTGAGGGAAAACTGCCAGATAGGACAAAAAATAAATAAATAACCTTCTCTCTCTTGGACATAAACGCTTTGGGAAGAGCCTGAAAGTCCTGCAGAAAACACGATATTAAAAAAAAAAGTCCCAAATAAATCAATAAACAGACACTCAAACATTTGACAGTGCTGCTTGATTTTGTATTCCCAAAGACCTTTCTCCTCATCACAAACGGAAAAGAAATTCCTGTGCTGTTTTTTTGTTTTCTTTTTTTTTTTTTTGCCTAGGACTCAGATAAATGTTAAGCTTATTTCAAAAGGCTCCATGATTAAACATCCCGCTAATCTGGGCACATTCTACATAAAACTCCACAGAGCATAAATCCATTTATTGCAAAATGTGAGGGGAGGCAAACATAGAAAGAGGGGTTGCCGTCGCTTTTCGGGTCTAAAACGGCAACTTTATAAAGATGAGAAGTTTAAGATGAGAGGTTAAAAAGGTGTAAATTAGTCATATGGTTAATGAGGACAGCTGTGTGTGTGGGTGAGAAAAAGAGACAGATATAGGGGAAAACGACTACAAAGGAGTCTAAGAAATACTGTAAATACATTATCACAAACAGATGAAACTGTTAGCCCCATTTGTGTTCCTTACATAATTTATAATGGCGAAATGTGTTAAGTAAATACATTCAGCAGCTCTAGCTATGAACGAGATATTTATGGTCTACTTTCTGTTGTTTCTTCCAAACCTGTAATCCATATAGAAGGAAGGGAGTTGCAGTAGCAGTTTTTAAACTGTTATGTCCCTTAAAGGGATACTGGACTAATCCACTCAGACATGGTGGCTGAAAATATCTCACTGACTCCATTTCATCCTGAAACCACTGCAGACGAAGTGTAAAGTGGAACAATGTTCATCCACATCTTGGACCAAAATTGAAAATTCATATGGTGTATAAGTATGCCTTGTATACCATAAATACTTATACTTGTTAAGCTTGTTATAAGTGTATTTACTCTACATTATACAATCATTGATGACATTCAAGTGAGTGGGATATGTGAGTGTGTATGTATATGCTTAAACATGTATGGCCCATACACTAAATGCCAGCAATCAAGATTGTGTGTGCACAAAAATAAACATTTAGACCTTTTTGTATCCTTTTTGTGTATTCAGATTTTATTAAATTTAATTATTTTATAAATTAACATTGAGCATATCTGGATCCACAGGGTGGTTTCATCATATCAATAAATGGTGTGCCACAAGGGTCAGTTCTTGGTCCAACCATGTTCTCTTTGGCCACAGGGACCAACAAATTTAATACATTTTGATACCTCTTATTTCTTTTATGCTGATGACACAGCTTCAGTACCACAACACGTTTCATTAGAAAAGGAGTGGTGTGCACAGTTATTTAAATCTAACTGGCACAAAATGTTGAATCTATTGAAATTTCCTGTTTTACCAACCAAAAAATATTGCAAAGAATCCCATTTTTCTTTCAGCAATCGACTACCTTAATAATATGACCTCTATCTCCACTCCAGCTTATCCAGAACTCTGCAGCAAGGCTTTCAACAAAATACAAGGTGTAGATCAAACATTACCCCACTTGTAGCTTATCTCCATCGGCTCCTTATCAGTTATAGGAACAATTTTATAACTTTACTTGTAGCATTTCATACTTCTTAACCCTTTAATGCCAAGTGTATCATATTTGATACATGAGTTTTTGAGGCTTCATGAGTGTGATATTTTTTTTCCTGTAAAACCTGATGTATACAATCAAAAAAATAAAATGAAAATACCAAATAACCAAAAAATCAATAAAAATGCCAGATGTAGCAAAAATTATACAAATTAAAACTCATACATGCAAATTGATATTTAATTTCTTTTTAAGGATTTTTTATTTGTCAGAAGGTTCAATAACCACTCAAGTTTCAAAAATTTTTTCATGGTTCATTCTTTACAGGGTTAAATTCGGGGTTTGACACTTAATTTTGCCTGTTCTCATCTTGTGTCTTCTCTGTCCCTTCTATCTCCCTCTTTCCCTTTTTTTCTACTTTTCTTCCCACACTTTGTAATTTCTGTTTGTAACTGAAGTTTGCTTACTTGCTTGCTATAACGACTTTCACTAATAAGGATCTGAATCTGTAATAATCTAATTAACAATTTTACACCACCTCCTTCTGCGGGGTCGAACTTCACAGCATCAGATGTTTTACACTATACCATATGAGATGAGTCAAGCGCTCCTCAACACTCATTGTAGCATAAGGCAAAAGAACATTCACACCGCCTTTGCATGCACTCACATGCTCACACACTCACATGCATACATACACATTTACACGTATATGGTGTGTGTGAGAGGCAGGTGGCTGAAGTTATAAGTGACACTTTTTCCTCTGGTGTATAAGGGACAGTGACATAAGAGTGACATCGGTGAACTTGTTGCTTTTGCCTGAACACACAAACATACTGGCCACAGTGTATATAAAACCCCCTGCAGGGCCTGAAGCATACAGGCTGCTTTTAATATATATTCACTCTGAGGGCAAACAGTCAGAGGAGTGAGGATGCAGTGGAAACAAAACAAGGGATAAGAGAAGAAAAAGAGAGTGATGGGGGCAGAAGTGGGAAATAAAAGGTAGGGAAAGAGCAAATACAAATAGAAACAGAGACAGACAGAGGGACATGAGGAGGTACAAGAGTCAGAGATGAGAAAGGAAAAATAACTAGGACAATCAGTCATGAGTTTCAACATGTGAAGCACACTTGGTGTAGACCCATTCCCTGTCAGGCCTGAAGAGGTGGTGATATGTGACATCTAACTGATCACTGCTGGACTCCTGAGCTGATGACCTTTCTGCTGTGATGCTCTCAGGTCCCCTCGAGAACCCAATTTAGCTCTCCTAGCTCACCACGGTCACCTGAATAAAGGAAAAAGCCACCCAGCAACAAACATAAGGAAAAGAGAAAGGACATGTGAAGGACGGTGATAGACTGCTGAGCAGGAGGCCTGAATATGGGCTGTCCTAAATATGATGAGGACCCTAACATCATGTGGGCCAGATTAGATTTACTGAATTTAAGCATGAGGATGCAAGGTGGTTCACATACACTTAAAAAAAAAAGTTAAAAAAATGTTTATTCATTGTACTTAAGGAGAGTTAGATGAGACGATCAATACCACTCTTATATCTTAGCTTAGCATAACAGCAAAAGCCTGGAAAATGGAGGAAACAGGTAGCTGGCTCTGACGAAAAGGTCAACAACAAGTTAACATGGGAAGAGGCAAATGCGTGGGACTATTTCTTGGCCAGTCTTTATGCTAAGCTAAGCTAACTGTCTCCTGGTTTCAGCTTTAATTTAAATAGACAAACATGAGAATGATATCGATTTTCTCTTCTAAATCTACAAGAAAGCAATAAGTATATTGTCAAAAACTGACTATTATACTATTCCTTTAACAATGATTGTCAGTAGTATTTCTGCATGTTACATACATTTAAACATATGAAATATATTCATACAAAATTAGCATACTTTCAATCCCTCATACATCTAAAATTAATAATGGATACTTGTGGAACAAAAACTACTCAGAAATACACATCCTCTCTCACATAATGCATGTTATAACAGAAAATCTGGTGCTCTTTTCTACAGGATTTGTACTTTACTCTTAAATTCAGTGTTTAATGCTTCAGTTGTATCAAGTTGGTATATGTTTGCATGTTTTAAAATTTCTGAAAAAAAGCTATAACAGTGAATTTGACTCAGTCCTGTCACTGTCACAGTGTTTCCATGATTTTGTCATCATTTCCTCTCAGTCTCATATTAGCACGGTGACACCCTGCTTAGTGAGCTGAGACAGCTTGCACACTCTGCACAACAGCACAAATTTTGTGAAAGGAGCGTGCTCGTTTGACTTTGCATGCAGTGTATCTTCATAGAGCTCATTTCTCAGCAAGCGTAACAGCTCACTAAGCAGGGTATCACCATGCAAATATGAGACTGAGAAGAGACGACTGCGAAACCCCTGCAAGTGTGACACCGTGAGAGCGAAAGAAGTAACGGGACTGTTCAATTATTTATAAGCAGAGATTGTCTGTTTATCAAACTGACGCCTGGAGCGTCGACCATGATTAGACTCAAACAATGGTGGTCTTCTCTGAGTACTGCTGATGCAGCTTCTAAGACACGGCCCAGATATGAATAAAACACAGACAGCATCAAAAAGAGCTGGGAAGTGTGTGTTTGCCTGCACGTGTGTGCATGTGTGTGTGTAGACATCAGATCAGGAGAAAATTGTGTGCGTGTGTGTGTGTGTTATTAGTAATACTGTATTCTGTTTCATGATTGCAACTATTTAATAGTGTGTCATAAGTTGTTATAGTTAGTTGCTGACAAGTGTATTAACACACATTATTTCCGCTCACAACTACATTATAGTGTGTTATATACTATGTAATAATTGTTTACATACTTATAATTGCTGAAATAAAGTGTTACCAGGTTCTAGTTGTTGGGTATATTGTTATCATTATTACGTATTGCTAGAAGACAATTAATCTTATGTAACTAAAATTGACTGTGTTTGACTGGCATTACCTACCACATACCAACAAACTCTGAAGTATTCACGTATGTTACAAAATTACATTATTTGTGAAAACACAATGTAATTATAAGGCCATGTTTCTATCTATATAATCTTTTTTCATATTTAGCCTGACCAATTACTGTGGTCCTTGCCGGTGCTAACTGAGGGTTTCGGATGGTCATGGGACCGCCAGCTGCTTCTTTTCATTCAATGCAGGGGCTCATGCTTCCAGCCAAAACCACACACCCCTCTTTCCCCCCCTTCAAATCACACTGACTTGACCACAACACTGCGGTGACAAGAACTGTATGAGATCCCTCACTGGCTTCCCACTCTGCTTAACTCCTGCCCCACCCAGGCTGTATGGTTCAGTTTGTTTGCACCGTAAGTAGCACTCTCCTGAGCTATTTTCCTTTGGCATTTATTAACACTGAAGCAGCTTTTTGTCCACTAAGAGTTCGACAAACAAGCAAAAGACCGTTGATGTTATATCAGACCATGTTCTTCTACCCTGTAAGTAAGTAATTGGCTACTTACATATCCAGCATAAACAGAGCATCATGGGCATTTCACTAGAATCCTTTGCCTTGTTATACCTTGTCCTTGAGTGTTTGATGATCTCATCGTTTTTTTAATTGATCTCGTGCTCTTCATTTGCATTTGCCTTTCATTTTACTGTTTGTTTTCTTTCCCCTGTAAAGCACTTTACTCTACATATAAAGTTTAATATTACTATTATTAAATGTAAGTTCAGCATTTTCATTCCACTCCAGAGAACAATATCTCTGTTTGAATTTCTTCACCTGCCACTTGTTTCCTTCCACTTCACCCTGGGCAGGTTGTGTGCAACCAGCTTATATGATCTCCTGGACTGAGTGCAGCTTTTCACACTTCGTACGTGGACATTGTTTTGACTTGAGCTGAAAAGTGGCTGAAAGCTGCGTTGTGGGATTCTCAGTGGGATCCGCTGTACTAGCAACCTTTTCACAATAAAGGAGTAATTTGATTCAGAGGTAACATCAAAATCTTATTTAATGCACCCTTAAAGACCCTTCAAATGTTGGTTATAACCTTTTCCTTTCTGCAGGATTTTGTATTGATTTGCTCTATTGTGTATAGCCTTTTCAACAGAGCATAAATAAGTGCCTGTGAAACGCTGAGAATCCAAAGAAATGGTATGAGAGGAGAGCCATTAAGCCACAGGTTGACTCATGAAAAAAATAAAACTGAAGTGATCCTATTAGGTACGAAACACCTTGAGGAACACGTTTTCTCCTAAGATAGCCTTGCTGGATGGCATTAACTCGTCCTCCAGCACCACTGTAAGGAACCTCTGGTGTTTTATTTGATCAGGATATGTCCTTCGACACCCATATTAAGCATATTTCAAGGTCTGCCTTTTACCACCTGCGCAACATCGCAAAAATTCGGCACTTTTTGTCCCAAAGCGATGCTGAAAAATTAGTCCATGCATTTGTCTCTTCCAGGCTGGATTATTGTAATTCACTTTTATCAGGCTGCCCAAACAAGTCGTTAAAGACTCTACAGCTGGTCCAGAATGCCGCTGCTCGGGTGCTGACTAAAACCAGGAAAAGAGACCATATTACTCCAGTACTGGCTTCTCTGCATTGGCTCCCTGTAAAATTTAGAGTGGATTTTAAAATCCTACTCCTCACATATAAGGCTCTACATGGTCTGGCACCATCATATCTTAATGAATTGATAACTCCTTATCATCCGACTAGAGTGCTGCGCAATCCCAAAACGCAGGCTTACTTGTAGTTCCCAGGGTTTCCAGAAGTAGTCTAGGGGGCAGAGCCTTCAGCTATCAGGCCCCTGTTCTCTGGAACCAGCTCCCAGTCTGGGTCCGAGAGGCAGACACAGTGTCAGTGTTTAAGAATAGACTTAAAACCTTCCTTTTTGATAAAGCTTATAGTTAGGGCGGGCACAGGCTCGCCCTTAGTTATGCTGCTATAGGCTTAGACTGCCGGGGGGCTCCCATGATGCACCGGGCACCTCTCCCTCTTCCTCTGTCTCTGCTTCCTCTTTCTCTGCTTCCTCTTCCTTCTGCTTCCCTCTACTCTTATTATGGTAGTAGTGCAAACTGGAGTCACCTTATAAACTGGTTGAAGTGGCTAAAGTAGCTAAAGTTAAAGTGGTTAAACTGGTTAAAGTGGTTAAATTGGTTAAAGTGTTAAAGTGGTTAATGTGAATACTCTTATGTCCTGTAAAGTGCATGTTACTGCCGGAGTCCCCTGGTCCTCCCTGTTCTCTCCAGTCTTGCAGGTTCCTTCACTGATTCTGGTTGTGGTCCATCTGTCTGAGGTTCACTGGCCTGGTGGGGACATGATCTGTGTCTGTGTTGTGGAGAGAAGGTCGAGTGGCCAGAGCTCCATATGAGGACATCTAGGAGATGCACCTGGAACTCACGGACTCATTTCCATTACTTGTGATACCTCATACGTGGACTAAACCCATGAACTCAGCATGTATAATTCCCTATATGATTGATGATGATGTTCTCTGTACATTTTTCTGCATCTATTGCACATCTGTCCATCCCAGGGAGAAGGGATCCCTCATCTGTGGCTCTTCCTCAGGTTTCTTCTTTTTCCCATAAAGGGTTTTTTGAAGTTTTTCCTGACTCGGTTCGAGGGTCTAAGGACAGAGGGTGTCACAACTGTACAGATTGTAAAGCCCTCCCGAGGGCAAACAATGTTTGTGATTTTGGGCTCTAAATAAATAAATTTGAAATTTGAACCGAGGTGTAACATTCTCCTGCAGAAATGAGACGTTTTGTCAGAAAGAGAGAGCAGAATCGAGGAACTTAAGGGACAGCAGAAGACGTGGGAGATCCAAAAATGGGCTCTGAAGGGAGTAAAAGATGGGGGGTATGGCAGGATAAGGGAGGCAGGGAGGGAGAAGGTGTTAAGTTGTAATGGGGCAGGAGCCAGATGCTCCAGTTTCCTTGACAGAAATGGAGGTCAAGTGCAGCTTTATGTGAAGGCAACACAGGGAGAGAGGCATAGACATAAAGGGAGAAATGGAGGAGAGGGAGGTGGTATGATGACTTTAACTAGTGGTAAGGGACACAGCATTTGAGCTCGCAGTGTAGAGAGCCATATCCTTCCAACTATAGCAAATGTGGAAGGGATAAGGCAGGATAAAGGAACACACAGGGTGGTGTCTCCTTCCAGGATGGATGGAGGGGAATAAAAGGCTTTATGAGGAGCCTAAGAACATTAATAGGTGTAAGTGATAGGGAGGGATAAAAATAAAAACATATGTTAACTTTGCAGGGAGGACAGATGGTAATGTGGTGGCTTGAGCGTATGAAGAACACTAATGGATAGAGCGAGTGTATGGGGAGAACACATGATGATCTCAAATAGTACTTCTGGGAGTGTAGGCCTCACCTATTTAAGGGGGAAGGGAAGCATAAATATATATTAGGAATACAGCTATTAGGCAGGGGAGCCCGGATGAAAAATCGCCTTTGTGTATGTGAGCATTTCAACTCGCACTGGATGTCCTCTGGGCCCTGGTAATGATTTTCCCTGAGCAGAATATGCAGTAGGCTAATGTGAAAAAATATACATCACACAACGTGCGCTGTGTGTTTGTTGCGAGCGCCCCGGAACGAACTCATGGGGAAAAAAACTGCAACAGGGCAGATTGAGATTTTTGTTTAGAGGAGAATGGAAAATAATAGACAGCTGTAGGGACTGAGAATTGAGCTGATGCAGCCAATATAATTGCCAAACAGAACTAGGCACACACCACACTGAGCAACAGACTTCAAAGTCAATAAATCCTACATCGTCATGAGCCAAGTTCTACAAGCGTGCGGGCTAAAACTGTAGCGAGCAGGAAAGAAGAGTGTAAACGTGTTAACATACACAGGCGCAAATTGAAAAATACACCAAATCTGGAAAGTGTGTGTCAGCTTTAAAGGGTAAGGCTGGCACTGAATGAAAGACCCAAAACTAACAATGTGAACAAACAAAGTACGTCTCTCATACTTTGACTTCCCTACCCTGTCTGTTGCACTCAGCCACAAGCCCACAGGTCTCTACTGAAGACTGAAATTTAAAAATTAGCTATATATATAAATTCATCTTTAAAAAATGGTTCAGTAATTTCATAAAACAGCTGAGTCCTGTGGTTTTTAGCAAACAGGAATAAACAGTGCATTTACTGGTGATTACTTTCAGCGGTAAATTAATACACAGTGCTCTTTTGAGTATTTCTGGCAGTAAGACAGTGTTGGTGGGATTGAATCAGAATAAACTCCAGTTGCTTGTGTTTATCATATTGAACAAACATGCCACCCAGTGCACTGGTGTGGCCCGCTGATGTGTTTTTAATAGTTTAATCTCTGCGCTCCGAGGGGAAAGTGTGCAGGAGATGACTTTTCGCGGAAGGAGAGAGCCAGGGGAGGGTGGGAGGAGTTCATTGTCCACTGGCTGCACCACCTCTCTCTGATCTGAGTGCCTGGAGAAACAGGACATGGAAATGTGTAACTCTGCCAAGGCGTGTGCGCTTCTGCGTGTCCGCGAGCGAGATAGAGGCTGCGATGTGAGACTGCATATGAGGAGGTTTATAAAAAAGGAGCTACTCTCAACTCCCCCGAGGTGTGCTTTGCGTATGTGCGCGTACACATATGTATGTGATCTGCATACAAATCTCTGTCTGGTAACCCATCTGCCCGTGCGCTAATATTCCCTCATGAGTACTGGGCTGTCTCTGTCTGGTGACCAGTGCTGAGAGGTAGCAGGGATGTAACATCAGGGCCTTCAGGCTTCTACTACAAAATATTGTTTTGCTCAGGAGGCAGGCCTGAGGCGGTTAAATCATGCATCATCACAGGCTCTTTATCCCCATTCATTCCCCATGCACTGAACTTAAGAGCTCTCTGCAGCTACAGCACGTTGTCATCGCTTGTGGAAAAGGGATTGCAATCAGCTAGCATGTTAACTACTCATCTATTTAGGGTTTTACCTTCACACACATAGGTATGGTCTATCCAACCACATTCTGTTAACACTGATTGTCATGACTAGATTTATTAAGAGGTGAAACATTTGGATTCGAACAAATACCACGCTCTGAATTGGACATTTTCCAGCAATATTCTCTAATTCAATAACCCAGCTTGAACTCGAGTCCTGATGACACTGAACCAAAACAGCAATTCAGCCTCCCTTTCAGATCCCTCTCTCTTCCTCTGCTACTTGAAAAACTGAAGCACATATTTCCGTGTCACTCGTGCCTTTCGGTCTCTTCACCCCCAGCTGTGATACGTTCCCAAGCAAGAAGGCTTTTCTTGCATTTTGATAGGCTCCTCCGTCACATAATTGTAGGTTTTCTGGGAGCGCTGGATTTAAAGGTTTGTCCCCTGTTATCAGTGCTAATGAGGAAATGAGTAGCGTTACACTATGTGCCAGAGCAGCAATGCAAGTTTAATGTGCTGTCTGTAAATAACACACAACTGAGTCAGATGTGTGCTTTTAATAACGATAAGTGTTTTCTGTCTGTATCGCTGTGCCCTGTTCATCCTTTGTTCTCTGTTAGGTTAGCAGATGTTTAACATTGTAATGTATTTCTTATAAAATGCAGATCAAGACACTCATTTTTTAACAACAGAAAACAATTGGATTTTTAAGGAGATTCCCAGACTTATTTATTCTGCCAGCAAACTGAATAAATAGTCCAGTAAGACCCAATCGTCTATCAGCCGCTTCTTTCACTCCAAAAATACTCCAGTGCCTCCACTGTGGAGGGAACAAGATGTTCCCATCTTTCGCCATTTTAAACTCTCAATACATAATCATATGGATTGCAACCAATTTATCCAAGCCGTCATCTTTTCCCTCTTTCACCCCCTCAGCTGTTTTTTTCCTTGACAGGGCAGCTGGTTGCATTGTATCATCTCAATGTCTCGCTTCGCTGCGTGTACAAACCTTTTTTGGCAACTACAAGCAGCCCAGCCAGCCAAGAGAGGCTTTTGTCGACTCCTTCCCAGTCTGTATTAATATTTACCAGGCTAGGAAACAGAGGCAGATGTCAACCATGAGGCGATTTCTTCGTGTTGCTAGTTGGTGAGCCCACTCTTGTTGTGGATTAAAGTGTAATCCAAACATCAGATTTGTGGTGTTAAAACATTTGTGCAATTGCAAGTGCTGGGGGGGGGAGCCCCCTCTGAATTTTGGCTGCTGCAGTACTGGAGAATTCCTTGATAGCCAAGACTGGTGTACTATTTCAGTGATGAAATACAATATTTACCAGCATATTTATCATTCTCATTGTGGTCTTTTTGACACCTACACATATGGAACTAGCAATTTACTAGTCTGAAGTGTATTTCATTTTGGCACTGAGCTGAAATATATTATGTGTTTATACACTGTCAAACAAGAAATAATATATCCCACACACTCAATGTAACATAATGAATAACAACAGGGATTAATAAACATAATGGACTCAGTTTCTCTTTATATGTAATATAAGTCTAAACTCTTTCCCACCCTCCATTATACCCACCAAGAGTCCAAATGTGCACTGAATACAATATAAAATCTAATATCTTAAATAATATTAAAACTTGACACATCTTATAGATATGATCTGCATTGTGGTTAGGATGCTGTGCAACACAGCATTGTATTTGTGCGGGAGACTGTATGACACCCAATGAGACTGTATAAATCGATACACACTCTCATGAAAACACACCCTACAGTAATCAGTGTGTTCAATGCCAGAAGCTAAAAATGCCAAGAAAAAGCATTAAAACCTATTCCAGTGCTTATGTCTGAATTTCAGCACTGGACAGCTCCTACGCAGAGGACAAGAGTCTTTTCAGGAGGGACAGCTCCCGGGTCTTGTTCAAGACACTGGATCAAATGATCACCACATGCTGCTGAGTATTTCAATCCTTCTGTTGCGACACCTGAAACCTACAAGAACGGAGCGAAATAAGGTTGACCAGCACATCCAGATCTCTCCCCACTCCCCTAGTTACACTCCTCGCTAATCAAAAGACATCTTAACGTCCGTAGATGTCATGGCAACAGGGTTTAACAGCTTAAATGGACAGGGGTGTTTCGGACAGGGTGCATGTTGTTGGGTTCTCTGTTGCATATTTTGAGAATTTAAAGGTGCTTAAAGGAGCACTCTTGCGCTTTCTCAAAACTGGGGGGACACACAAGAGATAAAACAAGAACAGTCAACAATAAAGCAGCAGACGCCAAAATATCCTGACCTTTAGTCTCTGGTGTGGACCAAGCTCCAAAAATGCTGGATCATATATTTACCATACTGCATTCCCATAATACATTTTCATAGCAGCCTTTATTGTGCCTCCCTGTCTCCTAAATGTCAAGTTCTCTTAAAGCCCACACCTCTAGTTTGTTTTTTTGTTTTCTGAATTTAAAGCCTCAAGCTCAAGCCAAGATAACCCCTCCAGAGCTACAGAAGACATTATACAGCTGTTTTCCAGCTGCAGGTACTCTAAGTGATGAGTATACTGATTTTGGGGGCGCTACAGAAGACATAATGAAATGCTCTCTGCTCAGCGGCAACTGTAATTTTGCTCAGCTTGTGGAAAACTTATTGAAAATTGCCTCTTTATACTGTGTTTTCATCCCCAACTATAAGAAATTAAAAGGGAAGAAAAGGAAGGCGGCCCACCCAATTCTGCAGGGATTTCCCAACAACAAAGACCGTCCAAAACTTTCTGCATGGATTTCCTCTGGGGGGCAGAGATGGATGCAGTTCTTTTCCCAGTCAGACGCTAATTTGGGTTTACACTGATTAAGCTGTCCATCGTGCTGCCGGGAGACCTCTGTGTATGTGTGATCCACTGTTTGCCTGAGCATATGTGAGCAGAATCTCTGAAGCTTAGGGGGACGCTGTCAGCAGTGCCGGTGATTCACGGGGAGCCGTGGAGAGCCAGTGACATAGTGGGATTACAGATGGGAGAGGAAACCCTCCCCGCTCAGTCAACAATTAACAAGGGGGATAACTGCAAAACAAGCCTGGCGATCCCGTCGCCGGCTCGGTCCTCAGGTGCACAGAGGGAGAGCGGCTAATTGAATGCAGAACTGAAACTAGGATTGAGTAATGAGACACGATGAGGCAGTGTCTCCGAATCCTGTCTGCACTTCATCTTGTTTTCTTACATTAATGAAGGCAAAACATTTCACAAACTCATACTGTGGCATCTTGTTACAGAGGCCTACGAGGGGCCTTGGTGGCTGCTTTGAAATCCACTCCTGGAAAATGATCGTTTATTACCTGGATGATGATGAAAACGTCAGTACAGTTTAATATACCTCCATACCCCATAATATAATGAAATATGATAACATATGCTACCTATTGGCAGCCTGGCCTCTCACGGTGACTAATAATCTCAATAATACTAAGTGTTAGCCCCGCAGGTCTCAGGTTGTGAACTCTCACTAAGCTGACAAGAGCAGCTTTTGACCCTCAACCCCCGAACCAGTAGCCAGGCAGCTCATGTCCAAAGGGAGACAGTGGCCTGACAATGATCCCTCGCCCCAGGCTTTGTGCTGTCACAGCATACACACCAACACATTATGTTTACTTGGGCTCCTTATATGCAAGTTTCAATGCACTAGTTTCTTTGTTTTTTATTTTTTACTTTGTTGAGCTTGTTTCGTCTTGGGCCAGTTTTTCCTACTGTACCAGTAAATCTGAAGCCTTAACCCTAAACCCTAACCCTGTAAATCTGAGGTGAAAACTAAAAGCTGGTCCAAATACTGTATTGATCCTCGAAAAACATGTATCGCTGAAGGTAGAAAGTGAGTCCCGCTATGCTACGTACTGCTCCAAAACTTTATTATTTATTAATGTTACATAAAGATGTTGTTTCAAACCTGAAAAGGCAAACAATGACCCCCTTCAGTGTTCATACTTTTGGAGTAGCTCATGTGACCACAGGCATGAATGTCAGGACCAGTGTGACATAAAGCTAGTAATAGTGAGTGGAAATATGTTTATTAGCTTTTTGGCAGCAAATTAGATGAGAATATCAATGTCATTCTCAGATCTGTTGGCTAAATTCAAGGTGAAAGCTTGCAGGTAGCTTAGCTTAGCACAAAGAGGGGAAACAGCTAGTCTTGCTTGGCCCAAAAGCGGAAAAAAATAATCTATTTTTCTATGTATTATATCTTGTTTAAAATATACAAAAATTAAATTATAAAAAAACCTCCATCAATTTGGCGTTTTGCGGTTATGTTGCAGGAGTTATGAAATCTGTTGCCAGGGAACCGTGGTCACGTAACGCCCTGTAGAACCAAACGCTGGTTTTCGTACAGATCAAACAAGCGAGACATAATTGTGTCATTACCTTTGGAAAGAGTCAGGCTAGCTGCTTCATCCTGCATCCAGTCATAATGCTAAGATAAGCTAACCAGCTCCTATAGATTTAGGCCTCATATTCTTGTCCAACTCTGCCAGTAAAACGAAGACGCGTATCTCCCAAAAATGTTGCTGTGTGTCTCAATTAGTAGGCCTCCGTGTAGATATCAATCGAAACGAGTTAATATTTCTATACAACTTCAACAATATGGTGGACATAAACTACAGCATGCATACAAGCATGGTGTGAGACCTGACCAAACATCTAACATGCTAGTTACATGTCATTCCCCCACCCAGCGACACCACAGAGAGCAGCCGCTTACTTGTGCAACAGCGGTCAGGCACCTTGACACTCCCACTGAGGTTTACTTACCACGTTTCCACCACGACCAATGGCTTTGACATGCAACAGTTCACAGCACCCTCCATACCCTCTCCTCCCCCACTAAAGATAAGAGCGAAATAATCAATTGAGCCACACTAGAGTAAATAAACTTGATCCAATACAACTGCAGCTGATCAATATAATAGCCTTCAGGCGCAGCTCAGAAGGAGTCTGATGAGGAATGCAGAGTGGATTGTCTCTAATTCGGAGAAAAAAACATCTGGATAGCAGCTGGACACTAAATTGAACTTCAGCATAAGAGTGAAAAATATATATTTCAACCACAGGGAAAGCAAATGAGGCTTATTTTCAGTCCAAATAGCGAGGAAGGGTGGATGAGAAGGTGTTTTATTAAAGGTTTGTGGCTTTGTTGTTGTTTTTTTTTCGGTCTTCTCCTAAAAAGAAGTGAGGGAGTTTCAGCTCAGATTTTACTCTCACTCTCAGCATGTGAGTAATTTTGCCCGTGGCACAAATGTTCCCATGCATTAGACAACAGCGCAATCACGGATGGGAAAATCCATCTGCCTGACGAGGAGCAGAGGCAGCTGTCAAACACAAACACGACGACACCATCAGCGGTCAAGCTGACGCGCAAGAAAGCAAACACAGCAAACGTCGACGTGGAAAAAAAAAACCCGGGATGAAATGATTTGACCCCTATCCACTGAATCCAAGCAGAGCGGTGGTTTACATTTTTTTCCCAGCCGCTGGCAGTCCTCTCTGAGCAGCCGTCACGCGTTACTTTTTTTTTTCTCCATTAAATGCCAGCCACTGCGTCTGTCTGCACCAAAAACAACCTCGCTGCTCTGAAGCTTCGCCCGAGCAGCCTAAATGGAGTAGACGAGCCTGCGCGCACCAGTGTCACATTTTACTACTACTATAGCAGCTACATGTCACACACTGTGCGCAGAGACGTGCACCTTTGACTATCCCACGACGCGTCCTCTCCCCCCACACACACACACACACAAAGCGGATTTTGGGGGGGGACCAAAGGCGTCGAGCGTTGCAGAGGAATCGATGACATCATGTCTGTCTGTGGGGAAGATGTGTTTTTTTTTTTTTTTTCCTTTGGAGCCGTGAAAACAGATGCCCGTCTGGCCTCTGGTTGCAGAGTTGGAGTATTTGACGCGGGGAGGGGGGAGCAGGTGAACTGAGGCGACCGTGCGCGCGTGGTGCGATGTGGACGGCGCGCCTTACGCACCCTCAGACAAGCGCGCACACACACACACACACATATAAGCGTTCAGCTGCTACCTGTCCGTCTTTGAACAAATAGCCCTCGTCTTCCCTCCCCACACAAGCGCAATGGCGCACTGTGATGAAATAATCACAGCGGTGCAGCTTTCTGTGCAGCTGTGGCAGTTTGCTCTGGACACGACTGGCTGAGAGAGTAAAAAAAATAATAATAATGTTGCAAAGGACGTGTGCTTGGATGTGCTGGAAATGCAAATGCGGGCGTGTGTGCGGCACCAAATGTATATGTAGTGGAGACTGCGCGGCGAGCGTAATGGCATCACCACGGTGCTGATTTTCACCCCAGTCATGTACACAACAGCGGGTTATACCAGGTGACAGTCAAGAAGAGGTTAGAAGGCTGAGTGGATGGATGGAGTGAGAGGAGCTGGAAGCACTGCGCTTTGGGGGGGTTACTGATTCTTTTAAAGGCGAAAACTTTCAGCTTGTCTTACCTCCACACTTGTCCCAACTGAAAGATGTGTATGACGGTCTGCCAGACCCAGACAGAGAGGCGGCAGCACCTGTCTCTCTGCAGACCGACCGTAGCTCTTCGGCTGCTCAGCCCCTCCACGGAGCCCAGTCCGCCCCCAGTGAAATCCTGCACAAACCACCTGAAGCTCAGGATCTGGACCAGGACCGAGGGCACCAGCACGAAGAACAGGGTCAGGCCCGACCACAGGAAGTCCTGCTTGTGGTAATAGTCGATAGCCAGCCACAGATCGGTCCCCACGTCCCAGAAAAAGACCAGCAGCGCCAGGATGATCCACAGGCAGTCCAGCCAGAGGCGCTCCTCCTGCGGTGGCGGCGCCGCATCTCTCCCCTTCCCCTTCCCCCGGAGGTAATGCAGGCAGGCGCTCCGGCAGCCCCAGTAGCACGATGAGGTGTTGCAGCAGTGGCAGATGTGGAAGGAGCTGCCGTTCCGGGTGTCGTCCTCTCCCGTCCCCACCACCTCGTCCAGGTTGTGCAGCTGGGCGAAACCGGTGACGACCCCGCGACCATCGGATTTCGCTGCCATCTTTCCCTCTGATGTTCCCACCTCCTCCGGCTTCCGGGGTTCGTGACGACACTTCCCTGACACCTGTTTTGCACCCCAAATGTTGGAGCCATCTAAAAGCGGGGTGTCAGCGCGTCGCTCACTCTGTCCCCGGGTAGCGCACCGGCGGCGCCGCGCACGCAGCGCATCTTGTCTGTGGCTTCTCCCTCCGCTGCAGATCTGTCCCCACCTGGCCGCGCCGATCTAATCTACAAGTTCAGACAGTTTAATTTTGCAACTCATGCGTCCAGCTGTGATCGAGCGATGTTTACCTGCGCGCTAATCTCTCTCCCCGCCGCTCAGTTGTTTCCCCTCTCTGCGGCTCTCCTCCAGCTGCTGCAAGCTGAGTGCCACGAGCAGACCGTCCCTCCACTGTCCCACTCCGACGTAATTCATCCATCCTCCATCACTCCCCTCCTCCTCCTCCCTCCTTCATCTCTCTCTCTCTCTCTCTCTCTCTCTCTCCTCACACACACACACACACACACACACAGTCTCTCTCCCTCTCAACGTGGTTGCCATCTAGCGTCTCGTTTGAAGCCCCCCCCCCAATAAAAACAAGCAGGAGAGGACTGCATGATGTAATGCAACATGCCTCATCAACACCAAAGGAAGTCTTTCCTGTTGTTTGAACAGCTGAGTCAGTCACAGTGACACAGTGTGGGGTCACTGTTTAGCAAGAACAAAAAAAAAAAAAGAAAAGTTCTCCCACTGACCACAAAAGCCTCCTGCAACGACTTTTATTGCTCTGTGTAGTCTTCACAGTGCCCTTGTTGTGTGTATGGGTGTAATGTCCACATAAGATTTTATCAGCATCTGGTGTGTTTAGTACACTTAATCTTTTTTTTTCTTTTTTTTTTGTAAGAGAATTGCCCTTTCTACCTGCATGCACCAACAATTAGAAGTTAATGGCATGAGAAAAGAGCAAGCTATAGGTAGCTTCTACACACCATCTCCCCTGAGGAAAGACAGAATTTATCTATAGGTGAATCTATAGACCTCCACAGTGGTTGCTAAGAGACATGCTGGGTTTTCTCTCCCTTCTGCAGGTTTTTTTTCTCCCAGCAGCAATGTAGGGGTTAGGCATGTGCTGAAAAGTGACATCCCCCCCCCCCTCTTCTGGTAGCATGTGTGAGCAAAAGGCTGGTGAGTCCACTGCAGGCTCAACAATACTGTGATTAGACTGTGCCCACAGAGCTGCCATGCAGGGTCACATCCAGTGTGAGATTGATTTGATCATGTCCGCTTCTCACCCCCGCTGCCTGCTCTGCTCGCCTGTTCGGCGCCGGATTCGATGGGAGCTGTCCAGTGCTGAAACAGTGCTGAACCCACCACAACTCTCTGAAGCAAGCTGGTCTGCAAACACTCATTCATACGCAGAGATAATCAAGTACACAATATTACAGAAAGAGTAGAGTCAAAAAGAGGAGATAAAAAATACAACACTTAAAAGGGAGAAGAGTTAATGGTGATGGCCAGAAGCACCATATGTCAGTTTTTTGGGTTCTGGATTCAAGCAGACATCATTTGTATTTCTTTCAAACTTGAATTTGATCTCACTATGATGGGAGCAAAAGAGCGCACATACCAGATACACCACGCATATAATTTTACCTAATCGTTCCAGCTTTGCAAGGCTGAAGTGATGATTAAAGTACAGACAGCTAATCATGCCCACCACCATTTTCGCTCAGTTGCGATCATCATTGTGATAATGCTGTTAATCCGAGAGGAGCTATGTCAGGTGAGACAGTCACATGTATTCCAACCCAAAAACAGGTGAGGACCTTAACTTAAGTGTCTTCTACTCTAATTAATTAAATTAAATTGGGGTGAGTACAAAATGTGAAGTGCACACAACTCTGGGTCAGTGAGGCAACAACATGGCACATCACCAAGCTGCCTGGATTTAAATAGACTGAAACTGAGGAACTTTTACATTTACAATGGAATTATCTGCACTTTAATGTCATTTTCTATAGATATATAAAAGTCTCTGATTCAAATATTTTGAAGAAGACTTTAATGCAGAAGAAGACTTTAATGCCGTCATCATATCCACCTCTACTGGTCTTGTGACTAATGACAAATCACATTGGAGCAAAATGTCAACTCATTATGGAGAAGGAAAGCATGACTAGTTTGCTGTCTCTCTCTCTGAGCAGCCAGGGTACAAGACCCCATTGGATCAGTGAGATGGAGCCCACGGCGACATTAATTCACATAATTATTTCTGATTGGGTTCATTGGACCAGGTTTTTTTCTCTGGTTTCATACTAAAATGCCCTTCTGTTTCTCCCAGCCACCATAATATACCTCACAATACATGAAAAAACACCCTTTTTGTGTATTTGATATGATCACAGTTAAGATATATAAGGCGCTGTTTGTTCTTTTTAGTTATTATCTAAAGCATAGAAATCAATATAATCTACAAAATGTGTTCCAGTATGTCACCAGTAGGTGAATTCTTTCTTGGATTGGGAAAGGGAAGAGCTTTGTTTCAGAAATGCAGGAAAAGTCACCGTGATGCTACAAGGAAAAAATCAGGGTTCCTCTGGGTCAGATAACTGGGAGGGGCGGGGGGTTGTTTGAATGTGACCGAATGCACACAAGAGAGCATGGTTGTGCACATCACATCACGAGAACCTGCTTCATCTGAGTCGAATTCATTTTCTCTCCTTCCTCTGGGCTGTTAGGCCTCCACAGTGCCTTCTGAGCGGCGCGCTGGATGCACACTCAGCTCTAATGTGCACAGGAGATGGTAGTGCAGTTTGATGCGGCGGAAGGCCTCGCAGCGATAGAAACAATCAAATCAGATGACATCAATTCAAATTATACAGCAATTTTTAGCCAATTTGTCACAAGGCGCTTTACAGGGCAACAAACAGGCATTAGTCATTTTAAACAAAGCAAAAAACAAATCACAGGCCTGACATGAGTGTGTGCGAGACGGAGAGAGTGGGTGAACGTTAAAGAGGAGTTTAAAAGAATACGAGGCAGGAGGGGCGAGAAAAGCGGAGGCCTCTCGAGGAAGAGATCAGGATGAAGGCTGGTTAAGGGGGCGCGGGCTAAATAAATCAGACAGTATGTGCATGTGATTTCCACCCATGGAGAAGCGGCCCGCAGAGAGAGGGAGCGGTGATTCTTTCTAGCCAGCTGTACTTCAAATGTAAATCCTTAATCCTGTGAGCAACACGTTCAGGTGGAGCAAATCAATGATGAATGAATGATTGTGGGCATGGCTGTTTTGCACTTTGTTCCTCAGACTATAATCCATACAAGCAGCAACAAGAAGCCAGTAATGACCTGTCTGTGAGAGATCTTTTCAGCTTGTGCGAGTGCTCCTGCGGCTCAGGCTTACCAAGGTGTGTGGGTCATTACACCATGCGAAGGCAAAAACTCCGCACTTCAACCCACATGAAAGTGGGGAAAACGAGCAATGGAGTCAGTTTCACTCGCTCTTAGTTTCATGTTGGTGGATTTTACAGCAATACTGGAAGCGAAGTTTGAAGAGAAAGAGGATTTTCAGCACACCGAAACTGCTGTATAAATAACATTCATCAGGTTACTGCTCGTGTCAAAACTCGTGCCAGAATTTATAGTTGTGCATCTACCAGATAAGCCAAAACAGGCATAAATGATTTTAATGATGAGTTATGTGTGGGTACATTACAAGTGACTAACCAGGCATCTGCCCAACTGTTTGAAAAGTAAACTTGACTTTTCTTTATGAGTGTGTCTAAAATCTGAGAGGCGGCGATATTACATTTCATGGTGCTGCTCCGTTGTGCTATGATTGGTAGGTCTATTTATTTTTTAAGTTAAAGATTTAAACAGGGGAATGTATGAAAGGGTAAGGTGCTGCAATGCTAGTAATTAAAGTAAAATGAGGAGTCAGGAATTATAAATTAATGCTAATTGATGCATGTGCGCAAATACTTCAAGTGACTTTACCAGCATCCCTGAATAAGTCAGTACCCCACAAGTCAAAACTAGTTATCACTAATTTCATCTCAGTTCTTTCATCCAAATGCACAAATCTGATAGGTACTCTGCTTTGTTTGTTGTGACTATGTTTCGTCAAGTGATCTCAGACTGAGCAAATCAGCTCTCAACATGTATGAAAATTTGATGACAGCAAATAGGGGAAGCATATTGCTCGGCGGCACATGTGTGGCATGTGCTAAATAATGCAGACAATGTAATTAGTGATGAATACTTCAAGAGCTTTTTCAGTTATTCCCTTTGGAAATTGTTGATGTGAGCGTTTCAGCGCAAAACTCCCTCAAGTGTTCAACCGATGCAGGTACTATCAAATACAGATCTGAAGAAAATTTAACTAAATGTATTGTTCTACCTTTCATAAGCTTGATAAAGATATATAAGAGCTTTTTCCAAATGTTCACAGGCTGTGGGGCTACTGATGGAGCTTGTCTCAGAGCTTACATAACAAATTTTGGTATTAGACTCTGCACCCACGTTTAAGTCATCATTATCCACCGTGACAGACCGCTCTGATTCACTGGACAAGCCCAAAATAACAGACAAACACCACACAGAAGAGCAAACAGCAAACAAGCTGCTCAGAACAGAAGGTTGGATGAGACATTGTCTTCATCAGAGAGACTGAATGAAAAGCTTCAGTGAGTAATGGTGTAGGTGTGGGTACAAACTGTCAATCCCCAAAACTTGCTGGAGGACGTTCCCAAAATGTTCCCAGCTGAATGTCAAAATCGGATCTGCGTGACGCAAGCGAGCATTCACAGTTCACTCAAGGAAGTCAGTGATAGCAACTTGATTACAGTTTGACAGTTACTGGTTGCAGTTACTCATCCAGGTCTATCAAGTGTTCTTTTAATGGAGACTAGTTTTGTGTGTGACGGGTTTGTTGAGTTTAATAAATTCATAAACGAGTTGAATGAATATTTTTCACGAAATTCTTCCGAGGCACAGTGGGCAAAGTGCGCTCCATCAAGTGCTCTCTCTTTCAACATTCAGCTGCTGCCATAAAAGTTAACATTTTATTACTGAACCTTTTGTAACAGATGCTAAAATAAATCATCTACTCCTGCACCGGCGCATTTGTATAAGAATCCTGTTAAATAAAACATAGAGGTTATGTTCACTCTATTGTATCCGGCTGTGAAGTGAATATTTGCTTTGAAAGCTATTTTTTATCAGCCCATCTTCTTTCTTTTTTTTCCTTAAAAAAAAGCCACAGCAAAGCATCATTTCCTCAGGTTAAGGGCAGTTATTTGGTTTGTAAAGCAACGCCGGGTTTCACATTCAATTGAGCCCTGGTGTCTATACGTGCGTTCTCTATGATGTGGGCTGGAAGGGCCCAAAGCGAACCATCTATTGTGAAGCCCAGACAGGCTGCAACTGAAGCAAATACTGCACTGATACGCAATATATCACAAACACACACACACAGAGACACACACACACTGCTCTGACAAAGATGTGTCTAAAACTAACAGGCCCTGCGTAGCCTTTGCCAAGCCATCTGCTCTTCTTCTTCTTCTTCTTCTTCTCCTTCCAGAAGTGTTCACCTCTTTAGGGAGTTTCCCATTCAAAGCTTCTTCATGTGCTTTAAGATCTCAGCAGGCAGGCCTCCTCACTATCTTAAGAACTAAATTTAAAAAAAACTCAGGCAGCAGCTTTTTCCAACCGAAACCCCCTTTCTTCAGAATAACCTCCCAGCTGCTACTGGGAAAGCCGAGTCTCTCGTGATGCGTAGAAGAAAAGCGTATTTATTATATCGATCTGCGCACAGGTTTCTGTTTCACTTCAAATTAATTAAAAAAAACACTGGAATGCCTTTAATGCAGGTAAATGTAGTTTATAGCTCAGCTGGAGCACATCATCCAGCTGTCAGGATCCTACGTCTCTCTGTGGTCATCCTCATCCCACGCCTCCCCTCCTCTACTGTCATATCTGCGTCAGGGTACAGATGTCTGGTGTGCCCACTGTGTGCCCTACTGGCTCCTCCTCCTCTTCAGACAAGGTAGATCTCTGTTCTTCTCTGAATTGTGTCTCTAAAGTTACCCTGCCCACTGTCATACTGCACATCCTCCGAGGGGTCTACTCACCTCCCCCTTTTGCCCTGACTACACCAACCTGGACTTATTTCACTGGAAGCAAGCCTTGGACCTGTTTATCTGATGACTTAATATTATATTGTAATATTTAACCATATTATTATGGTAAACTGTTAAAACTCTTTGTTCATTCATATAGCTCCTCTTCCATACCCAGCTGAAAGAAGGATGGCTCTCTCTTTGTATCCCCTCTCCGGAGATTTCCTCTTTTTTTCTCCCCTTATGTTGCTCTGCAATTGCTTGTCAGACCGGTAACGCTGTATATACACTATAGATACCAATTTACTTTTCCTTTTGTGTGAGTGTCCAAGTAGCCTTCATATTCTTTTTCTTCTAGTTTCCAGCCTGTTCATGTTCCTGACTTGTTGCCTGCTGTTTTTTTGCATTTAGTCTGCCTTATTTTGCTGCCCCTTAATTTGTGTGTAAATGAGTTCTTAAATCCCCTCGTCTGCCTCAAGAGTCTGCTTTTGAGGCTGGGGCCATTTAGTCGGCTTAAAATCTATGATCTGCTATCAAAATAAAACATACACACATTTACCTAAGTCACTTTTGGAGAAATTATATGGATTTCATTAATTTCCTGGAGACTTACCCTAAACATACTTATTAAGCCCAGAATCAGCTTTTTCCCAACTGGGGATGTCTTTTTTTGTCCACAGTTGACCAAGCCGTCTCCAGTTAGCTGGTGTTGAGTCTGAAATGTGTCCCCCTGAAAGTCTCTACACACACACACACACACACACACACACATTCCCTTACTTGGCCACCACAATCAGTGGTTCATGCAGTTCATTGAGTTCATTCATTCAGACTCATTTTGAGTCTCTCAAAAACCTTTCAATGGCACCACCTAGTGTCTTTTTTTTTGTTATTATTACATGTTTCATACAGCAGGAGGTGAATGGATGTCAGATGGATGAGCCATAGACGAAATTTGGAGGTGTTCATTAATGATAATAAATAAATGCCTGTGTGATTTTACAGATCATCCCCATTTAAATCTTCAACACATAAACAGTGAAAACTTTTTTTACAGCCTTTGGTAGGTACTAACATCTAAATAGTCTTGTTTACCTCTCAGATCTATCCCTGTATCCTCACCTTAAATGTCATTTAGATTTCCTTTCACACTGTCTTTTGCTTTTAGAGGATGTCCACTCTTTAATCCATATCACTGACCTCACTAATTATGCTCTACTGCTTAAATGTTAAAGGAAAAGCTAGAATAGAAATAAATCTTTTCTTATGATAGTGAATTAACTTACCCCTCAGATGATTGAACTGGATGAATGAGATGTTAAAACAATTAGAAAGCACAACGTGAAGCATATTTCTTTTAAAAAGGATGAAATTCAGACATTTGTCTTGGTCCATGTTGCGCAAGTGCGTTGTTTCCAGTCGGCGTGTTTTTGTGAACGGACCATTCTCGCCCGACAGCAAAATAAAGGAGAAGATAACCAGGCAAGTGTGCGAAAAATACTCGTAGCATCAATGAACAACGTGCATTTATGTTCGGCATATTTTTAGTATGTATGCCGTTAACGTTTTGACCTAAATGTAAAGATGTCGGACGGATGTCAAGGCCAGTAATGCTGCTTCAGTCACGGTTAGCTCGCTGGCTAACGTTAGCCACCTCATTTCCTGACTCCGGCTGACATCAGCAGCTTTTATCTGGTTAATGTGGACCGATAATTTTCACTAAAGGCACCACAGCAGAGCCAGATATAGCCTCTCAGAGCAGTGGTATACTTGGTTTATTAGCTGTGTGCAGTATGATTTGAATAAAAAAAAAACCCGCATCATCGTTATCTTCATCAGTCTTTATCAGGTATGTTTACATACAGTGAATCCGACTCCAGTTTTTATAACACTCTCACTGTACGAACACAGAAATAGAGATACGTGCGGCTCAAAACAGGGAAAACAGCTCGACAAGGTAAAAAGAATATTCAAACTATTTTGTAAATACAGATATAGAAAAAAGGAAATAATAACAACAGCAGGAACATGTAGGCAGTAACACAATAGTGCAGAGGATGCTGAAATAAATATGATTACTGCAAGAGGTAGATTTACATACAAGAGGAAGGTGGATGTGACTGGATATACAGTGATGTATTGTTAAAAAAACAGTGTTTATTAACAATGAGAATATATGTAGGCCCAGTGGATGTTTGTGTAGCAGGGTTTGTTATCACAGGGATTGTTCTTGACACTGTGACTAGTGTTAATGTTCATGAGAGTGACAGCCTTTGTAAAGAAACTGTTGTGGTGTCTCATCATCATCGTCACATGCTGTGTTTTCCTCTGCTCAGGTCATGGAGTTTGCAGAGTTGATAAAGACCCCCAGGGTGGACGGGGTCGTCTTACATCGGCCTTTCATGCCCACCGTGGAGGGGACGCTGTGTTTGACAGGTCATCACCTGATTCTCTCCTCCCGGCAGGACAACACAGAGGAGCTGTGGCTGCTTCACTCAAACATCGACTCCATAGAAAAGAGGTGATCGTATTTTACACACTCTGTCACCATCACTAACAGGGGTTAAGTATTCAGATCTTTACGTGCTAACAATACCACACAGTGAAAATACTCCATTACAAGTAAAATCCTGCATTCAACATTTTATGTAAGCATTGTATGGAAGTATTATTAGGACAATTTAGTCTATTATTATATGTGAAGCTTCTGGATAAATTCTACTGCTGCATTAATGCGTATATTGTATTTTACTTTAGCTCATTTGAACTACTTTTTGTAGTAGTAGTAGTTTAATATACAGCACTGCATCATGGTCTGTGTGGTCTGTCATAATTTGTTTGTAGTGCCTCTGTCCTGTGAGGAGCACGTATATCTGTGAAGTAAGAAAAACGGCCTGTTTTCAGCTTTATGACAGTACATTATACAACACGCTTGTGGAGGGTTTAAATGGTTAATGTAGCTTCAGCTTTTCTCAACATACAAAGGCACACTTCATCCTAGTTTATCACACACATTCAACATTAATATCACGAAATTTAGGAACATTTTTAATCTACAAAGTAACTAAAGTTGACAGATAATGTATTTCATATATATTATATTTATATTTATTAATTAATATTAATATAATGATGCACAATAATATTGATATATTAATTAATATATTTATAATTAATATTTATTAATATTTCCCCCTGGCACATGTAAAGGGGAGATTGTGTGGTATATTTTTGCATTTTGTAATGTCTTTAGAAAACCTGGTGTGAAAATAGAGGCAAATCAGCAGGACATATATTTGGTGAATTGAATTTGAGTAACAAGAGTTACCTGGGCCTACAGTTTTCTGTGAGTTTGTTCCAGATATATGGTGCATAAAAACTGAGCACTGCTTCTCCATGTTTAGTTTTGACTCTGAGGACAAAAGACTGACTTGTCACACACCACCTGCAAGGTCTGCTTTATAACGTAGCTGAGGATCAGAAATGTATTCTCTCCAAACCACTCAGTGCTTTATAAATCAACAATTATTTCACAAACAGGAAGTCACTGTAAAGATCTCAGAACTGGAGTGATGTGATTCACTTTCTTCGTTCTTGTGAGGACTTGAGCAGGAGTGTGCTGAATCAGCTGCAGCTCTCTGATTGATTGTTGTAAAGACACCATCACAATAGTAGAGTCTACTGAATACAAATGCATGGACAGGTTTTTCCAGCCATAAGACGTGAATCCTTTAATCCTGTATATATTCACAAGGTGACAGTAGGCTGACTTTGTAACTGTTCTAATATGGCTGTTGGAATTAAGGTCTGAAAGCAGGAGACCAGTGCTAGCTCTGAAGCCTGTGCCTTGATCAAACGCAGGCAGGGGAGGGCGAACATGTATGTCTTTTGGAGGGGGGAAATGCCAGAGTGCCAAGGCAGAAACATAACATGAGGAGAACATGCAAATTCCAGTGCTTCACACAGGCAAAACTGTCAGCTTTGACCTTTCTATCTACTTATCTTTTGAATAAATTCTTTGAATTCTCTTTCAGATTTGTGGGATCTCTGGGAACCATCATAGTCAAATGCAAAGATCTGAGAGTGATTCAGCTCGATATCCCTGGCATGGAGGAGTGCCTCAACATTGCCAGCTCTATTGAGGTAAAAAAAACGGTCCAAAATATTCAAATTCTATTAACTTTTTAACTAAGTTTGAACTGTTAAATGTTCACTTCTTCTTCAACTGAATTCAATTGAAATTGAGTATGAGATTAACAAAGACATATTCTGAATCCCTCTCTAGGCTCTGTCCACACTTGATTCAGTCTCCTTGATGTACCCTTTCTTCTACCGGCCCATGTTTGAAGTCATAGAAGACGGCTGGAACTCATTTCGCCCAGAGGATGCCTTTAAAGATTTGGAGTCTATGGTATAGACATGATCAGTGATTATTCTTATTATTGAGGACATTCTCTCATTCTCCCTGTCGTACATGCTGAACACCCCCCTTTTTAACCCGTCACAATCCCTTTTACCAGACAGACGAGTGGAGGCTGAGCGAGGTCAACAAGGACTTCAGCGTGTGTCCATCATACCCCCCTTTAGTGGCGGTGCCCAAAGATGTCGACGACGACACACTGAGGAAAGTCGCTACCTTTCGTCATGGTGGCCGTTTTCCAGTACTCAGCTACTACCACAAGAAGAATGGCATGGTGGGCACCTGGGAAATGGGAGTTTATATGAACATGTTCATTGTGATATAACACCGTCTGTAGGCATGGTTTAGCTTTATTTTACATATTTATTCTCAAATCGCTTCCACTCTCAGGTGATGATGCGAGCAGGGCAGCCTCTCACAGGCACCAACGGGCGGCGGTGCAAGGAAGATGAGAAGCTGATCAATGCCACCTTGAGGCCAGGCAAACGTGGCTACATCATTGATACACGCACTATCAATGTTGCTCAGCAGGCCAAAGCCAGAGGTGGGGGGTTTGAGTCTGAGGCTAACTACCCCCAGTGGAGAAGGATCCACAAGGCAATCGAAAGGTGAGTGGTCACTAAGGGCTTCAGCGGCTGTAAAAGTAATTACTAATCTTTTTACTGAGTGTCTTTTATTTTTCTTTGTTTTTTTGTCTTTTTAGAAGTATATATTGTTGACTCTTTGGATTGAAAGTGATGCTGATATGTGTCAAAACTGAGCAGCACTTTATGCAGCATGTTTATTCAGAAATTACTTTTAAAATTGTGACAAAACTGTGGTTTCCAGGTCTAACGTCCTCCAGGAGAGCCTGATAAAGCTGGTAGAGGCGTGTAACGATCAGTCACACAGTATGGACCGCTGGCTGAGCAAGCTCGAGGCATCCAGCTGGCAGACTCATGTCAAGGAGATCCTCACCACCGCCTGCCTAGCTGCCCAGTGTATTGACAGGTCAGCAAGCAAAGTTTGATGTGCTTGTTATTCTCATTCTCCGCCAGTAAATATTAAGCAATACTGTCCCAATCGCTGTGGAGAAGCAGGTGACACTCTTGTTTGTCTGTCTCAGGGAGGGAGCGTCAGTGCTTGTTCATGGTACAGAGGGTACAGACTCTACCCTGCAGGTGACCTCCTTGGCACAGATAATCCTTGATCCGGCCTGCAGGACCATCAGAGGCTTCCAGGGCCTGGTGGAGAGAGAGTGGCTCCAGGTAAGCTTATCTGACCTTTGATGAACAACCAAATCTTTTTCCCCTTTTGGATAAAATGAATGAAGGAATATCTCATTTTAAAATTTTAAATGACCTGCACATGTTTTTTACATTCCATTCGATATTTATATGAATATAAACTTTTCCATTCAGGTATAGTAACCAGGCCCAGTCAGCATTTTTATACCATCATTGTCTTGCCTTTGTATTTCCCCTCATGACAACTCTCACATCTTTGGCCACCTGTTCCAGGCAGGTCACCCTTTTCAGCAGCGCTGTGCCCAGTCGGCTTACTCCAACAGCAAGCCTCGTCAAGAGGCTCCTGTCTTCCTGCTCTTCTTGGACTGCGTGTGGCAAATCCTTCGCCAGTTTCCATGCTCCTTTGAATTTAGTGAGAGCTTCCTGGTGCTACTCTTCGAGCACGCCTATGCCTCTCAGTTTGGCACCTTCTTGGGCAGCAGTACGGCTGAGAGGTAAGTCTGTTGAGGTTGGTCCACCAGCTCAGGTCAGCCTGCATAATTTAAAACAATCAAATACAATATTCATACAACAATAACAAGTAAATTCTAGTAATTGGTTCCATCAATGACTTTTATGTAAAGAGATACATCATGTAAAAAATACTTTATTAAGCTTTTGCCACTAAGCAGCTTTTTTCACCAAAACAGCAGTGGATTAGGCGACTTTCACTTCAAAAGTTTTCAATGCATGAATATTTTCACCAACATCAATGACTTTTTCTTTCTTCTCTGGTCTTCCCAACCTTTCCATAGAACTAAGTTGTCTCTGCCTGAGAAGACTGTGTCTCTTTGGTCGTGGGTGAATCGGCCCCAAGAACTGGAGCGTCTGACCAACCCGCTCTACGAAGCCAACAGTCTTGTGATCTGGCCCTCCGTGGCTCCTCAGAGTCTGCTTTTGTGGGAAGGTAAGAAAAAAACGCAAAAGACGTAGAGTGACTAAGATTATAAAAGGTTGAGAGGTATTGTCTGTTGGAGAGATGTAAATGCTATCTCATCACATTTCTAACACTATGCAATAAACAACTGCCTCTTAGCACTAAATATACTGTGTTTGTGCGATACTGGCTAAGGAACGTGAACACATATTGAAAAAACGACTCACCAGAAGCATATTCAACTGGTTTTTGGTTCACTGACCACAATAAAAATATGATTATTGTCATCATTCTGCATATGATTGGTAGACAAACAGACATAGAAGAGAGAGTACCCTCAAAGGTATAAGGCAAAAACTAGTAGCAACTGGTCTAGGGTTTAACAGTTTAACAGTTTTTTTGATGGGTCATGCTCATCATAGAAATATTGCTCAGTTTCACACAAAGACAGATACACTGTCTTATTTTCTAGGTTCCACTATTTTCGCTTTTGTCATCTTTTATATGAAAAATGTGCATCATTTAGACGAACGTGTAAATAATATGCTTTTCAAAATACTTATGCCACACCCCTGATATTGATCGTGATATTCTTGTCTGACACCGAAAGCCTCTTCTGGCATGACATTGCAATTCGACTCATACTTTCAGCTTATGCTCTACACAGGAAACAGGCCTGAAACCAAGTCTGAGTCAGTTCATGACTTACGCCTAATAGCTGTTATGTAATGGGTGGGAAAGACGCTGGGATTGCCACAGGTTTGCTACAATAAATTGTTCATTGTCTCATCTGTGATTACACTTTTGTTCAGAGAAACACTCTGAAATCTCACCAGAAGAGGGCGCTATTGGTTTCACCATTTGCACCGCTGATAAACTGAGTGACCCTGTGAGCCACGAGTAAATACTGTGACATACATATTTGGTCCTCATTGGCTCTATAATCAGAGTTGCATACATAGAAGCAGGCATGCACACATTTTATTTTAAGACGACACAGAATTGTGCCCACCAGAAACACCTCCCTCAGTGAAAATAAACACTTGGTAACAGTAGAAATACTCACAATATAATATTGTACTGCACAAAAACAACAAGCTGTGATAAAATAATGACCATATGAATTGTTATGAAATACTTATTTAGTTTGAAAGACTGTGTAAACAAACCATCCACCATTTTCTAACCTCTCTCAGTTGTAAATGTCCACCTCTGATACCCCCACCTCATGAGCCGTGTCACATGAAGAGGTCAAACTCTGCATGTGGCCGCTGGGCTCGTATGACTTTCTTTCCCCCTCATTTGGCTTTCAGTACCTTTACATTTTCGTCATTGCTCAGATTGCTTCCCGGGCAAATCTGTGTGGGTGAAGTGAATGCATACTGCTCTTTTCTTTCTCAGCAGCCTTTCTCAGTAACAGTGTGAGACTGAGATCGGCCTGCTGTCTGTTCTGAGCAGAGCCGCTTCTAGTTTTAAGATTGTTGTCTTTGTTACTGTAAATGGAGGATTACATTTCATGAATTTTGGAATCAGAAATGACTTTGTTAAATGTGTAAGACACATGCATCTTCATAAGGACTATATTTTAAGGAAATGGCAGGATTTTTCTGAGCATAAACTTAAAGATGGCTATAACATTTTTTTTTTTTTTTGGGTAGGATTGTTTAAGTAGTTTAGTTTAGATACTTTAAAAAACGGTGAGGTTAACTCTAAAAAAAAAAGCCCCAGGGGGACCTATGGATGGATTGCTGAATGCTGAATCAGCTCAACGCAAACGCCATTCATAGAGAAAAGTAGGGGGAGGGGGTCTAGACAAAAAAGGGGTCGTTAAGTTCAGATGGCCTTGTGTGGGAGGCCCCCTTCCTGCCTAAAGCCTCAGAGCACCTCCCTCATTCTGTATGAATGTATGAGAGCTACTGAAGCATGTGAAATCCAACAGATATCTTGCTTACGCAACCCTTTGGTAGAGAATGACAGACGCTGGGCCAAAATAAAAGACCATCATGGACGTCTATGTGTGTATTTCTTGATGTTTAAACTAATGGGGACTGAAGGCGTACATCAAACTCTTACAGAATAGCAACCACATACTCCTGAAAATTTGTGAAATGTGAAAGTGTGGCACAATATGCTGTGTCATGATGACTGTTTACTAAGTGTTGTAAGGGCTTTGTTCTCTACTAAATGCCTAAATCCTGTCATTAATGTCAGAGCCATATTAGGGAACTCGCTCACACATTATCCCCTCCCTTCATTTTATAGCATGTGCACTGTCCAGGCAAGTATTTTCCTTCAACAAACCTGGAGTAGAAACTAAAGAACCACTGTAATCCACTATTTCTAATTCAGAGGCACAAAAGTTAAATGTATTTATTACAGCGTTACAGCAAGTTTGAAGCAACTTTCCTATTAACTGTTTTCATCACCCACCCAGATGTAAATAAATAAATAAAGATAACAGATCTCAGTAATGAGTGAGGTAGCCAGGTGGGTGCGCTTGCTCTCATTATGACAGACGGGTCACCTCTTTATTGTTTCGTACATTCCAGTCATGCAGCACATCTCTGTGGTCACACTTGTGTTTCCAGTATATCAGTCCCAAGTTCCTCTGCCAAAATCCCCCACCCAACATCATGGATTAAGTATGACAGAGGACGGTTCTATCAGCTTGCACAACCAGATTTTCAATGCTGTTTGATGTTGACCGACATTACTTTCAGCCTCAAGGACCTTTTATATGATGTGTATATATAATGTAAATGTTATACCTGACGAACATCAGCTTATTTAGCTCACAGACAGAGCTTAGCAGGGTGTAGACTCTTACACTTATCAAAGCATGACAGGAAAATGAGAAACCACTTCCTTGTAATGGGTGTTGATCTTTATAGATTACTTACAGCGCTCTCCTCCTCACCTATTACAGGAGTGTTTCTTCGATGGAACCGCTCCTCCAAGTGTTTGGACGAGGCCTACGAGGAAATGGTACATATAATTGAATACAACAAGGAGCTTCAGAACAAAGTAAACAGCCTGCGCAGGCAGCTGGCCCAGCTGGAAACTGAAGATCCTCTGCTGCAGATGACCTAAAGACAGAGAGAGAGAGAGAGAGAGAGAAAGAGAGCGGTGAACGGAAGCAAGGTGGATGAAAGAGGTAGAAAATGTGGAAACTCAACTAAATGCAGAAGCAGAACCATGTTTTCCTGATTTTAGTGTTCAATTAGGTTTAAATTCTTTTCAGATGTTTGAGAATATATAATCCAGATAATTCTAATTTTACATGGTTACGTTTTGGTTTCCTTCACAAACAAAAAATGAAATTGATTGGCCCTAAAACCCAGATCAACTCTTCTGTTTCCCATTCACGCTCTTGTCTTTCTCACAGGTTACATGACTAAATGGTATGAAAGAGTGCCCTGACACCTTGCATGCATTATAAAAGAAATCATACATTTTTAGCTTATTTCACCATGTTGTATCATTAAAACCAATTTGGAGTGAGAGGGATAAGATTCAGAAACCTATTTCCAGAGAGCTGCTAAAAGCCAAACTCATCATCTCATAGTCTTATATAGTCTTAGTCTAATATAGTGCTGGAACAATTAGTCAGCAAGCCAATAGTCAGAAAACAGGATTGGCAAGCAGATAATAATTAAATAATTGATTAATTTGTTCAGTATTTTCTCAAGCAAAAATGCCAGATATTCACAGTTTCTACAATGTGAGAATTTGCTGCTTTTTACTCTTTGTCATAAAATATTGTAAATTGAATATCTTTGAGTTATGGGACTGTCGGTCAGACAACACAACTAATCTGAAAATTTCACCTTAGGCTCTGAGAAATTTGAACAAGCATTTTATCATTTTTTTTTAGATTTCATAGCCTGAACAATTAATTGTAAAAAAAACAATCACCAGATTAATTGGTAATGAAAATAATTGTTAATCCCTAGTCTTATATTAGTGTGCCTGCAGACCAATGCTCCCAGATGAACCATTGATTATCTTAAATTATTCTTCAGCTTGTCAGCTGGTTTCTCAGTTGCTAAGCCTCATCAAACCCTTGTGTCTCACACTCACTTACTCCCATGTACGTACACAGATATCTAAAAATTCAACGAGCGAGTCCATTTTCTCCCGACATGCTGTTAATAGATTCTTGTGAATGTTTGGGCATTGACCAGGAGGGAATATTTGGTCCTTCAGATTTTCTTTTACTGCAGGTTACATGTTCTCACCAAACATCCTTCTGAATGTATGTGACGCTGAAGCACTACAGAGTAACTATGGCAACATATAGGGTGCTATAATGCAGCATGTGACTTTGCTGCACACTGAGATGATATAATAAGCGTAGGTAGGGTCAGCACCTACTGTACTGTATATTGAGATGGGAGCTCATTTAATAGGGATGGGACCAAAATATCTTGACTCTTGTATGTTTATCAGATCGTTACTTGACATTCCAGTTAGCGGCAGAGCCGGAGGTGAGAAACACAACCCATGAAATATTAATATCCATCAGCTTGCCTGGCTGTGGTTGCTCAATATTCTTTTTCCAGTCTCGTTATGCAGAATAGTAAAATAGTCAAATTTATTTGAGTGTGATGCAGAGAGAAGAATCATGTTAGCGCTGAAGGTCATGTTGCCACATGATTATTTGTAAGACTTCACGGAGTTGATCACATCGAAGTTTGTCTGCTTGAAAAGTGAAAGTCTTATATCAATGTGAGATATTGCTTTAAAGACCAGTTTATATTTTGGTACTTAAAGTTATTCAATAATTGTTGTACTCAAGTACACAGTTAAACAAAATGCATATCTACTGTTTGTAGTTTAAAGCTACAGAAAAAATGCACTTTGTGTGAAAGGCATGTACAGTATCAGAAACTTGTAATTCTAATAATTAGCATCACGTTAGTTTTTACTCGCCAGCTGTTTCCACAATAGTCTTTAATTATTAAATGTTAAAACATGCCAGTATATCTAACTACTCATATAAACTCAAGCTTACACAGACAGAGTGTCATGGGAACGTTCACTTCAGTGTAGGCGTTCTGCATCCAAAGTGATCATTTTCTTAACCAACCACAGAGCAAGTCTGTGAGCAGGAAAGCCACATAACAGCACTGTTGGTGTTTCTAAACCTAAATACTTACTAAATACATTGAAGCACAGATTTCAGTGCTGTCCAAGCCTCCATTAGCATGATACTATTCAGAGAGCTGTCTGCTTCACTTTAAACAAAAGAAAAATGCAGTTTAGGATTCAAATTAAATCCAGTGTCCATCCAGGGCCAGTATTGATAAATGATTCAGAAAGTATTCAAAAATGATATAATAATCACACTAAACTGAACTGATTCCAGCCACTACATTAACACTTCTTTAAAAAGGGAAAGTTGCTTCTAGCTGCACTATATACATGTTTTCCTTTTGCCAATAAAGACACCTTACCTATTGTTGCTTTGCTGTCCTATGCTTGCTTTATGCATAATCTTATCTATAAATGATCGTTGCTTTGTTGAAGTCAACAAAACTCTAAAAGATTATCAGCACTGTGGACAAATAATGAGTTTGTCTGTTGTTGTTGTTGTACTTATTAGCTTTGTGCAATGCCTTACTGCAAAATCAGAATTCAAAATAAACATTTCAGTTATTTTATCACTGCTGATCAGATGTCTGTAAAATTATATTATTGTTTGAAAGATTTTTTTTTAAGGTTTTCAAGCCATTAAAGATTATAGCAGAAAAAAATGTGTGATTTTTGTATTATTCACTGTGTTTTGTGCTCTCACAGAAGCACTTGTGTAACTCTGAGTTACACTGATTTCAACTATAAATACTAGTAAACTTTAAAGCTGTGCCAATTGTTTTTCTAATAGAAAAAATGGGATATCTTTGTGATGTGAAAGGTGTCACTCATAGTGATGAATCCTGAGAGAAAAATATCCTGACTCTGCAGTTCATCAGCTCTCTTGAGCGTTTTAGCATCTGAGCCAGATGTGTCATGTGTTGTCACTCCACTACCCCCAAATGGTAAAAACAAGATCAGTTCTGTGACAAATATACACTTAATGTCTTAATGTCATCGTCAGAGTCTGCTCACTGCCCATTCCCACTATGCTGGCACGTGACAGTTTTCCCACACCCTATTCCCATACAGCTTGTCCAAGCATTAGTAAACAGGCAACCCAGCCGGCTCACAAATATGTTGCCATCGCAGTGACGAAAGGATCATCTGATGAGGTGGCAGGGGGAATAAATAGCCAGGGGTCAGCTGCCTCCCGGGGACGTGATGGCAGCCAATCTTTACAGTGCCACCGTCCAGCCATTGCTCTTCTCTCTGTATTGATGTGGCCTTGGGTCTGTCAGCGCTCTGATTTCACAGCCGAACACCTTTATTTACCTAACGTGCATGATGCTGCGGCATATTCTCGTAGCAGTGGAGCACTGTGTGTGCCCTCACTCAGTGCTCAGTGTTGATTTATGTTACACTTAATATATATTTAATTTGCGACTTTGAGGGTGAGAACATTCAGTCTTGGGCTGCCAGGGTAAAACAAAGTCAGCCTTAGTCAGTCAAAGTCAACATAATAGAGAAGAAATGATGAATCATGTTTTTTGTTTGACCATGTGTTTGCCGCCCAGATGTTCTCAGCCAGGGTGAGAACTTGCTTCATTGTTACACAAACACCAAATCTGTGTCATCTCACAGCTATCAGGTGTCATTTTCCTGCTATGCTCCCTGGGAATGAAGATTGGCGCTTATGTATGTTTATCCTCAGAAGGCTAAATGCATCTGTGACCTTTTAAAATGGATGAAATCGAAGTTTTTCCCAAATACCCTGCTTTTGTTTTTAAGGAAAGCGTGTCACACATTAACTTGTTTTTGAGCAAGACATTTCCTCCACAGCAATGACAGGTGTGGGGGTGTGCACCCGTCCACCACTCAGGTTTCAGCACGGACCTTAAGCCCACCCCCTTGGCTCGCTCCACTCAGTCATCATCAGTCTCTACTGCAAACAAAACCTCAAAGTCAAACAGGGTGCGTGCATACTCCCTTCATACCTTTCGCTTACATTGAAATCAGAGAGGCTGAGGAGTTTCATCTGTCCCTTTCACCTTCTGATCACGACTGATGATTTGCTTTTAATTTCTTTCAAAACAATCTAAATAGATACTTATTTAAAGTGTTTGATTACAAAGATGCACAAGGTTTATGCTTTGTTTTTCTTCACGTGCATTTCAGCTACGTTTAACTTACTCATTGACTCGTCTCAGTGTTTGTTTAGATCTTTTATATCAACAGTATAGACACATGAGCTCTCTTGTTGTTGCTGTGTCCGTCTTTACTAGCTCAAACTGCAAAAATCCCAGAGTTTCCCAAGATAACAAATAATGTCAGGCTTTTGTGGAAGCATCCAGAATGTTTCTGTGAGATGAAATGGAGCACAGCCATAAAAACATACACCCATGGCTTTAAACATTTCATTTGATGTAAACATCGTGCAGCTTCAATGAAGAGTTGAAAACAGTATATATCTAGATATACAGTGACCTGTACTGTTAGACAGTGTGGAACAAGAGTTTTCCAGCTTTAAAATGATCTCTGAGGAAAATGAAAAACTATGTTATGGGGGTAAAGGCACCTAAGAATTTATTTAGATAGATTTTTATAGACTGAAACTTTTGTTAACAATTGTCCCCAACCAAATATTTAGAAAACAGAGTAAACAAAGGCAAAACCTTCTCAAATTATTTGTACTTTTTATGCAAGTTGTAAGCCATCTCTGGATTTCTATAAACACAACCTAGTGGTGCACCTGACTACACTTCATTTTACTTTAGTAGTTAATTAGTATTTTAAATGTTTAACTTAAATGTTGACATCAAATGTGCTATAGCCTATTTAACTTAAATTATTATTATTAATATTATTATTTAATAATTATTTAAATTAGTTAACCTGTATTTAGAAAGGTAATCTCATTGAGACAGAGAAGGCTCACTGAGGGGCTCAAGTCCTGAAAGCATTAGCAACACTGTTCCTCATATATACTCTATATATACTATACAGTGTAAGTATTGAATCTGAAGATATAAGTCCATTAATTGGTTTGTAAGTTGACAGAAAGTTAATCAGCAGTAGTCCAATTAATCGATTGTTTAAGCAAATATACAAGTAAATTCTGTGCTTCCAAAACAGTGTCAGCTGTAAGTTTTTACTGTTTTCTGACATTTTATACACAATGTGATGATAATGGGAAATGACTTGCAGATAAATTGATAGCAAAGAAAATAACATAATATAATATATAATATAATATAATATAATATAATATAATATAATATAATATAATATAATATAATATAATATAATATATAATATAATGTAATATAATATGTAATATTATATAATATAATATGTAGTGTAATATAATATAATATAATATGTATAATATGAGGGTGAGGCTGTGTATATAAATACTGTTTCTGTTTCTTTTTTTCTGTTATTATTATTACTATTTTCACTATTTATTGTAAATACTGTTTTTTATGTCTTGTGTGTTTTTTCATCTACTATTTAATGTCTCTTTTACTTGTTTTTGAGCTGCTGTGACAGTGGAATTTCCCCACTGTGGGATCAATAAAAGATCTTATCTTATCTTATGTAATATAATATCGTGTTATTTTGATCACTTTGTTCTCCATCACTGACTGGTCTACACAGCCAGTCTCAGTCAGTCCCTGTGTGGATTCAGGTTTTGGAGACGGAGCCGTACTCGTGGCCTCGGCTGTGCCCGGCGCGCCGCGGGTGTCGATGACGTTGTGTGGGCGGGGCCCTGTGAGGGAGGACCGCACCTCCGAGGCTCCGCCAATCAGAGAGAAAGCCGGCTTCCCCTGAAACCAGATGGCCGCCGATATATAGCTTGGAGACGCAGCTGATGCAACACCGGTCGGAGATAACAGGGGCACCACGTCAAAGCGCGGCAGGCGGCAGGATCGGCTCGAAGGAGAAAGCAGCATCTCAGCCCCACAGAACCAGTCACACAGGAGTTTTGGCGGATCACAGTCCTCTGCGTTAAAACCCGGTGAGTGGACCTCTTCCGTTACATTTCCCTGAATGAATCCGCTCCGATTTAGGATGTGAAATATGTTTCCAATTAATCAATTAGGCCACAGCGCCGCGTGCTGCCTCTTTTATTTCCTTATGAGCCTCTTTGGAAAATGCTGATCAGACATTTATCAGTTTCTTTACTTGCGTGGAGCTGTTCTTTGGCTTCTTGAGACCTTTTTTTTTTTTTTTTTCTCAACAAGCAAACACCATCTTTGTATTAATTATATTAGATGAAGTTCGTGGAACAGCTCAGGCCGTGTGCCATCACAGCTCCTCTCCGGCGCGCTGGCCTGCTTTCATCAGTCTGGATGGCTGACTGCGTCTCACAGACCCCCATTTAGGGAGAGAAAGAAAAATCATGTTTAAAACCACGTGCCGGCTGCTTCTCCACACGCCCTGCAGTCGGCCTGGTGAAGCAGCCACACTCAGTGAGAGATGGGCCAACCTTCAATCAAGCCACCGAAATGACAGACTAGATCCACCGTGACACGCCGCACCCGGTCCCTTAAAGGGGGCAAAATGGCTCCGATTGGCCCCGCTTTGTTACGCAACTGGCTTACGTGACTTCAAGGTAAAACCGTGTTGGCACAACAGTGGACGGCACACGTCTGTGAGGAGCGCACGGCACTTTGCGCAAAATGACCCACAAAATCAAGTTTGATCATTTAATAATAATGATAATAATAATACTATAATAATAATAATAATAATAATAATAATAATGTACTTTATATAGTTTTTCTCCTAAATAGATTTGCTCAGTCAGCGCGCCCCCAAAAGTTCCCAAAGTGTTTCCAAATCCTGTCACAGCGACCTGATCTTGACACTGTTTCACCCGCTACACTGTACGCCCTCTCTCTCTGATTGGCTAAGGTTGAAGGCAGGGTAGTATAAATTCACTCAAGTTACTCTCTTCCTTCCTTTTTTTGGGAAGCTCGCCGCTCTCTTGGTAAGTTCACCTCCGAAATGATGCGTCGCGCAAAAAAAAAGTCTAAGGCAAAAGATTCAGTGATGAGTCAAAAAAAAAAAGAGAGGAGACGTGTCGCTTTACATTTTTTTTTTTTTTTTTTAATCACACTTTCTGTTAACGTCTTTAAATGATAGTGCTCTTTTAAACTTCAGTGCGCAGGTTTTGTTTTTTTTTTTTTTTTTTTTTTGTAAAAGTCTCTTGGGTGTTTGGCGTTGCTGCGTTGCGCGTCTTTGGAGACAAAAGCCTCGGATCATTTGCATCTGAGTGCCGCCGACGTGTCCTCCCTGCTGGCACGCTTTTCTCGCATCATTGTTCCGCAGCTTCGCCCTCGCTGCGAGTGTCACCATTCTGCCGCACATACATTTGAATCGAAATGGAAATCGCCTCCCTCGGTGGCTTCCCTGCCGTCCAGTTCTGTGTCTCTTTGGCGCCTGAGGTCTGGAGAGTAGCCCAGATCTGTTGACACAGGACTTCTTGCCATGGCACATAAAATGTGCTGAAATAGACCATCAGATGATGGCAGTCAAACTGATTCATGTCTTTACATAAAATCATCTTAAGTGTTTTTTTTTTTCATTTAAATGCGTAATGAGGATAATTTTACTGCTCCCATTTTTAAAAGGAAAAATAAGTCTTGGCTCTGAATTTCAATGATCCCTGTTGAATTTGTCAGCCCAGATGTTTTCCAGAAGCGTGAACATATTCCTCTCCTCCTCAGGTACCAGCATGCCTGTCATCAGAACCCTCAGCAAGGTGGCCAAGCAGGCCCTGCTCAGCACCCCGGGGTGCGGCTGCCAGCCCCTGACGGTGGCTGTGCGTAACATCAGCTTCTCCCCCCGGCAGGTGACGTCTGACGCCAGCTTCCACTCGGTGTCCTTCTCAGAGACGGACCACCCCAAGGTGCTCATCACAGGTACGACCAGGATCTGCACCTTTTATGAACAGGGAGATTTTTTTTTATTATTATTTAAACCACTCATCATAGTTAAGATGAGGTTTGAGATAAGTGTTCAGCAGGCATTCAAGACTAGCAGGATTCCTAACTTCTGAGTCTGGAGATGGAAGCAGAAAGGTATAATAGGTATAATGGGTAACAACAAGGTGTAGGCGGTGAATGCTGACCTTTTTTATTTTATGGCCTACTTTACTTCTTAGTTATGTCAGTCTCCATGGGAACCAGCACTGATTTATTAGCTGCTTTAGGGTGTGCAGCCTCCTGACACTCAGCGTTTCTCTTTCTCCTTGTGATGCAGGTGGCCTGGGTCAGCTCGGGGTGGGGCTCGCCAAGCTCCTGAGGTAAGATTTCTGATTGGCCCGTGCATACGTTAGTCACCATTTTTTCCTGCAGCTGGCAAAGAGCCCGCTGTCAGATGTAACCGTGTCCGATGTTTATTAAATTGTATAACTTCGGCTTCCTGCTCGACAGGAAGAGGTTTGGCAAGAACAACGTCATCCTGTCTGATATCAGGAAACCTCCCAGCAGCGTTTTCCACAGTGGTGAGTCAACTCATGTCTTGCACTATTAGAATTGAGCCCTGCAGTGTAAAATGCACAACATATCTTTCTACAATGCTTAGTCTTTACTCTCAAGACAGACCAGATCACAGGTCCCTCTGATTACGTGGCATTCATTTTATTCTTTTGTTCAGCCTGCTTACACCAAGTGTGACCAAACCTTTTAGAGTCTAGATGGTCCTTGTTTCATCACGTCAAAAAGTACAGTCATGCCTGTCTGGTGAGTGTAGGTATGACCCAGGGATTTCAGACATTTGGTAACAAAGGCTGTTAATGTGTTACAGCACAACCCTGTTGGCAAATAAAAACTGTCCAGTTTTTATTGCTTTTCATTTATTTATTCTCGGGAGGAGTCACGTTTACCCGAAAAACGCTGACAAATCCCTCCAAATCAATACATGACGCACAGTGACTGCTCAGCGACTGTCCTGTAATGACCTGTCCAAAGACGTGATGAATGCAGCAGTTAACGCCGTCAAGCTGGAAATAAAATTGAAGTGGCTTTCTAATTTCAAGGGCATGTGAGGGGAAGAAAAATATGTAGCAGGAAGGAAACTTGCATTAAAAGCTGGTTAGAATTACATCCAACAAAGCTGATTTTTAAAGTTCTCCATCTTTGTCACCCCCAGGCCCCTTCATCTACTCTGACATCCTGGACTACAAGAACCTGCGGGAAATCGTGGTCAACAACCGAATCACTTGGCTGGTTCACTACAGCGCCCTCCTCAGTGCTGTTGGAGAGGCTAACGTGGCCCTGGCACGTTCAGTCAACATCACCGGTAAGCAGATAACAGTAGTAACAGCTAACTTTGTCGTATCTGGTCTAGAGATGGAGTCCTGCGACCATGACCGCAAAAATAACATCACCTTAATCGCAGGTGAAGTGTGGTGTCCTCATGGTGTGGCTCTTTGTCTGTTTTTTTTTTTTTAGGGCTTCATAACATCTTGGACATTGCAGCAGAGCACGGCTTGCGTCTGTTTGTCCCCAGCACCATTGGCGCCTTTGGTCCCACTTCCCCACGCAACCCCACACCAGATCTCTGCGTGCAGAGACCTCGCACCATCTATGGTGTCTCCAAAGTCCATGCTGAGCTGATGGGAGAGGTGAGATCTCAGATTTCTTTCTTTCTTTATTTCACTTGCATAAACCACACACTCCTGGGTATATCACCCTCTTCACATAGCTTCATACTTGTCTTCCCACTGTTGTGTTTTAAAAATGTTGATAACAACAATTGACTTCTCTCTGTTCCTCAACAGTACTATCACCACCGCTACGGCCTGGACTTCCGCTGTCTTCGTTACCCAGGAATCATCTCAGCTGACTCCATGCCAGGAGGCGGCACAACAGGTGAGAGATGAAATTCAGACCGTGTACAAGGTTTCAATTTTGATGGAAGTCTATTCCTGTACCCCCTCCTGTCATATCACAAGTTTGTTATGTAACTGTCTTATTCCAGAGTTGTCACTCGTATTTTTAGGACAGCAGATAACTCGCTTCACTATCTCCATACTTTCACTTGCGTGAACAGCCACCACACCCTCCACACAAGCTGCTGCTGCTAGTTTGCCTTTTCAAAACCACAGGATAATTAAATATTTTCTAAATTAACACTTGTGAACTTTTGCTGTTTTTACTTTTCTGTAGTGTGCAGAGGGATTTTGGTGTCATAGTATATTAATTTCTGTCTCCTACCAGACTATGCTGTCCAGATTTTCCACGACGCAATCAAGAGTGGCAAGTTTGAGTGCAATCTGAAACCCGACACGCGGCTGCCCATGATGTACATCGACGACTGCCTACGTGCCACGCTGGAGGTGATGGAAGCACCGACTGAGACGCTGAGCATGAGGACCTACAACATCAACGCCATGAGCTTTACCCCTGAGGAACTGGCCCAGGAGCTCCAGAAGCAGATGCCCGAGCTGGAGGTCACGTATGACGTTGACCACGTACGACAGGCGATTGGTAAGTCGCCCTCTGATTTGTTGAAGGGAGACTCTTTTGACTGAGAGAGTGTTTTGTTTTTTTTTTTTTTTTTGTTCAAAAGTTGTGTAGTTTCTCTAAGGTAAAGAGGCTATCAGCAAATACTGATCAGTTATCAGAAACTGATGCAGGCTATCAATCAAAACCTGCATGTTTCATTTAGTTTTAAAATTAAATGAAATGTCTCCTGTTTCTCTTCAGCTGACAGTTGGCCAATGAACTTCGACGACTCCAACGCACGGAAGGACTGGGGCTGGAAGCACGATTACGATCTGCCAGAGCTCGTCCAGGTGATGCTTAACTACTTCAGCGCAGAAACGCGCATGGCTCGTGCCAACTGAGGCCGTGCAATGTCAGATCATTCTTTGTACATAGTGTAAAGACTGACCAAAGAGAATGGAGAAACGTGGCCTGTACATAGTCATTCTCTCACTTCTCTGTAAAATCAGAAGGACTCTGCTTGCCTGGCACAAGCCTACCATGTCCCCAGAATGTAAAGGTCAGTGCGGGCTAGACAATCCTTCCCGCTCCTGTCTATCCACCCCTGCTTTGCTCTTTTGTCCCTGGAGCAGTTTGTCAGTGGAAGGTTTGTCAAAAGTATCAGGGATAACATGGCCTGTGACAGCTTGTCCAGATGAAAAAGAAGATGACTTGCATGTTAAATTGCACAAATTTTTTTTGCAAAGTCTTTTTTTTTCATGGCGAAAATCAACATAAAAAAACTTGAAAATGTTGCATCATGTATTTGTAAGCATTTACACCTTTCTCTGGAAATCCAAATGGGCTGAGGTTTCGTTTTCTGATAAAAGTCCAAGGGTTGTTAAACTTCAGGTATTCAGCGGCTAAAATCAAGTAACTTTGGATTGATGGGTGTACAAATACAAGTTGTGTCCTTTTGATGCACTTTAAAAAGATTTGATTCTTTTTAAAATGATTTTAACGAATAAAGAGCCTAATCACCTGCAGGGCCGATTTCTGATAGTGCGTCTGTATTTTTGTTTTCCTGTTTATTCTGTGTAACATTATTTATTCTGTCTGGTGTTTAAACATGCAGGAGCTTCATGTCGTGAAAACATTTAACATTCTTGTTTCTAAGTGTTCCTGTCAACATTTGTGTGTTTTTATTGTTTTGTGTTCTCCATCAACTCCAAGGGATTATTAGGACACAAAAGGGGAAATGTGACACTTTAAGTCACATTTACATTCAGCCACATTTGGTGGTTTGTGTTTCATTTTGTAAAAGAAATGCCTGAATTGTTTTCTATGTGAAAGTCTTAACAGTACCTGTCTGTTCTTTCAATCACAACAAGCTTTGACAATAAAATGTTGTTTTTTTTTTTTTTTTTTTTTTTGTCCAAACATACCTCTGCCTGTTTCTGTTGTCTTTATCAAACCTTTGCAACATGACAGACAAATTAATCTCTAACAAGTTACTCTAGATTCTGTTATGTAAAAATGCCACAGGCAATACTACCTCAGTTCTCACCCTCAGGCTGTTTGTGAACGTGCCACGGCAAGGAGTACAAAATGTCCACTCAGTTAAATTGTGATTATCTGAGAACAAAGATCGGTTTGTCATTACAAAAAGATATTTACTCTTGTTCAGTTTTTAGGGATTAATTTAAAGTATAAAGGAGACAAGCAGTGTTACTGGGCTGTAATTTATGCTAGTTGTTGAGCATTACGTGGATATCGCTCACCACTTAAATGGCAATGTGTAACCTGCCGCAGATGAGATGCGTCAGTGTGTGTTTAGTTATCTTGATGGTCATGCTGAAGAATAAAGCCGAATGCACTGACATGTAGAATCACTTTTCACATTCACCTCAAGTTTGACCTTTATTGATCTCACTATCAGATTTATCAGCAAAACCAGCTGGAAAAAAAAGTCAGATGTATTTTTGAACAGGTTGGAACTGCTACTGTCTGCAGAAATGAGAGGATGTGTAGCATATGCGGTTGAAGGTTTGAGCCGCTGGCATCTAAAACCTGTAATATAATTCATAAATAGCTTTTGGAGTGCTCCAACCAAATGTGGCGCAAAGCATCATGTGACAAGAAGAAGCATCGAAGAGTTGGGATATGTAAATTTGAGAAAACACATTAAGCTGTCAAAGATACCGTTTTACACAATGCAAGCGTGAACTTGTCTTTGTCTTTGACTGCACAGGTGTAAACATACTCATTACCACTCAAAACTTTTTGTTTTCTGCAATTTTATACCTGGACAAATAAAAATGTGAGACTCCTGAAATTCCTGTTTTGCATTTGCATTGCCTGTGTTGTTGGGCACAGATTAAATTACATTAATGAGGAATTTATATGCCATGACAAATTACACGATCTTTCTGTAAAATGTAAGTTAAAGACATAGATGGGTAGATAATAGCATGACCTTTCTCTGAACTGTCTGGTTTTGGTTCTCTTGTTCATATTTCCTTCAGCATGTGTCAGATATATACATGCATTTTCTCAATATTATTTGCCAGAGGTCAGTGGGGTTAACTCCACAAGTGAGCACATAAACATATTTAAGCCATACCCCAGTCAGGAGGAACAAAAAACTAATCCTGGTAAGTAATGCCCTCCTCAGCACATCAATAAATGCACCGAAGTGGAGCTGCTGTATTTCCCTCAGCAAATGGGATCATAAACTGTAAGCCCGAAGACAAGCAGTGTCCTTCGCTGCACCCCTGATGGCCTCTCTTCAATATCTCGTCATCGGTAATTGCAGCTGTTCCTGGTGACCTTGTTTGGTTTTGCTTTGCAATTGTGCCACAGAGAGAAAAGAGCGCAGAGGGGACACAGACCTGCCCAAGTGCACCCAAAGATTCACCTCATTCAGCTAAATTCAATGTTAAGTAAAGTGATGTGCAGTGTTTTTTTCCCTTTTGGTTTCAGTGATGAGCCACTGAGACTGAAGAGCACACAGGCTCCAAACACTTCACAAGCCCTTGTCGCTAATTAGCACCTCTCCCCTATAAAGTGTGTGCCAATAAAACTGCAGGTGTGATGCACTGTTGGAATGAAAAATGCTGATTTTCTCATTACAAAGCTCAACAAACTTTCAGAAATTTCATGCAGAGAGCCCCCGCCAACCTGTAACTCCACCAAGTAGGACTGATTTCACACTGCTCTCACATCCAGCAAGTTTCACACATAATGTTATCCTTGTTTTCCTAAGATCTTTCGGCTTGTGTAATGGGAAAGACGAAACTATGTTAACTCCTCCTGCAAATGGACTCTAAAATACTTTAATAATATCTACTTGCATGACAATCAATGTGCCTCCTGTGACCCTGAACGTAAAATAGCAGCATTTTAGGTTTGGTTTCTCATAAAAGGGAATTCAGTTCACAAAGGAAGACCAAACAAGCCACAAGCCCTTTTTCAGCTGTATTCATTTTTTTAAGCAAAGCATATGAAGGGCTGCAGTGAGTCTACCTTCAGGAGCATGGTAGTTATGTGGAAATGTGAATGAAAATCAATATTTGCATTGGCTTTGCCATTTGCCAAACATAGGTCTAATTCAGCTTTCCTACCATCGGGAACAGAGTGTCTTTTTACTGACATTTAGCTGCGAGTGAGATGGTCTTGAAGAACGGACAGACACACACACACACGCAAGGAAATGCAACACTTGCATGCAGGCCTTGTTCAGAAGCCAGGTATTCTCACGTGCAATTTTTTCATTTCTGTATGTGACCGAACAAGTGTGCTTTCCAAGAAGAGGCACTGGAATTTGGTGGAAAGACGGAGTTGGGTGGGGACAAAGAGGCATGTGATGGCGCCCTCACTTTTTGCTTCTTTTTCCTCTTTCTAGTAAGGGAAACCTTGCCTCTTATGTAAGACGTCTGCCTGGGTGTGCACACACAATTGCAGGCACGCCCTCCGCTGACCAATCAGGGAGCCTCCTCAGTCGCCAGGGCCCCAGTGTTTTGTCCGTCATCGTGTAATAAGATTCGCTGCGTGTGCAGCAGCTTACGTCGGGCCAGGGGCAGAGAGTGAAGGACGAGACATAAAGACCCGGGGGAGGAGGGAAAGGGGGCTGCTGGGAGGTGTGCCAAAACCGCCATAACACTCTGTGCCACAGCTGTTATTCCACATGGAGACCTGTTGCCATGGTAATACAGCCCAGAGCCCCCCTCACCACCACCTCAATCCTCCTCCCACCTTCTTGCCTCAAGAGAAATGTAAGGGCCTACTGTATATCACTCCCTTACAGTTACAGTACAATCTCATGGCTTCTCTTTCGACCAAGTTTCACATTTATTTCACAGATTTGATGCTTCTGTTGTCTAATTTGTCTGTTCTATAAGTTATTATCTTTATACTTTACAATCTTGTGTTTTTACGCTGCTTCAGTTAAATGAAGAACTGAACTTCCTTTCTTTTTTTTTATTTGGTTAGGAGATGCTTTTGCAAAGAATTTTAATGACTTTTTCACTGCTCCAGTAGTCTGGAACAGCTGATGCTATCATGTTCAAAGAATCAATTACGTTTTCGGGATCACAGACACATTTATGAGCCCTGCAATTCATTGATCCCTGAGCTATAATTTTTTAATGTGTTTGACCTGATCTGACCTTTACATTGCAGAGTGCACAGCCTGAATGTGCGACCGGTGCACACGAAAGCATTTTTTGTTTTATCATTTCAAAACCTGACACATAATGGCCGTAACACAGAGAGAACTCTGCCAACATAAGCTGAAAGAAGAAGAAGGGAAAAAAACAGGAATGTGGAGAAGAATAACGTGAGCTCTTCTGTCAGCCTCTTCGGAGGAGAATCTGGTTGATAATTTTCACTGTCACTGATCCCTCGCAGACGGTTGCACAACCTGCCTTAATCCCATGCTTGAGGTAGTAACTTTAACCACAGATTTAGGGTCAGATTAAGGCTTCACACAACTCAGTCTTGACCATTATAGAAACACACTGGTGTCTGACTCTGGGCCAGGAGGTGTGACGATCTTGTTCAGTTTAATCCCACGAGTAAAGCACTTAGGACGAGACTGCGATGGTCAGTATCTTACCCTAAATAGTGCCGACTGTGACTGCTTTTATTTATCAGTGAGTTATATATTCAATCTGTGCTGTTGGAGACGGAGAGGGTGCCAATTTTCAGAACTTAAAAACTAGACATAGAGAATCATAACTTTGTGATTCCAGGGCTCTCCAAATCACAAAAACAAATTGATCAGTTGTGAATTTAAACAAATAATCTTAAAAAATGTAGGCTTGGGTGGATTTAGCATATTCTGGGCTTAAGTCTTCTCAGAATCATTCATTTATTTCGAAGTAAATATAAAAAATAGCTGTGCTAAGTTAGGAGTGGTGCAGTATGGCACATATGTTTCTGTATGGATGTTGTAACACCAAGATAAAAATAATCACATCTCATGACAGTGTGTCACTGATGGTAGATTGGTGTCAGTTTTTAAGAGAGGAACTTGGAGCTAATAACCATGAAACACATTTGTGTGTTATTTATTTATTTATTTATTTCCTAAGTTTCCTTAGTTGCATAAACTTGAGGTGTTGGCTACTTCCCAAAGAAAAAACAACTCGTGAAGGTGACACAATCAGCCTTTTTTTATTCATTTTTTTAAATTCTGGGAAATGATTACAAAGAACTAAGCTACAGACACCCTCTGGGACTGTTTAGCATAAATAAATATTCAGTCAGTTTCTTGGCCTTAAGCACACAAGAAGAATGCATGCCTCGTATCAAGACTATGTTTTTTTCCCCTCTGATAGGGCTGATATAAGCTCCCAAAAAGATTTTATAGCCAGTAAGTAACTCAAGGACACACTAAGCCACCACTTATTGCAATCATAATATGGAGTCTTTGAGTGTGCTGGAGTGATTTTAGACTTTTGCAGTATGTAGTTGTACTTAATTAATAAATAGAAAAAGCTGTGAACTCCACACTTACTGGTTCACTAATGTTACTGTTGCTACTGCCCGTTATCTGTCAGCTAAGGCTTTCTACTAATGCTGTTGATTATTCAGGTTAGTGTGTTGTCTCTTGCGTTGATTGCTAGTTACATCACAGGACCTCAGTATTCACACTGGTCCACATCTCAGTTACAGCCTCGAGTGCTGCCTGTGAGCTCCTGATTCAGAGTTAAAGTGTTTTTTTTTGTTGGCAGCAAAAGAAAAGAGCTCAGTTTAATGAGAGCATTTGAAGTTGCACTCAGAGAGGACTGAATAATGCTCATCTACTTCTGACTGGCTGCACTACACAGAGATGTTCATGGTCACTTGTGGTTGTGATATTTCTGCTGGCACAGGAAGCAGCTCTGTACTAATAAATGGTCTTGTGCAGCCGCGGCTCAGTGCATCCCATGCAACACTAAAAACGTTATGACATTGACTGCAGGTGTTTTAGCAAGAATATCTTATGCAATCCTTTGTTTGAGTTGGGCACATTTGAAGTAGCTGAACAAATGAATAAGTGAGCTGATATCAGCTGATCAAAAATGCAAATATTGGTATTGGCTCATGCAGTTTGTTGGATGACATGCAAAATTAAATTTCAGTAATAAAATGTTTTTATTGTGCCTTTAATATGTTAATATGTTTAATAGGTTATCCTTGTTTCAAGCATAATTTATTTTGTGGTATTCATGTTTTTATACATATCACTTATATTTGTTAACTTGCAGTTATATGATATACTGCATTTTGTATATTATACTAGTGTTTAAAGCTGAAAAATCCTTCCTTAATACATCTTATTCACATTTAGGTTTATGTGTATAAATAAATTGATATGTTGCTCTCATTTTTGGTACTGGCCATATTTTTCTCACATGTATCAGTATCAGAGTATCAGGTATGCAGGTTTAGGGTTCATTGAACTCAGGTGACCCAGCACACGTCGCAGATTTTATAATGTGATATTGTGGCGCCCCCTGTTGTGCCAATGGCCAATAAAACCTGTTGCAATGCAATACAAATAAAATAATGATAATATTAATAGTAACAACAATACAGTTATAAATGCTCTTTAATGAGTATGGAATACGACACAATACCTGTTTTGTTTTGTAAGGATATGTTGTCGACAAGCAACCACCGTCGTCACATATTTTGTTCAGGCATTTCCTGGAAACTCTACTCGATTCGTCAAGCTGTTTAAGGACCCCAGGATGTCCATGCTTGCTGAGCGTATGTGAATTTCTTCCATATTATTTAGGGTTATTTCCTGTTTTCTCTCAATATAACAATGTTTATTTATATGTCTTGTGTTCACAAAAACGCCGCTACCGGCCATCAAGATACTTTCCTCTGAAAACATTCAGTGTTTCCTATTTGTTAGTAAGTTTTCCCAGTGGCTAACGTTAGCATTAGCATAAACCACAGCAGTAAACACGTGTTTCCTCCTGTAACTCTGCATTTAACTGCAGAAACTTTCCTCTAGCTCATTTTAACTAACTGTATTGTCTTTAATGGCGGAATACATCTCATTCATTTGTAGTCTGTTGTTAATAAACGTGCTGTTAGCTGTGGCACATTGTTGTCTCGACGCATGAAGTGTGAACAATCACATCTGCTCTTATTCATGTCAAACTGACAGCTGTGTGTAACTTTGTTTACATGCAGAAGACTCCTCATTATGACTTTTTGATTATCATGCGGGATGGTTATCAACTAAATGTATTATGATCAATACGATTTCTGCTGGAGAAACCTGATTTATTGATCAAGGAAAAGCATTAGTTGTATTTTTAAGACAGTGAATGTGTGTATTTAAATTATCAAAGACACAGGATAGTGAGACAAGTCTTGTATTGAGTTCTCACAGTAATCAGTTTTATCTGTGTGGAGTAAGAGAGTTGCTTGTTTGAATGTTTAAGGTTTTGTTTCATCATTATGTAGTGTTATTGGCTTACTGTCTACTTGTTATTGTTGTTATTACTACTTCTATTTTTTCCTATGGATGTGTGTCTGTATGCGTGTATATATACAGATGAACAGTACATTTATGTTTATATAATAATGTTTATTTTTACCCTGCCAAACTGTCCTTGTACCAAACCATGTATATCTCTCTTTCTGTGTATGTACAATGAGAGTATTGTGAAAAATAAAGGTCAAATTCCTTGTCTCTGTTCATGTATCTGATTCTGATTCTCTTTCTGCAGCCCGTAGAAAACTGAAGTGGTCTGTTGACCCCAGGAACAGTGCCTGGAGTAACGATGACTCCAAATTTGGCCAGAAGATGCTGGAGCGAATGGGTTGGTCCAAGGGCAAGGTGGGTGTTGAGGTGGATATTGTGATTCTTTTGAAACCAGCAGTGAACAATAAGTTTGTCCTCATCACATGTTGTGTCTTTTTATTTGAAGGGCCTGGGCCGGAGTGAGCAAGGCTCAACTGAGCACATCAAAGTCAAAGTTAAAAACAACAACTGTGGTCTTGGAACCAGTGCCAGCCATGAGGTGAGCACCTTTACCACTTCAACAAAATCATTTAGTTGTTTATTTTTTTAGAGATTTCCTAAAGAAACAACATTATTTTTTGTAGTTGTTTTTTTGTAATCTGGGTTTTATGGTAAGGAACTTTGTACCCTACTGTTCCGAGGGTCACGATTCAATTATCAGTAAATTCTTAAAGCATCCTGATAGATTGCAATGCATCTCAATTTCAGATTTCTATACATGGTTTATTTTTTACCTGTAAATACAAACAAGTGTGCCCAAACAACTGCTTTTAAAAAAGTCGGCAGTGGTTTTATTTCTTTCGTTGCTTGCAGCTGCTTTGCAGCCTCAAATATAAACATCGCAAACATATTGTACATATCAGTAGCGCCAATCTCTCTGCAGTCCGGTTATGAATTGCGCTGAAAATCCACTGGAGACTTAACTGTATCAACACAGGATCATTAAACAAAGCATCGCAATGCATCATAGAATTGATTATTTCCTCCAGCCCTAGCTTCCACACAGTCCAGGTCCATACAGTGAAATTATTCCTCTGTCCGGTCAAGTTTGTAACTACAGTTTTAATTTTGATCACAATATTTGTGATTATTGTGATACTAAATGCAGCCTCTTTAATATTTAAAGTTAAATTATAAACTCATACATTAATACAGCACGCAATAAAGAAATCGCCTGGAAACATAATTTAAAGAATTAAGTGGACTCAGGTCTCAGCTGTTTGTCTCGGAAATTATTTGCCCATCACTACCACATAACTTTCACCTTCTTAAAGATATAATCTCCAAGATTTCCATTTAAATAATGTCTGTAAAGTCACTATCTCTCCCCAAATGAGGTCACACAGTGGTGACTGAGTCTGTGGCCCACTGATGAAGCATGCAGCATTTGCAGTATTACGACCTGGGTGTCAGTGTTGACTTTCCCAGAAAAATCAGAAGTGGTGCACAGTTAGGCTAAACAGTCTCCTCTTAAAAATCACCTGTGTGAGAAGCGGGGTGCAGTATTTTTTTCTGGTCTGTTGCCAGTAAATTGTTACTAAGGCCAAACAAGCAAAGATGAGGTTGTGGACTACAGAAAATAAAACTTTGGAAATGAGGTCCCAAAACACACCTGCTAGTACATATCATGCCATGAAAGAGACCAAAATGTAAATCTCGTATATTATAATTTTAATACTTAATTTCAAAGCGCCACAGTACCACTACATTAGTATTACAGTACTTTTTCTAAGGACTGATGCCATAGTTCAAATTCATTATTATCAGACACAAGGGTAACAACTTAATTTCATGTAACTTGTGTAATTTTCTTTTGGTGCTGCTTTCAGAAGGAGCCAGAAGTTATGTTATGTAGCAGTGTCCATTATTAGGTGCACATAGCAGATAGCAATTCAGCAGCATCCAAAATGAATAGTTTTGTCTAGATGTCCTAATAAATTGGTAACTGAGAGTGCAAATATTTATCTCCCATGTTACTTTTGAAAGCTTGTAACGCTATGAAGACATGTTATGTTAATCAGGTGTTTGAGGTGTTGAGATCTGCTGTGTTCACAGGACAACTGGATTGCCCACCAAGATGATTTCAATGAGCTTCTTGCTCAACTGAACAGCTGCCATGGTCAAAACAATCAACTTACCAGCACTGGTATGTGCAAACAGCATGTTAAGATGTGTAACACTATTGAGTTTGTAAATGTTTTCATCAGTGTGTAAAAAAAAAAAAAAAGCCTTACTACTAATAGCTGATCAGATCTAGCTAAATCGTATTATTTTCATATATCGTATACATTTGTGATTGAACATGTATTTTGCTGGGTATTTAATCCCCATTTAAAGCCCAGGTATGCTGTGCACTTGTTCTCAGTGGTAACCTTCCCAACACTTTGTATCACACTGCACTAATCTTCAGTGCAGCTATTTGTGGTTGGTTGACCCATCTCTTGGACAGTAGAGGGTGCTGCACTGCAACACTTAAGAGACAAAATGTTTGGATGCAGCCACGTTCATACAAGGAACATCTTCATTATAACTGTTCTGGGAAACAAAACCCATACAGGATATTGTTACATCAGAGTTGGTTTACAGGTGCAGTTATTCAGAGCATGAAACAAAACAACACATCGACTTTATTTTCTATATTTGATATTTTCTTTATCATTCATAGAACCTCAACCAGAGGAGCAGAAAGGATTCAGCTTGGAAGAGAAGTCCAAGACTTCCAGAAAGAGGGTCCATTACATGAAGTTCACTAAAGGTGGGTTTACTGTTTGACAGCCTACTGTTTTCTTTTCTCATTCTCAACAGTCATGACATTGATCAGCTGTAAAACTGTGTCTGCATTGAATTATATGAGGAACTGCATCAGCTATTCCTCACATAGTAAACTTCTCTTAAATAAAAATAGTTTCAGGGCAACCTTGTACTTAATTAAGCTCAGCGCTTTTCTGTTTTTTCCAGCAACAACTCCGCTCTTTTATTTTTCCACTTTTCATACAACCCACCCAGGCAGGCAGAGAGACAGACATCCAGACAGCCTCCTTTACCCTGCTCGAGCCTCGTGCACTTGGCTCAGACCACAGATGCTGATCAGAGCTCTGTCAGCCTGTGCTAGGTCAGTTGGTCCGGTCAGTGCTAGGGGAGGTTATTAATAACTCTTCCTTCTACTTTCATTACTCCTTTACACGTCAGGAAGTCAAGATTTGCTGGTCAAGGACGGTACACTGATAGACACGGGGAGGAATTTAGTGTTCAGGACCACTGGAGAACAAAATGAATAACCGCTAGCCCATATTTTACTGCTTAGTTGCTTTACTTGAGCATGGAGCATAGTCGTATAATTACAGGTACAATTTCTTTATAAGATTGTCAGTGTGTTTATTAGTAATGACGTTTTGTGTAGGACCACAAAACACCAGTACAGTTTCTTACAGCAACTGTGCAAGTCCTTTTGCAAGAAAGTAGCGCAAGCTCATCAAATACCAAACCAACATGTGTTAAGGTCGTTAATCTATAATCGTTTTTGTTATTAGGTTCAAATGTGCCTCACCAGGTCAGCATACATGGGAAAACAAAATATCTCGACTTTTGCCTCACCTGGAAAAGCCTTTTTATATTTTACGTCATTCAGTAGCAACTTCCTGTTTCCTGTTTGGGGCATCTGGCTTGTCCATTTACTAGCCCCCCCAAAAACAACACCTCCCAGGGGCTGTGTGACCCATTAGATGACCCTGCCAGATAAAACATGGCCTCGGTCTCTCCCCCAGACCCTCTTGCCTTGTTTTTGTGATCTTAATTTGGCAGCAGCCAGAAAAAGACCAGAGTCCCTGATGGATGAGATGCACCATACAAGGCACACTTAAGACACGAAGCACGGACATTAGGGCTGTGATGATGACTCTTGTTTTTCTTATTTTCCTCCGGATGCCCCCCCTTTCTGCCCTCACCCCCTAGACATACTTTATTGGACTCATACAACTTGGTATAATGGTTGAAAGTTGAAACTTTCCTGAGTCCCACAGAGGCGCCTTTCCCTCAGTTAGTATGTCTCATCCTGTGAGCATCTGTTTGATGCTTTGATTAAGAATGCATCCAATGAACTGTCTAAATGTCACTGCACCATTTGCTTTTCAGTAATTGGATTTGTGACCAACTAAGATGTTTGGAGAATGCTATTCTTATTTATTTTATATGAGGCATCTAGGCATAGTGAGAATGTGAGAGGGTATATATGCTTTGCACTAAAAACTTTTTTCAGTAAAAAGTTGTCAAAAACTTAACTGCATCGAAATATTAACTGTACTGTGAATCCCACTAAACTGCCAAACAGACTAATTTCTGCACTTTAGAACAAAAAAAAGCCTCATTGAATCCATGAAAAGTGACAAACAATCCATTACTCAAAAGAAATTTTGACAGACACATTTGTCTGTCGTTCACCACCAGACATTTGCGTTGACTGTGAACATGGCCCTCTTTTATCGTCTTTGCATCAGGATGCATCTGTACCCCAACCTGCCGTCATCTAATAAAGTCTGATCCTGCAGGACTTAAAGTTCTAATCCATTTGAGGAGATCCTTTCCATTATCACCACCTGCTTTATAAATGTCAGAGGAAGCTAAAGAGCAGGAAGCGTCCGACTCAGTCACTGTTTGTTACATTAACATAATTTAAAGGATTGAGTGGATTCAGGTCTCAGCTGTTTGTCTCGGAAATTATTTGCCCATCACTACCACATAACTTCCACCTTCTTAAAGATATAATCCCCAAGATTTCCATATAAATAATGTCTGTAAAGTCACTATCTCTCCCCAAATGAGGTCACACAGTGGTGACTGTGTCTGTGGCCCACTGATGAAGCATGCAGCATTTGCAGTATTACGACCTGGGTGTCAAGTGTTGACTTTCCCAGAAAAATCAGAAGTGGTGCACAGTTAGGCTAAACAGTCTCCTCTTAAAAATCACCTGTGTGAGAAGCGGGGTGCAGTGTTTTTTTCTGGTCTGTTGCCAGTAAATTGTTACTAAGGCCAAACAAGCAAAGATGAGGTTGTGGACTACAGAAAATAAAACTTTGGAAATGAGGTCCCAAAACACACCTGCTAGTACATATCATGCCATGAAAGAGACCAAAATGTAAATCTCGTATATTATAATTTTAATACTTAATTTCAGAAATAGCGTCCGACTCAGTCACTGTTTGTTACATTAAGACATTTGACATCCATTTTCTCTCAATAAGTTGATTTTCTTAGGCTGTCAGAAAACAGATGGAGGCTGTTAAGGTGGCACGCAGGTGGGAATGTTTTCACTGGAATTCAATCTTAAACCAGTATGTGACTGTGTAGACAGTAAACCTGTCAATTCAACAATCTTTGGCAACATAACACCACTTTAATCTGTTTCATCTCACCGTTGTCATGCAACAGAGGCAACGCGGGCAGTACTTGTTTGTCCATAAACGACTGATTACCTAATTTGAAACCTGAGTCAAGTGCTCCACCTGCCTTAAGTGGTCTGGCAGGAATAAACTTTAAGTGAACTTTGACTGTGAAACTGTCAGTTTTGAGTTGTTTAAACGTTGGAAGTATTTACAGCCCCCTCACAGTGGAAGGCGACAGCAGCAGATAGTCTTCATTTATTTATCTGTAATATTTTCGACTTTTCTTCCGTTGACACCGCCTCACCGTGTCCAGCTCGTGTTTTAAACTGGCATGGGCAACAGAGATTACCTGGCAACATGTAACCTCCCACGCCCGTTTGCATGCTTCCACCGACTGCTCTGATGTCGGCTCCCCTCCCTGTGAAGCTGTTGCCAAGTTAAGGCTTGGTAATAGATTTAGTGTTGCTAAGCCTGTTACTTGAGAGGTTGAAAAAGTCATGCTCCGGTCTTATCGTTCTGGATGTGCGGATCAGCTTTTAGCTGGCAAACGTCAACGATTAAATTTAACATTAAATACTTAATTTCATATCCAGTCGGATAAAAAATATTGTACGATATTAAAACTATATTGCTTGCTTAGTGTAATAGTCTTTTATTATTGATTGATTGGTTCATTGCCCTTTTATATTAAATCTGTAAAAACATTGCTGAAAAATGTAGCCACAGTATCTATGAACCTCCTAAACATCTCCCTCTCCATCTCAGTGCAGCCCTCCTCTGTACACTCCTTTTTTTTTTTTATTGAAATCCTGCTCAGACTGGCTCCCTCACTGCCACCACTGAGGATTGATGGCCTTTGTTTGTGGGGAAAGGCACCAAAATCTCCGCCGCTCAGGTCCGGGGCCCACAGCATAAACCAGTAACCCAGTTTTAATTGCTGCCTCCATCTATCAACTGTCACAGCCGCAGGGGTGGCTGATGCAGAATTTTTACTACACCTCTTTATCCGTTGCTCTGTGAGGCTGGCTTTATCGCGGTCGTTGGGCTTTTAATAAAATAAACCTTTGCGTTACATTTGAGAGATGATGAACAACAATATAAACTATGTATAAAATGCTGAGGGGCCAAAGGTGTTCATTTGTTTTCCTCGAAATCTCTCATCGCCTCTTCAGTTTCATTTTTGATACTAATGACATTGATGTGACTGGACACCAACAGTAGAGTCTCAGTGATCTGTCGGGCTGGTTTGACTACTTATCTGTACTGACAGTTGTTGCCATTTCAACTGTGTCCTTGGAAACCAGCGTGTGTTCACTAACACTTTCCACTGCACGTTAGCGGCCATCCTGGTTGACGGCATACAGCCACCTTTTAAACGTTTAAGGGAAAAGTTGAACTCCTTTTTTTTTTTTTTTTTTATCAGAACACTGTTATTTGCACTTTCACCTGAAAGCCTGAGAATTTTTGACGGGTACTTCCTCGTCCAAACAGCAGAGAGGTCAGGCTGAACATAATTTTACATTTGACCCGAGTTCACTAGATGACAAACACCACCAGCTCCCCCCCTTATGTATTTTAGTTTTCAACATACTTTCTTGGGTTATACTTCTTAGACCTGCATGTGCAGCGACTTTCAAAGCCAAGAGTAGGGGAGATAGAGGTTTAAAAGCAATAAATAACCAAATGTTATCAGAGCCCCGCTGAAGGAAGAGGATGCAGCTGTACGAACAGGACCTGGGCTTGAGACAGACGACTGTGTGCTTCAGGAGTCTTTGAGGCCCGGCTTGAAAATGGGAATCCGGAGGCGTGGCGTGGCAGACCTTGTCGTCGGTTTATTTTTCTTTGCCGTTTTATCCCTGGAGCACGAAGCGAACCACGCAAACCTCCCCTCTCTTTAGCCAAGAGATCACCTCCCCTTACCCTCAACCCCCGACACGCACACACACACAAACATACTCTTGCTTTCAACTGCAGCCATTAGACATTAGGTAAAATGGCAGCCCTTAAGATTTTAAATATAAAAGTATTATTTTGTGGTTTTATGGGTAAGAGAGGTTGTCCAGAAAATGTGTTTTTTTTTTTTTTTTTTTGCATTGTCCCTATGTGCCAGTATAGTGATAAAGTTTTTTGGCTATAAAATAAGTTTTTATATGGTGATTTAAAAAAAAATTTTTTCCCCCTTCAAGGAAAGGATCTGTCCTCTCGTACTGAAACAGACCTGAACTGTATCTTTGGGAAGAGAGGACGATCTGCCAGAGAACAAGAGCAGGTGAGAGACTTCAAGATTATTTAAAAAAAACAAGCAAACAAACAAAAGAAAAGACACAGATTCATCCAGCCTCAACTGTGGACAAACAAAGTTTCAAACAAAAACACCATATAAATCAGTGTTATGTATATAAATTAAAACTTAAAATAACCTTTTTCAATGGTTTCAAAGTGAGTTAAAGTGACCAACGGTTTGCAGAGTTTTTAAGGGGAAGGGGTCTTTCACAGTCAGTTTATGATCAGGTGCACCTCTGTCTAGGGCTTTCTTTTGTTGGGAATTATATATAAAATAGGAAATCTGATCATGACTAACACCTATGGTCTATGATTATATCCATTATCATATCAAAGTGCAAATAAAGTAGAGAAAGCTCTGCAGGGAATTACTCTTTTTGCAGTGAAACAGTAGTTTTCTAACAAGAGGTGGCAGGCCTGTGATATTTCTGAACCCAGTCAATGTCAAGTGTGCACTAGGGGAGGAGGTGGAATACCTCTGGCCAGGTGGCTTGAGCTTATCTGTCTTGGAAATTAAGGATGACCACTGGTGCTGATGCCTCCGTCAGCCGCTGCAGTATCGTGATCCTCCTGCTTCTACAGAGCCCAGCAGCCGAGCAGCCTGTGGCCCAAAATTAGCCATGTCACAGCGTGCAGCTTTAACAACGCCACCAGGCCACCGATGGCGGCAAGAGCACCTAAATCCAGTTAAAGGATTTGCACTCTTACCCCCCCACATCTCTCCTTGCACTCCCTCTCTTCTCTACTTCTGTCTTGGAGCGCTCACATCAGGTTGTTATAATGCCAGCGGGCATTATTAAAGGCAAATCAAAATTTGGTGAGGTGTGCAGAAATCTGAAATGATGACGCTTGCAAAAAAAGTTCTCTTTTTGCTCTTGGCATTGGTGGATGGTCACTTCAAACGTCACTTTGTCATTTGGCGTTATGCTGGCTCTCATGCTTTTGAAATGCATGAATCCCTTGACAGACTCAAGTCGGATTTCAGGTCCAGGAAGGCTTGCTTATCAAAAATAAAACCTTACCTATTATTAAAATAACCCAAGCTGCTTTTGAATAGAAAAACTATGCTTGAATTATTATTGATATTCTTAGAAGTAAAACATAAAAACGAAAGTATCTGCAAATGAAACTTGCTGTATATCAAAGGTAGAGTTGAGCATGTTTATGAATTTACAGGGACTTTAACTGAGGTACACCATCAGTCATCTGCCTCACTCTTAAAAATGCAAACAATAACAAAAGATCATGTAAAATAAATCTTGACCATTTAAAATCACAAGAATCCACCAGTGAGATTTGTAAGTACATTTGTAGATATGAGAAGTCTTGCTTCAGACCTTTTTTTTTTTCTAATGTTGTTGTAGACATTAAATATGGGATTATCATTATAAAGACATGAGAAGTGACACAAGGAGACACATAACTTTCACACAATTTATTATGAAACAAGAAATCTTTTAATAAACTGTTATTTTGGTGTCACAGGTTCTGCTGACCCCAGGCAGATCCAGAAGGACAATGACAAATGTAGCTTTTGGACTCGGAGACACAGAAAAGCCTCTTACTGGCTTCCTCTGTTTATCTCAAGCATTTAGCTTGAAGAAATTGGCATCTTAAAATCCATAAATTGCATGAGGAAAAACCTTCTCTATTCCCCTGCAGGTGCCGAGCCATAACATCACAATGGCTGCTGCTCCCCAGCTGATTAACATTGGAAATGCAAGCAATACACACCATCATTTTCTCCCTAATCGTTTGGTTATGGGTTGTTATTTTTCAGCCAGGAGGGACACCATTGACCATATCGAAAACACTGAACACAATTACAATGGCTTCCCATGAGGCCTTGTGTTGAAGCCGAGCAACATCTGAGGTTGCTGGGAAGAGGTAGAGAGGGTGATGGACCAATCAAGCTCAAGGCATTGTGCTGGATCTCCTGTGAATGTGTGTCCATGACACTGCCAGTGACCCTCGGTGCACCCTGATCTGTGCTTACAGTACAGCACAAAGATCCGCTCCACAGTATGCACATGTGCAACAATCTCAATACTCCGATGACGTTTATTCCTAAGCAGTGACTACATCAACAATTGGGACTTTCGTTTAGTGGTGGAGTTGATTTGCACATGCAGCCACCAGTCGCATTGTCACATGTCTACTGCCTGAGAAGGTGAGGCCGGGAGACTTAGACCGAAGTCTTGATCGGCTCCTCCAGAACCACTTCTCCTTCCCACTCATGAATCGTCCAGCACTTCACCCACCACCCACTGCTGTCTCTCCAGCCTCCCTTCCACCAGTCCCCCCACTGCAGGGGTTTTCCTTCCTCCTGCAGTGATGTGCTTCCTGCTCTCCTCTTATCGCTGCTCGCAACGCTCCCTGAAACGCAGACAGGCATACACACATTTACGCCAACACACACACTTAGCCTGTCCCACATGCCTCAGTTCATCAAAGGAAGTACTGGATGTGTTGAAACGACCACGAGCACATGGGACAGATGAGTAACCCCTTCATATTAATTAAGTCTCATCCATAATCCTACTTTACCTGTAACCTGGTGTAAACCCTCTGTCCTGACAGTAGAGCTCTGTTTTAGGTCAAAACTTTAGTTAAGATTAAACATTGAAATTTGAATCTTAAGTTGAAACTAAAATTTTAGAGAAATGCTTTTGATATTCATCTACAAATGTATAACAACCACAGAAGCAATTGGAAATGTGTGAACATATACAGTAGCTGTGTTAAAAAAAAATCAGTAATAAACAAATAAAAAAAAATTAATTTACACATTGTACACAAAGGTGCCACTGAGTGTACAGACCTAAACTTTAAGTATATTACACTTGTGCAAAATTACTTGTTAAATACAAACTGTTATCTACAAGATAAATAGATGACCACAGTTTCACCCATAACCTCATTCCACCTTTCCATGTAGCCACTTGAAAATGTATGCTTAAAACCATTATTTACACTCCCTGACCATTGAGGGTTATCAAGTTTGTAGTGGAGCACCTGTCCATCTACATGGCTCTCTGTTATCCATCACCCATCCCACGCTTGCGAGCCCCCTCCATCTCCTGCCTCCTCTTGTGCCCCTCAACACAATTACTCAGAGCATGACAAACGACAGGCTCTCTCTGCCGAGATATCAAAAAGCCCCGGCCACTTCTAAATGAAGGCACTTTGGCAGCCCTGTGCTCCCTGTGCTTATCGGCGGGCGAGCAGTGCCCCTGGCCGTCCTGCGTCCCCTTCTCGTTCCCCCTCCTTCTCCACCACCGTGCCCTCCTCAGGGGGTTTAGTTAGGGGAGCCACATGGAGGGCCAGCCCGGCTTGATTTATCTCCCTTGCCCCTCTGCCTGGCCACTCAGGCAGGCCGAAAGAGCCGACGAGGCTCCAACGGGCCTCAGCTCGAAAGCCCGGCATTAGCTGAAATAAACCATTCTGCCGCCCAGTGAAAAATGTCCTCTGATTGGCTAATTAATCAGTCAAAGGGGAGCGACGCGGCTTGTGACTTGAGGGACCCAAGCGGGCGACCGCAGAGGGCCTGCTGATAAATAGACTCCCCGCCGATTCATACATCAACAAAAGTTAGTCATTTTTTAAAGCCGCCAGCTCAGATGAAAGGTGGAAACAAGCCATAGTTTTCTTTTTCCACCTACATTTCCTTCTACATTTCTTTTTTTGGGTGTGTGTTTTTGGAAAAAGAAGAAATCAGATTTCTCTTTTTTGGTGGGGTGGGGGGTGATCTTACAAAGCTATATTATTTTCTGAAACTTTGTCTAATTTATAAATGGTGTAAAATGGCCATGTCTTAGATACTGATTCATACATTCTGTGTAATAGATGTGAAATTAGAATTACCTTAGTCTTCCACATACTGATTTTGTGAAGAATCCCCAGCATAATTTTATGATATCAGTTTACTTAAGATTAATCCAATCACTGAATTGAATTTTCAGTTCATTAATTCAGTTTCTTAAATGGTGAAAAATAAAAAACATGTATATTATCTATTATCATATCTAGAATAAATTAAGATTAAGCACATACAACAACTTGACGACAAGAAACATTTAAATTGGTAAAATATTGACCCGCTGACTAGTTCTGTACTCCTTAAAATTGTCAGTGAAGAAAAATGGTTGAGTATAATTTGCTACAAGGCTTGTTTTGACGTCTGAACCCTCCAGTCAGACAGTCAGTATGACGCACCCTGCTCTCGGGTCAACATGACCCCTGCGGCCTCTCCCACTCCCACTCCTGCTCAGGCACAAAGGGCCGAGGATCAGGCCTCATCGGGTGGCACCTGTTGCAAGTTTTTCCTGCCCACGCGTCGTCCACATGAAGGATCGCACGTCAGCGGGGGCTCCCCCGATACCACCATCTTAAGGAATATGGAGCAGGGGCGGCCAGGGTTGGGGGCTCGAGCGTTTGGCAGATGCGTCGGCGAGGCGCCAGGCCGAGCGATGAGTCGATGGGCGGAGTCGAGCTGTGAAACTTTGCTGACAGCACAGAAGCAAAACGTATATTTCGGTCCAAAAATTGTCTGCTACTCTAGTATGCACTTTACAGGTTGTTACTGAGGCCTTGAGCAGTGAAGCATGGTCGTGTTGAATTTCGCCTTTGAAAGTGTGACAGAATTATTATAATAACTGAATAACTGCTTTTCAGATAAAGCATAAGATGGTTGCATTAACATGCCCTTGGTTTCTATAATCATTTAAGTCCATGATATTTTTAATAAGCTCTATGCATATAATTGTATATATATGTAATATAACTGTATTTTATCTGCTAATACTGATATTTTTAAGTTCTCTGTTTTTCTACATTCTGACTTCCATCATTCAGGGGTAAACTAATAAAGACAGGCTTTCAAAGGCTTTACATGTAGCTACCATTGTATACATCAAAGCTTTTATTTGTTTCAGATTGATAGTTAACCTATGTTCTTCACAGTGTTAAATGGCTTCCCTGCCCACACTAATAGGATTATTCTTTATTTACTGCTGATTTCCATTATATTGCATAATCAACAGTATAAATAGAAATACAGCACCAAAGCAGAGAATTTCTCTTTGGCTCAGTTGTCCATCAACTTGCAGCAGTGATCTGCTGAAAGGGGATGCCGGTGTGTAAATGTGCGTCGTTGTCGTACTATGGCTAATGCGCTTTGAATGGGCCGGTGCACTCATGCAGGGTGCTGGGCTTATTGTGGAGCCGAGGAGCTCTAATTCTCAGATAACATCTAATTGCCTCAAGCAAAAGCTCTCCCTTTCTTGAACATGTTTGTTGACAGGCCCTTTTGCCTCTACCGCCGAAAATATCAAGACCCGCCAAGTAACCCCCACCCCCCTGCGAAGACACACACGCACTACACATTTACCACCTACCTCCCTGGCAGTTCTGTGGACTGCTCCCTCCTGGCCATGCCAGCTCACTGACACTTACAGATTAGCGCAGGACAAAAAAGAAAAAGAGGGTCCGTCCGTCTCTTAGTTACGGGCCTAAACTAGAATACGTGAGGGCCAGGGCCAGGGTAATTACCGCCTGGTGAAGCTAACCGCCCAAAGATTTCCAGCCCCCTCGGCTGTTTACAGCCACCGACTACCGTTTAATCACTGACTCTTTAATCTAATAAATCACAGCTGGGGAAAATAATCACTGCATCTTCCCTCTCCAGGGTTGGGGTGGGGGGACCTCTATGCTCTTGAGGGGGGCATTGTCGGCAAGCGTTTGCAGTGTTGAACAAGCACAGGGCAGTCATGCTGCATGCATAATGTTGTCTTCATTTGTTACTTATGATAAACGTTCTCGCAGCGGGCACAAAGTGCAATTTTTCAAAACCCATTTTTTGTGTTTTGTCTTAACTACACACAGAAAGTATGCCTTTAGCAAAAGTATTGCTTTGTGGATGCTTCCATGTGTGGCATTTAATGTACTTATGGAACATCATATTGCGGTATCTAACTTTACTACTCTGTGTTAATATTATTTCTGCATGTGACAAAGATAAATATTTGTATCACTTTAGAGGCAGTGACATTACTATTGATGGTCAACCGAAGGGTTTGCTTATTTACCAGGGAGTAAGGTATCCACCTGTTTTTCTGTCCGCCCACATCAGGCTGATGAAGGATGGGCTGCTGGACTTGTGTGCTCATCAGGGAGAGACAGCTGGCTAATCAGGGCCTGATCCATAGACCTTGAGTATCGCCAAATTTATTATTGTGGCAGGACAATGAGGGCACCCTCATGCGCAATTACAGACCCAACCAATATTGGCTAGAAATTATTGAAAAAAACAGCAAGTAATGCAAACAGGCAGTTTTTAAGAAAATAAATGGGCAACTGCAGCTTTGTCAAATCCTAATTAACATGTGGGCCAGAAGGTGACTTTATACCTTTGAATAACTGATTGGTAAGACATAACTCCTGACATTTACCTGTTTTAATAACTTCTAGAAAATCTAAAATTAGTAAAACTCTCAACCATGCATATGAATCTTATTAGGCTTTACGCAGTTGCATGAGGTTCAGATTTTTCATGGCTGATACACAAGATAACCAGACACCCTTATTCATGATTTATCTTTATTTTTCACCTATTTTCACCTGTTTTATTAACCTTGAGGGACTTGAAGGGTTCTTAGTGCCATGAAAAGGCCAACCTAATACCTACCTTTAACCTGGTTGCTGTATTAGCCAGGTTTTAATGACTTCTTTCAACATGGGTGAGTCAAATGAACCGTACTGTAAGCAACCTCATGGTTTTATCAGTGCATCAGGGAAATGAGGATGCATATGATTGAGTGGAGGAATTATGAACAAATTAACAGCAGCCAGCAGTTGAATTAAGGGAATACTCTGAGCTGAGCTGCTGTATTTTGTTATATTTCAGTGACATTTTTTTAAGTTAAAATCCTGTTTAAACCATAACAGATCCCCATTGGTAACATTAATTACTAAAAGTTATATTTATATTTATATTTTATTATAAAAGGTTATATTTTATTTTAAATGCAGAGCTGTTTGGCTGTCACAAAATCCTAAAGTGTTTTACTAATATGATATTTAAGTAGGCTACTACTACTTTGGTGTGGTTTAGGCCTTAATTGTACTGTCCAAAGCTAAATACTGTCAGGGAAAATTAAAATAACTGTTGGATTGGACTCTGTACTATCAAAGACTCAATTTAAAGTGCCTTGGTTTGGTTTCAGAAAAAAAGTATTGAATTAGTCATTGTAGTCTCTCTTAAGAAATCAGAAGACAAAGTAGCTTTGCTTTTTCTGTAAAGGTTTCAGATCATGTCAGTTATCAAGTAGCTGAGCAAAGTTTGATAAATTTCTCTGTTGATCTTGTTGAGTCAAAAAAGGTTTCACATGCACTCCAGTGAACCTTTTCCACCATCCTTCTGCTGGCTTGATTGACTCTCCCTCTGAATGTGTTGGCCTCGGTATCTTGGCACCTTGGCACGTGTCCTACCGTTGGCTTTCCATCAGCTACATTAGCAGGGAGAGATAGAACTGGAGTGTCTTGAAGGAGGCGGCCTGTTGAATGTCTTCCCACCCTCTCCTTTTCACTGGGACCCTCTGCGGGCCCTCCCTGTGTTCCCTGCCCAGCCCCAGCCCCCGCCAGGGGAGAGAGCGGAGCAGGAAGGGCCCGATAGCCAGCCAGACCGCTCCTCTGCCGAAGGAGCCTTATCTCAGAACTGCACACAGCGCACTGAGCGCATCCTTTTCCTGGGGTTCTGGGTCCGGGAGGAGGAGGAGGAGGAGGAGTAGACACGGCTCGATATAGGTGTGTTCTCCAACCCTCCACTCCTCAACACCACTGTGTTGTAGCCTGGGACTGCCTTTTTCAATCATTATTCTCTAGTTCCAACAATTATGTAAACTGATTTTGTAAATTAGAAATTGGTTGTGTATCTTCTTAAGATGTAGGTGTTTTGTGCATATCCATTTTTAAAGTGCATTTACTAGTATAGGAAATAAACATTGGTCTTCAAAATTTTATTTGTGTTTATCGTTTAAAAATGTTATGTTCGGTTTTGGTTTTCTCTTCAAGGATGAGCAATCTAGGAAAAATTATTATTCTATGTTATTAGAAAGTTTTACTTAGCTTCACTATGCATTGCATATTGAAGGCTTAGTCTTAAGTTGCCAGGGCTTCATTTAACCAATTCAGTGAATAAAAATGGTCATGGACAAACTGAAAATGTAGAAGATGGCTGCAAACCTCTGCTGAAAAAAAAACTACATTTAGATTACAACTAAAGATTGTCTGTAGTTGCTTATGAAAAGCCTCGAGTATTTTTTTTCCACTGCAAGACTTATTACTATTTACTGTGAGCAACCATCAGAATGTGTTATGACTGTGTATTCAGCTATGTAAGTTAATGGTTATTTTATTTGAAAATGTTATGTGATAAATACATGAAACATCCATATACATGCAAATTAAGACATTTTTAAATTCTTAAAGAGTGAATGGTCACTGAAAAGATTTTTATATATTAATACTATAAACAAATATAAACAACAAATTTTCTTAATTACAGTGGCTGTGTTTACATTGTGTGTGTATGTATATTCAAACTTCATACAGTTTTTATTATTAAAATATTTAGTTATGAGGCTTGAATGGGGATGAATATATTCTGGTCTGAGGGTATCGTCTCATGACTGCGCTATACTGACTGTTAATCACAGGCCAGAAACAAAAAACACCTGGAAATAGGGAAACAAGATCTCAAACATTACTGCTGTGTTGTTTCTTGGTAACATGTTGCCCTCAACACAAAAATCTCCAGGGCTGCCAGTAATGCTGACTGGATCTGTAGGTTTATATCCATACTGTACGTGCATGTGCTCAGCACAGCACTTTCCCTCCTGTCGGATCAGGGTCTAATGGAGATCCCCAGGCAGTGAGGACGAACCACAGACCAAGTTCCAGCCGCTTCCCCTGATGGAGGAGAGGTTTCTCTCTCAGTCACTCTCCTCTCTCTTTTTCCCCCCCCCCTCGCTCATTCACCCTCTCCCTCTCTTGAGAGTAATTTCACAGGCAGTTCTAAAGTGGCCCCCAGCCATCTTCCCAAATCCCAGTTACATGTTGTTTGGCGCTGTCAGCTCTAAGCCCCATCTCCACTCTCCCAAGCAGAGAGGATGCCATTGTACAATAACAGGGAGTATAGATTTTTTCTGGGAAGTTGGAAAGTTTTGTTTAATGGCACCTCACCTGAAGGGCCTTATCCCCCTTGTTAGAAGTTGGGGTCCTTTCTAGTGGAGGTCTGAGGTGGTGAAAAACTTTGCTGTCCGTTTGAACACCTGTCCTATCATTCAGCCTCAATCATGTGCCTCATCTTTTGTGGATGTAATACAGTCAATAAAACATTCACTAACTCATATACTACTGTCATCATGTTATACTGGGCCAAATCATAATTTGACATGCTGAATTTATAACCTCAAAAAAAAAAGAAATTTTAAACTGGCTATATTTGCAGAGCAATCATTTCTTGCCATATTGATCAATGGATCAGTCCACAAAAACAATGGTTGTTTCCTCACTTCTGGAAATATATTGACTATGAGTAGGTTTTTAGTGGGATAAGACTAATAGCTGGTATGGTTTCACTGAAGTCCCTGGTGGCTAGTTTAAAGGAAATGACACTATTGGTGTATATATAGATGAATACAGAATACTACAGGAAACCCAGTGCACACATAGAAACGTCACTCAGCATTTTAGTCTGTTCAGGTCCCCCATGGACCATTTTGATCTACATCCACATTGTTTAACCAGCCCATCAGTTAGCTTGTCTATCTCAATCAGTGTTGAGGGTCAAAGTAGCGTAATCGGAACGTAAAAGCTTAAAGGCCAAACCACGGGGTGACTCGGCACAACACAGCATTTTTCAATTCTTCTCTAATCTGTAGGGTTTGAAAAATGCCGTCCACTCCACCATCTCCCAAGTAACACACAGAGCGGCAGCATTGTTTCATGTGATTCTCAGGAGGAGCTCCTGTATTCTTCTGGACAAATCATTATGCATTGAGTAGGCCATTAGGAAAATGAAGACAAATGGGGCACAGGGGTGAGGTGACAAATTGTTCGTGCTGTAGAGTTAAAATCTAGACCGTGTTGTACCTTACAGTTGTAAAGTTGGCCCTGTTTTAATAATGTAACCAAAACAAATAAAGCAATACTCTCCTTCCTCTTTTTTTTTTTTTTTACTATTCTCAGTTTGTCCTTTAGCAGAAGGGATCGCTTTCTGACTTCCTCATTGGAATCAGTAGAAGCCTTTGTGAGTTTTTTGTACTCAGAGCAGCTTCCACTTTGATCCCAAAATGGGACAAAACCCTGTGAGTCTGATGTTGCTTTGCTTATTGGCAGACAGGCATAGAGGAGGTACTCAAATTAAGAGACGCCCGCCTGAATTCTCAATTCATCTTTCGCAAACATTGCACAATCATGTAGCGTTGCAGTGGGGAAAGTCTCAAATCTCCAAATCAAGATACCGGATGCCAAACACCAGAAACCTGCATTGGCCAAGAGGGATAGTCGGGACACATAGACTGCGAATTCCTTTCAAAATTGCCTGCTGATGACATTTCATCATTTGAAAATATATACGTGTAAAGATCACCAAACCATGTGAAAGATATTTTTATATTTGATGTTAAAAAGCAGTGCCTAAGTGGCTCCTTATGAACACATGAACACATTAGTAGTTTATTTATTAAATAAGGTGTGTTTTTGGTCACATAGGCTCAAATCTATTGTATACAGAGGGGTGGCACTTACAGAGCTGACTGTGCAAGGACACACAGCTGGACGTGTGGGACTGCATAGTATTATGAGAGGATGATGATAAATGTCAGATGTGTGACAGTTAGGTCCCTCATGCTTATTTTAAGGTGATCCTTTAACACCTATTGTTACATCAACATCCTATTTTGGACGCTTTTCACTCACCAAAATCTGGCTGCTTAATCTGCACGATGATTGACGATCATTTAAGCTCCTCGCTCCGCCATTGTCTGCTGTCTATTTCTGTGTATATTCTCTAAACACTGCATTAAATCCTAACTCTGTCTTCTTATTTGTGTATTTTTTGGTGTAGGAGACCAACAGCAGTGATTCTCAGGATGAGGCGGAAAAGACTTCTTCTCCTGCCCCCACTGAACTGGACACAGAGTCCATCACCAAGACCGTGACGAGTACTCTCAGCATGCAGGAGTATTTTGCACAGCGAATGGCTCAGTTGAAGAAGGCCCGTGTTGACAGTTGAAGGCCCGTGGACAGGCCCAGAGTACCGAAAACTTAGTGGAGGCAGAGACCAAGAAGATGCCCGGACCATCCGAGGAACCCAGTCCTGTGTGCAGCAGCAACGACGACTCGGAAGAGCCCAAGAAGAAGAAGAAGAAGAAGAAGAAGAGCAAAAAGTCGGCAGACAAGCCGGAAGTGGCTGAAGAGGACAGGACAGTGCAGCTCCCATCGTGGCTGAGGACTGATGAGGGCCAAGAGCAGGAGCGTCCACGCAAGAAGAAGAAAAAGAGGAAAATGGTCGAAAACGAAGCATCTACGAATGAGAACTGCAGCTCCGCCTCCGGTGTGGAGCAGAACTGTGAGGAGCTGCCTCCATCCAAGAAGAAGAAGCATAAAAAACACAACAAGGAAACTGAGCTGCTAAATGGACACGTGAGGCCAAGTGAGGATCAAACTGTAGAACCAGAGGTGGTGGACGATGTAGTGAAAGAGGACGAGGATGAGGAGCTGGAAAAGAAGAAATCCAAAAAGGATAAGAAAAAGAAAAAGAAACATCAAGAATAGGAATTCATAGAATTGACCTCCAGTTTCAACAGTCCTTTAAACTTCAGAGGGGCTACTCATGTTATCCTGTTATCATAAATGTGATCATTTGGGCATACAGTGTACGGAGCAACTGCCTTTATGAGCAAATCAGATATCTTGTGTGTATATAAATGTATATATAATCTAATACCCAATTAATTAGGAACACTTGGTCACGCTGAGGAGACATTTGATCACATTACAGACGTTGAAGCCGCCGCCCAGTAAAACCACAGACCTGTACTGTTGGACACTGGGATGCACCACTGTTGCGGCAGATGGTAAAATGCCTCAAACTGACGAGAAGAGTCTGACATTTTGAGAAACGTGCACATTCGTTTGAGAGTAAAATGAGTAGATCGATCCCACTCTCACATCTGAACACTGAATATGAAGTTAGGAAAAAGTGCCTGTAAAGTAGTTCTCATTTTTACACCTTTTGTAAGCACTAAGCTAACCAGATTCTAGCTGTGGCCTCATATTTAACAAACAGATGAGAGTGGTGTCGTTCTTCTCATCAAACTCAAACAAATAAGCGTTTCTCAAAATATTGACCCGTACCTTTTAGTCTGTTAGATGGATCTGCATCTACATACATGTGAGTGACTTTTTTTTTTTTAAATTAGCCTGTTTTTCCATTAAAATTTAAAAATGATTAGATGAGTGCTGCCATGTGTCTGTCTTATTGAATAAAAAGGGCAAATGATAAATTCCAAAATATCAAACAATTGATTTTTTTTTTTTTTTTTTTTACATTTTGCAAACAGTATGTAAAAAAAAAAAAAAAAAAACTCTGTACATCATCAGCAGTTATATTTATTTAAACAATATTTCAAAGTGGAATTTATTTCTTGCCAGCAATCAATTGTAACCATCTTTGTTCAATTCTTCAGACAATGGAAATCTTAATGTGAAATGAAACACGTCATATTGTTCATTGAAGTCACCCAGATACAGTTTTTGTCAGTTTTGTAGCACGAGCACACAGATACAAGTGATGTCTTTGATGCTGTATGAATCGACCCGTCTGAACGACGCACAATTTGATGATGTTTTCCTTGAAAAATGTAAAACCTTTGTCTGACACATTCATGAACTGTATGAAAACAGACAAACGTTGGTGCTTTAACAGGATCAAATCCGTTTTTAAATAAATCCAAAAGGTTATTCATGCATGTTTGATTGGTTTGTTTTTCTTCCTTCATAGGTGCAGTGAAAGGTGAATGTATGTAAAGGAAATAATAGAGTGGTGAAGAGAAATGGGTTTGCTTAAGACGGGCAGCGTACGTGAGCTGATCAGTTGTGAAGATAATCCCATAAAGACAACAGTCACTGTTTCCACTTCCAAATATTGGGCCGTGACATTATGAAATTTTTGACTCGAAAGACGAACTCTTAACAAGCCAGTCTTGTTCAGCGATGGGAGTGGGTGGAATGAGTCAAAGGAGGAAAAAGGAAATAGCAGCTGTCCCGTCTTACACGTCAAAACAGCGCAGCGTTGCTCGTCACTATTTCTGGTTTGCAAGTTAAGAGAAACCCCAAACTCGGATTAGTTCATTTGTCAGGCTGTGTTTGAAGCCTGACTGTGACTCAGGTGTGCACGTGTTTTGTTTTTTTTTCCTCTCCATGTCCTTTTGTGCTGTAGAGTCACTATGGAGTTCAGTTAATAACAAGGCCCATTAGATCATAAAACAAATGTTAGTAAATGGCTTTAAAAAGTGAATGTTTTATTTATGCTAAATTAATGAAAGGATCAGAGTAAGTTACATCATTGTTTAAATTTAGAACATTACATTTTTTTTTAACTTAAGACGCCTTGTTTTGAACCAAATCTGAAACTGATGTCATGTTTTATGTTATGTCACTGGAAGAAAACCATTTCTTTTTCCTTTTTTAAAAGTCACACCAGGCACAGTATGAATATATTGTATTGTTGTTTAACCACCACCATTTACTGACATTTACACATAATAATGCTGCTCACTTCTGCTTTGAAAATTACACAAAAATAAAACACTGGACTGTACAACAGCAGGTTATGTATAACAGAGAGAGAGATAATTATTTGGTCAGGCTTTGCCTTAATAATGTTCAATATTGAAGTTCATTCATAAACTCTTTTGGATATGTACTTTTAAAAACTTTTACTTAAAATAATTACTTTAAAATAATTTAATAAGCTATGTTACCATGGTGAAATTTCCCCTCATACAGCACACACATGAGAGACGAACCCCCTCCTCAAGTCTTCAATTGCCACATGCCTTTTACACTGAAAGGGTGAACAACAGCAGGCTGATGCAGCTCCCACCCACACAGCGGTTAACACGTCGAGCTATTAGTCATCTCAGAAACCCCCAGCCCCGAGCTTTGGTGCGCCTGTAACTCCAAATTGCAAATATGGAGTGAAACTTTTTGTGTGTCTCGCATGTTGCCAGTCTGCTGTCTGCTGAGTACTGTACATGCACTCTCACTCACTAACTTATGTGCCTCCATCACACTTGTTCTGTTGTGTTGACTTCACATCAATGTCAAAACAGCAAGAGTGAGTGCGGCCCTATATATCACCAATGTCTCTGCTCTGCGCACAATCTGTGGCTTCAGGTGCCGTATCCTGTTCCTGTTTTGGGGAAGAGGAGGTGGGGGCACGTTTCACACAAAGCTAGAGCTGACACTTCAGTTTGATGGGTTAGGAGGCACACACAGCTTAAGATCTACGCTGCCTGTGGATTAACTCTGAAGGAAGAAATTATTTCATTATAACTGCTAATATGGGTTAAAAACATATCTTCTGCAGTCAGGTTACGCCTTCATCTATAAATAGATCTATAAATCTACCATAAATAGATAAAAGATACTATCTGACCTGTGATCAGGCTGTGTTTGGGCAGTGTGTGTGTGTGTGTGTTTCTGCCCTTGTGTGTGAGAGTGTGAGCTTCTCCATGGCTGCAGCCCAAGAGTATCCTGTCAACAGGAACTCCTGGATTTGATATGCACCCGCCTCTGGCCACAGAAGGAAACCGATTTGTTTGTAGTGTGTGTTTGGTGGTTTTTATCTCTAATCTCACCCACAGATGTGAGCAGGGGTTCCAAAAAATTGATCTGAACCCCATTTTCTCTCTCTGAGGGGGGAATATTTTAGGAATTATAAGAGGAATCGTGTTAATTTCTGTTAAATGCACTGGTTTATTTAAAGAAATAAGGAGGAAAAACTTTTCTCAAAATGGGAGTGTTGTGTTTTCACTTACATGCCAAGGTGTGACACAAAAGCAGGCTTGGGAGTTCACTGGAAATCTTAAAACACCTCTCACTGGGACAGCTAGCTGTGTAATGCCATATTGCAGAACAGGTTAGATAAGTTTGGCAGGTGAGATTTTCCTTGTTGACTCAAAAAAAAAAAAAATTCTGTCATCGTAACAGCCTGCATGTTAAATCAAAGATGGAGTTTGTATTTTATATTTCTTTCAGTGAGACAAACTCTGGTCCCATTTAATTAAAAAACACTGATAGGCTATAAATAACACCCATGAGACTTACTTTTTCGAGGATGCTGAGTTGACCTAGACAGAGGTGGTGCGTTATCTGTCAGTGAGAAAATGTTGTTTTGTTGCGAGACCAGTTTAAGGAGTTAGTCGTGCTGAAATGCTCTCTCTCTCTCTCTCTCTCTCTCTCTCTCTCTCTCTCTTTCTCTTTCTCTCCTCTTTCACGGGGCTCAACTTGCAATCAAGGAGGAGCCGAGAGTCCTCCGGGGCTTCTCCTGGAACCTGCTCCTCAAATATAAAGCGCTCCCCCCCATCCAGCAGGAAAGACTGAATCATAACTCACACAAGGAGGAGCCGCTGCCTGAGAGCGCATCTGTGCTTTCTCCCACAACCAGCCCTGACATCTGACTGCAGGCTGTGGCACCTCTCATCCAGTCTGTGTCTGTATTTTTAAAAGTGTCATTTTTGCGGAGTTTTATTTAAAAAAAAAAAAAAAAAAAAGGTTTTTCCATCAGCCCGCAGTGAACTTCCACTGAGGGCTCCAACTTGTCAGAGCCAGAGGCGCATCTCGTGGTTTGGAGAGGAGAGAGCGCGCAGATGGCCGCCCTCATCAGCGCGTACTCGTCGTGGCCGGAGTCCTTCGAGTGTCCTCCGGGAGACGGGGACGTGCCCGACGGACACGGGCCGCACCGGAGCCCCGCGGACAAGGCGCCGGAGCCGCGGATCCGACGGCCCATGAACGCCTTCATGGTCTGGGCCAAAGACGAGCGCAAGCGGCTGGCGGTCCAAAACCCGGACCTGCACAACGCCGAGCTCAGCAAGATGTTGGGTGAGAAGAAAGTTATTTAAAGTTTGAATTCGTGACTACAAATTATTGTGATCGCTGTGATCGTTATTATTTTTATTTTTCTTATTAGAGGTTGTGACTTTTTTTAATCCTCCACATGCTTGCAATTCCCATCAGGCCCCCGGGCTGCTTTACAAAAGTTTAAAAGCAATTTCCAACGCAAAAAAAGAGAAGTAAATTGAAATAAAAATAATAAACTTTTAAAGTGTTAAAGAAAAGACGACAAAGCGCATTTAAAAAAAAAAAATCACGGCTGGTCCGAGGTGAGAAATGATTTCACATCCATTATAAAGGATGTGAAGCGCCCAAAAATGTCACTGAGCCATGAAACTCGTTAAGACTGTGGACACAGGAGAGGACAGAAATGTGTCGTTTTGCTTTGGACTCAGCCTTCTTGGATTAGTGTTTCATGTTAAGCTGGAAATCTGGCAGAGTTTCGCAAATCGGAGAAATCATTTTAAAGCCAAATCCAGAACATCAATACTTGTAAAATACGCTTTCATAAATAGAGGTAAAATCGGCACTTGTGTTCATTTTTAAAATAAAGTCCTAAAGCAGAGAGGACGCCGTGGAAGTTTTAACACAGATTTATTCTTCTCATCTTTTAAGAATTGTCACACACCTAAGAAATAAATCAGAATTGTGATTTTCTTTTTAAAAAATATATAAAGTAAAAAAATCTCATGTTTTCTTTTTATGTTATTGCTGTATTACGGTTTCATTTAACTTTTAATTTAGGAAAACATGTAATCCCATCATTATTCCTATTCATTTTATATCTTAATACAATAATACAATTAATACAATAAGGGATATAAGCCTACAACTTTAGAAATTATATTTATGGATATTTTGCACGATGTAGAAAGAGTGTGAGAAAATATATAAAGTCATTTTAATATTATGTAATTTATATATACAGTTATAGACTTTAAACATGGAATAAAAAAGGTGTAAAAATAAAGAGCAAATGAATCTACTGAACCTATTAAGGATTTTTTTGTTAAAATAATTTTTAAAAATGTGTGTGTCCTCTTCTTGCAGGTAAATCATGGAAGGCCCTGACTCCCCCTCAGAAGAGGCCCTATGTGGAGGAAGCGGAGAGGCTTCGGGTGCAGCACATGCAGGACTACCCCAACTATAAGTATCGGCCTCGCCGGAAGAAGCAGCTGAAACGCATCTGCAAGCGGGTGGACCCGGGCTTCCTCCTAAGCGGGCTGGCCCCTGATCAGAACGCCCTGCCCGAGCAGCGAGCCCTCTGCACCCCCCTCGACAAAGACGAGGGCAGCCCCAGTGGTGTCAGCAGCAGGTTTTCCAGCCCCAGCCCTGCTCTGCCCAGCGTCAGAAGCTTCAGAGACCCAGCCGGTTCCAACAGCAGCTTTGACACATACCCCTATGGCCTGCCCACTCCCCCTGAGATGTCCCCCTTAGATGCCATGGACCTCGAGCATGTGCCCCCCCCTTATTATTCCACATCTGGTAGCTCCTCCGTCTCCTGCTCGTCCTCTGCCTCCTGTGCAGATGACCACCACCAGAATCAGACACACATGGGCAGCCCGCCTCCTTACCACACTGACTACACTCAGACCCAAATCCACTGCGGGGGCACACACATAGGCCACATCCCTCACATGTCCCAAACCGGTAGCAGCAGTGGACTGATCCCTGGCCCTCCACTGTCTTACTACAATACCTCATCTTTCCCCCAGATTCACCACGGGCTCCACCAGGGCCACCTGGGTCAGCTGTCCCCCCCACCGGAGACACAGGGTCACCTGGAGACTCTTGACCAGCTGAGCCAGGCCGAGCTCCTGGGCGAGGTGGACCGCAATGAGTTTGACCAGTACCTGAACTCCACTGGGAGCGGGTTCCACCCTGAGCAGGGCAGCAGCATGACTGTCACAGGACACATCCAGGTGGCATCCGCCGCCACCGTGTGCCCCAGCAGCACCACGGAAACCAGCCTCATTTCTGTGCTCGCGGACGCAACGGCAGCCTACTACAACAACTACGGCATCTCGTAAGCTCGGTCAAAGCACCCATTACACTCGTGACGGATCAGAGACACTACAGGGTCTAAAATGGGTGAAGACATCTGGGGCCATGCTGCTCTTTGGTGCTAGTGAGGGAAAGACTATTGCGCTCTCATCTGTAATGTCAAATCCCATATTAGCATCCACGAGCAACTTCCTGCCACCATGATTAAAACCTGAACTGCTTTCTGAGCAATATGATTGTCTGGAGCCAAGGAAAGAACAGAGAGCAATTTGGAGGAATGTGAAGAAAGGGAGATGGACAACTCAGGGACGCAGACACAAAATACTATAGTATGCCACCTCCAGTTGCCATGAAACTTCTAAACCTGAAGAACAATCGTAAAAGACTTGTTGTCCACTTGTATATGTCACCACTTACTGTTGCCACTGCAGCTTGTACAGATGCTCTCTTGAAGCTAATTTAAGTCCTTTGATGTTTCGCATAAATGCTAACTGTAATGCTACTATCAACGCTTTCCATTCGAATGTTTGTATTATATGTTCTCGCTCTCATTAGTTTGGGAGTCTTACCTCAGTAGTTGTAATTGAATGAGGTTTTAGTTGGACATTTCTTATGCAATTTAACAAAACGGTGTATAATGAAGAAAAAAAGGCGTTTATACTTCTTCTCAAGTACTTAATAATATATAATCATAACCTCTACGATGAAAAATAATAATGGTAACTATAACTGTATGCTGATTTAGGTTTGTGAAAGACAATAATTTAAAATAAAGTTCAATTTTTATAGAAATGCAGTTGCTACTTGGATAATGCGCCCACAGACAACACACTATTAACACAGCCATGAGGGGATATTGGGAATAACTGACACACTTGAAACACGTGTGTACACACGTACAGAGCAGCTAATTAATACAATAAGATTCCCGAATAAAAACAATAAAAGAAAGTAGGACTCATGCTCAGTAGCTCTTTACAACACAAGTTTCCACACACAAAAGGGATGCTAACTGTCCATCTTTGAATTCAGTGCCACACCATGTATTCTTCTGTTGTGTCTAGTTGTCGTACTGCGAGTGGCCCATTCTGACACCCACTTCCCTGCTTACTTTTTCCACCCTCCACCACATCATCCTTCTCCATCCGTCTCCTCTCGCTTTCATTTCATCCCGGTTCAGAGGATTAGTGTAAAACAGGCGCAGCCGCCGCCACCCGCCTCCATCTCGTCCTTTGTTTTCGCGGAGTCTTATTCTGGGTGCCATTCTTAGGCACTCTGGACCCCCCTTCCACCCCCACCCCCTCACCCCATGTTCTATCTTGCTGATGCAGACCTTTCGTAATCGTGCAAAATCTGTGCAAAATAAATAAAAAAATAAATCCCAGGGCCTCGTTGACTGTTTTACACCCCCCTCATTTTTCTCTTTTTCCCCCCACCCCCTCCTCTCCTCTCTTCTCCTCCCCTCTCACCCTCTCTGTTCTCTTGAATTTTTCTTTTTCGATAAAAGGAATTCAGGGGGCTTTTGACAAATCCTGGAGTCTGGCTGGTCTTCCTGCATTTTTTGGGAACGGTTGAGTCGTGCTTCTTGTAAAGAGGATGTGGCGGAGGAGCGGTGTTTCCTGACTGATAAGGGAAAAGCCTCCTCTCTCCGTCAGGATGTTTGGGCCTGGCTGGGCCCTGCATTAAAGAGCCAGAGAGAGGGAAGGGAACCCGCTGTTCAGCGAGCGGGAGGAAACACTGCTGTGCTGATTAGCATCTCACTTACCCGTCTTTACTTAACCACCATTTTTAAGGAGAGGCTTTGTCAACCTGGCCTGTTGTACCTTGACCACAGGCGTACCACAAACATCTACAGAGTAATAAAAACAACACTTGTGGTGAACATATGTACCAGAAATGACCTTTCTCCGTACACATATTCCACCATGATCGTGTGCTGACACCCGTCCTGAGAATGTGATTAAAGTGACCAGAATGACAACATTCATCAAGTACCAGTGTTTGCAGCTGGCTGATGTTGTGCTCATTTCTTCGGGGTTAGATCATTACCCTTTGTGCCTGCAGGCGTTCAAAACTCTGCGGAGGGTCCACTTGAGTGTGACCACATTTTGGATGTGGGAGCCGGACGGGTGGTGCCCCAGGCAGACGGTGCGAGAAAGTAGTCTTTGGTGCGGCATCAGCCCCAGAGTTGTCAGGGTCAGCTCGGGGTGCTGCTGCAGACTCCCTTGGTAAAGACGCCCTGTCTAAACAATCATATCCACCACCTGAGGGTAGGACACTGTAACATGGACAAGGACAAAGACTCAAGCGTCAACTAAGCATCATAACATTAGACTAGCACACATACATTGCAGAATATATTTCTTCATAATATCATATTATTCCTGTATATTTTAATAGCGTTTAACATCCAAACAATTCCAATGATATGGAGGGAATTCATGTATATAAATGACATGCAATTAATGCTGCATAAAGACAATTTTGTTTTCAGTTTTTTTTAATGGTTTATTTAGCTAATGAAACAGGAGAATTTTCTCAAACTATAAAAGAACAAAATCACCATCTCAATTGGAGATGGATGGTTTTCACTGGACAGCAAACCAATCAAGACCAAATACATGTTATATATTTGTGACTACTAATAGTAAAATGTAGCAAACTCTGAAATATAATCAGAAAATTAAAAATGTGAAAAATGACAGATAATGTAAATAAAAATGTGATCAGCTTTCTACTATCATGATATCAACATTTGTTCTTTAAACCTTTAAGTATCATTTGTCATTTCCAGTCTACTATTCACTGACCAGATTACATCTCTTGTGAATAATAACACTTATCTTTGATTCCTCCTGTGAAATGCCCAGAGGAGCTCTACGGGAATATTTACAGGAGTAATTTGGATCCTGTGACTTTTAAGTTTTCGGGAAGTGAGGGCAAAACACTCGACTTGTCAGTCTCAATCCTTTCCTCTTAGAAGTTGACTCATTGCCATTGTAACCTTTAGTCAGACGCTTCTGCTGAAAACCTGAGACAGCCATTTCTGCTGTTTTAGCTGCAATAAATCAACGAGAGGAAAGAAAAGAAAATAATGTGTCAACAAACACCAGTATGATATTGTCAAGCACCACACAAAACTTTATACACACAAGCCACTTGCAGGAATTGTCTGTAAAAGCACCTTCCTTTGTGAGAGGGGCGTGCATAATCAATGTGATTTTACTAATTGAATCATTCTCACACTTGCGGGATCACAAGATTTAAAATATTTGCCAATATAAGGATATAGGCTGAACAAACAAAAGAGCCTCCTCCTGTTATTTCTCTCTGATTGCTGACTGGCTCAGTTCCAGTCTCAGGTCAAGCCCGTGGAATGAGTCTGTCAGGTAGTCTGTTATGTTTCCTATTTCCTCCTCTGCCGTCATGTCACTTCCCTCGGCAAACAAACAACTCGGCAGCCTAACTCCACACCAACTGTCAAGGTAGCAGCGTCAGGCTCAGTGTGTGTGGACGGGGCGCAGAGCTTGCACAGCTGTGTAAAGTATTATCCATCTGCCGGGACCAAGGTGAGCAGTGATCACTTTAAATATCGCGTCCTCCGGAGGCACGGAGGAGGCTGACTGTCTGGTTGGTCCAGCGTCCATTGTGTAGCTGGCGAGGCAGCGTCCAATCACGTCACATTTGGAGGTCGACCGTTCGTGCTATATGACGTTCTTTGCTATTAACTGTAGGTCAAGAGGAAATGGCTGATTTGAACTACGTGACTATGGCATATCACTGCATGAGACTGAGATGCCCTTTAAACCTACACGCTGTAGATACTGTATGTTATGGTGTGTTTGTCTTAGCGTCTGTCTTTTCACTGCATGAGGGAGGTCATTAGGAGCACAGCATATTGCTTACTTTACTATTCTAAAATGTAATATATGCAGCTGCTTACTCTCCTATTATAAAATCTAATACATGGAGCTGAAAGCAAGTAATTATTTGCAGCCCGATGAAGCAAAGGTATTATTCCAAGTGATTCTGGGGGAATAGCCGTGTCCTTCCTGTTAAGCCCTGCAAATAGAAAACAACAAACCCATTACAACATCCTCATCACAGTAAAGACAGTGAACTTTACACCAAATTAAACTACTCTGTGCGACGGATAAAGACACACTTACATCAGAAAATATGAAATGTTGTCGGAGTGCATTTCCAGTTGGAGTGTGTTACAGCAGCATAATAACCTGTTTACAATTTGTACTTGGCCCTAAATCTGGCCAAAGGAGGAGGAAAGAAGAAAAAAAAAAACAACACACACACACAAACATACACACATCTCACAGTAAGGGATTATGGGTGCAGCTATTCTTCATCTCATTGTGGCTCAACAACAGGCAGAGTGTGGGGTGGCAGGCAGGCGTGTACGTCGCCGGACGAAGAATGGACCAGACTCGTCGAGGGACAGGTGCCATGTGGCAGAGGATGTGCGGGGACACAGATGGGGACCCCTGGAAAACTTGGGGGACTGTACGAGCAGCCAAGGGCCTCCCACTCGTACCTGTGCTGTGAATGCTGCAGCTGAGCGGGATCCGGCACCTGTTCTAAGCAGATACAGGCGACCAGCAAAAGCACAGAGGGAGGCCAGCACATGGCTGCCAACCCAGGGAAGGAGAAGGCTAGATTTCCATTTACCCATAAGCGCGGCCTGATTACCAAATCGGCACAGGCTTTACTGCAGAATGTACAAAAAAGGATTGAGAAATGTGCTCTCTTTCAAAACTATGTGCGTTTCAGTCAACTCCCCACTTTAATAAGGCCCTTCTAGTTGTGTATCAAAAAGTTTTACCCAATGTAGGAACAACATTGAAAAGTCCAGGTGTATAAAAACGTACAAAATACTAACACACATTTATTACTTTTAAAACAAGTGATGCAAAATTGCAGTGCATGTCCTATTTTTAAAGCCAGGCCCGCATTGGTCTCTCTCTCACTCTCCCTCTCTCTCTAATAGCATGGCTTGCACTGGTCTGTGTATGCTGCAGCGCTATCTGGCTTGTTTTTGACTGCTGCAGATTCTCCCTGGGGTGGTGTAACTCTTCACCTCAGTGTGGAGGAGGATGTTCCTATTGTGCTTCCTAATTACAATGTGGTTGTTCCATTTAAGAGATAGAACATCCTTATCTGTTTGGTGTGCGATGTCGTATTGTGGAAATAACTGGAAGAGGTGCTGCGTATTTTGATTCATGTTTTAATTGAGATAATTACAACATTTCATGCAGTGTTTTCATTTTCTGACAACTGTGTTTGATTCATACAGGGGTGAGACATGCAAGGGATAAAGCTAATTCCTGCAAAGTTTGGAGAGCTTAAAGTTGGTTGTCTTTTGAGATGTTGCCCTTTTTTTCTTAATGAAATTGCAGAAAATATCAGCTTATACCACATCAAGATGTTAAGTGAATGTGGACATTGCTTTAAAAGGGCCACATGTCTTTGATCTTGAGTCACTCCCCAGCTTTTCCATTTTAGTGGACCCACGTACTGCGATCGTGGCTCTGGCTCCATCATCCTGCACCAACAGAGTTTACTCAGCGCGCATCCTGAAAAGCAGACACACTAATGATTTAGATGAGTGATGTTATAAGTTCAGCGGTGTGTGAGCCCCTTTTAACAGCTACTGTGGAGGATAGACAAAGCAAACCACCAGGCTGCTTGATGACAGCTTGCCAGACATGCTGAGAGCTACTAGGCTTGAAATATTTCAGCAAATATCATTCATAAAATTAATAATAAAAATAAAATAAGTTGAATTGAGTTGAATAACTTTATTGTCACACAGTGAAAAATAGGTAAGCACTGCAGAATGTTGGCTGACTAAATCAGTAGCATTACAAATGACTTTGTTTACTGTATTACTACACATACACTTTCTTTTGTCTATGTTAGCATTAGCTAAAATCTTCTAAAATCACATATTGATTTCAAGACAACATTCCAAAGCCTTTTAATGTTTTTTAAAACATTTTTTAAAAAGAAAATATCTATAACTAATGAGTATTAGTGTATTTTTCTCTTATTAAAGACAATAAACTTAGTTGTTCAGCGATGTTAAGTGTCATGTCTGATCTTATATTAGGCACACAAATGCATTATTTAGGAGGAAGGAAGGAAGGAAACAAGGAAAAACCATCTCCAGTGTGTAATAAAGAAAACAAAACCCTGAGTTGTTACCAAGATACAAGTAAAAAACATCATCTGTTATCTCACTGCTCACTAATGAATGACCAAACAGCAGTAACTGTGTAGAAATAGAAATAAGTTTACTGAGAAAAGCATTTTCTTTGCAATGGAACTAGTGTCTTGCACCAAGTGCTCATATCTGTGAACTTGCATAAAGACCACATTTTAATAAATAACTGGTTGTTTTCTATAACATTACAACAAATAACTGTTTTCATTGTTACTATTCTACACCCTCAAGTATCATATTGAGTTGTTCTAAAAATACATCATTACTTCATGACTAGCTTATCATTACTTAAAGTTGCATTCATCAGCATTTTCTTAATACTTTTAACTATGAATCAAATAACCACATGTAATGTGAAATCACTTATTTGTACTGTTGAATAAATGTGTTCAGCTCTAGACTGTCATAGCCTATCCAACAATCCAAAAGGCATGAAAAAGTTTCCAGTATTGATTTATGAGGATTTTAATACAGTCACATTCTGCTTTTTGATATTATGATATTCTGGTCTCCGAAGGCAAAGGCAATTACAGTGGATATAAAAAGTCTACACAACCCCTGTTCAAATGCCAGGTTTTTGTGATGTAAAAAAATGACACCAAGATAAATAATTTCACAACTTTTTCCACCTTTAATGTGACCTATAACCTGTACAACGCAATTGAAAAACAAACTGAAACCTTTACATGGGGAAAAATAAAAAATAAAAACTTAAAATAACCTGGTTGCATAAATATGCACACCCTTAAACTAATACTTTGTTGCAGCACCTTTGGCTTTGAATTACAGCACTCAGTCTTTTTGGGTAAGAGTCTATCAGCGTGGCACATCTTGATGTGGCAATATTTGCCCACTCTTCTTTGCAAAACTGCTCCAAATCTGACAGATTGCGACAGGGATCTGACAGGGCATCTCCTATGCACAGCCCTCTTCAGATCACCCCACAGATGTTCGATCGGATTCAGGTCTGGACTCTGGCTGGGCCATTCCAAAACCTCAAGTCTTATTCTCGTGAAGCCATTCTTTAGTTGATTTGGATGTGTGCTTTGGGTCATTGTCGTGCTGAAAGATGAAGTTCCTCTTCATCTTCAGTTTTCTAACAGAAGTCGGAAGGTTTTGTGCCAACACTGACTGGTATTTGGAACTGTTCATAATTCCCTCCACCCTGACTAAGGCCCCAGTTCCAGCTGAAGAAAAACAGCCCCAAAGCATGATGCTGCCACCACCTTGCTTCACTGTAGGTATGGTGTTCTTTTGGTGATGAGCAGTGTTGTTTTTGCGCCAAATATACCTTTTGGAATTATGGCCAAAAAGTTCAACCTTGGTTTCATCGAATGGACCACAACACATTTTCCCACATGCGTTTGGGAGATTTCAAATGTCTTTTTACAAAATGAAGCTGGGCTTGGATGTTTTTCTTTGAGAGATAAGGCTTCCATCTTGCCACCCATCCCCATAGTCCAGACATATGAAGAAGACATATGAAGGAGATTGTGCTGTCACATGTACTACACAGCCAGTACTTGCCAGAAATTCCTGCAACTCCTTCAAGTGTTGCTGTCGGCCTCTTGGCAGCCTCCCTGACCAGTTTTCTCCTCGTTTTATCATCAATTTTGGACGGACGTCCTGTTCTTGGTAATGTCACTGTTGTGCCATATTTTCTCCACTTGATGATGACTGTCTTCACTGTGTTCAATGGTATATTTAATTCCTTGGAAATTCTTTTGTACCCTTCTCCTGACTGATATCTTTGAACAATGAGATTCCTCTGATGCTTTGGAAGCTCTCTTGTGTCTCTTGGCTTGTGCTGGAAGATGTGGCTACAAGAAATGTGAAGAAAAGCCTACTAGAACAGCTGAACTTTATTTGGGGTTAATTCAGAGGCACTTTAAATGGTGACAGGTGTGTGCTGACTCCCATTTAACATGAGTTTGAATGTAATTGGTTAAATCCGAACACAGCCATACCCCCAGTTATAAGAGGGTGTGCACACTTGTGCAACCTCATTATCTCAGTTATTTATTGCATTGTACAGGTTTTAGGTCACATTAAAGGTGGAAAAAGTTGTGAAATTATTTATCTTGGTGTCATTTTTTTACATCACAAAAACCTGGCATTTGAACAGGGGTGTGTAGACTTTTTATATCCACCGTACTTACCATGTCAGTGTATATTCCTGTGTTTCTTTATTTTATTTTTTTGGGACAGAATCCTTTAGCGCCCAGTGAAAGTGACACCCACCAAAATTTTAGACCCTCGGGGAAAACAAGAAAAACTCACTGTAGAAAGAAAGCTTGGGAGGGGCGACTCAAAGAGGGGTCCCCCTCTGGGACGATCAACTGGTGGTTGCCAAGAGTGGGCTGGTGGTGGGATGTTAGTGGTGACTGAAGTCATTCTCTCTGTCTGTCTACACCCATACTATGCTTTAAACCTGTTCTATACCAAGATCTGAATATAGAACAGATGTAAAAGACGGTGGGGTGCGGCTGATCATGTAATGTTGGGGGCTGGGGATGAATCGGAGGATAAAGCGTCACAGTCTCTGACAGTGATTGATGGTGTTACTGTTGGAATTGTTGTGCTTTTTTCATCTTCATCTTCAGCTTCCTCATCTCTTTCCCCCTTCCTGGTTGCTTCAGGAAGTGGGTTCACCTCTTTTTCTCTAATTTTGTCATCCATGTCACTGTCCTCACTTACATACCCAGTGCTTCTAAAATCACTATCAGAGCGGCTCTCTGAGTCGCTGAGAACTGATCACACTACCTGAATCTTTTACTGCTCGTCTCTTCATCATCATCCTCCTCCTATCGAAACCGCCGACCAGACACTGGGTCCTCTTCAATGTTGATTTCCACACCGAGCTCAGCACTTTGTCCAGCATCTTCAACATTATTATTGTTAACTTTGTCACCATTACCCTGTACTATTCAATGCAAACAAAAACTGACCTGATCCAATTCAAACAATGTCATTACCACACATATACAAAGTATATGTTCTTTGGTAATTATAGTGGAAACTATCATTTTATAACATACATGTTTCTTACATTTATGTACAGTTTGAGACAAATTTTTTATCATTCAAATCCAAAATGATGCAAAAACAATGATGAAATAAGGAAGCTGTATATCATTTTACTAAATTATTTTAATACACGTTGGCAGGCAAAGTGAGTGAAGACTCACAGAGAAAGGGACAGGAAGTGAATACAGAATGAACGAGAACGGTGTCTGTTGTGTGACTTTGCTTGAAAACTCTATTTAATCACTGTCAAAATTAATTTTCAGATGTTTTGTGCTCATTTTTACTTCTTCTCTTTGGACTTCAATATTTCTAAAACCCTGTATATGCCCCCAGCCTCAGGAGTTTTTCCATTAGTCATGGAGGAATATGTGACATCAAACAACATGCATCAGAGGGTGGGGAGGACAAAGGTAGAGGGAGCGCTCTCTGAGCTCCTTGTCCTTGTCTTTGGTACGGCCTATGTATAATAATTCTATCAATTTTTCAACACAGGAACAGCCAACAGGTAAAATATCAGCGTCTGGGGTTAGAGTTACCGTCAGTTATCTTTCTTTTCATAATATCAAGTCTGTTTGAGAATGAACATAAAATTGCTGTTTTGTATAACTGAGAGAGAATTGTTGAATGAGCACATACCAATGTGTAGACAAAATATATCAAAAATGTTGTTAACATTCATTTCATATTTCCATTTCAGGAAGTTGGCAACCCCAAGGACATAAGTCAATAGCAGAAAGCATCTTGTTGCTTGTGAGTGTGATAGTGAGTGCTACTGAGATTTTGCTGTGATGTAATTGCAATAAATGGATAAAAAAGATACCAAATTAACTACATCATGATGATTATTTGTAAGAAGTCTGACTCATTAAAGTTGTGTTCAACCACATAACAAAAAAACATAAACAACAAAGATGAATTATTATATAATTACATATTATAGATTTTTATTTAATGTTTATATGTAGATCTATAAAGTAAAAACAACATTTTAACTTTGCTGTACTGTTTGTATGGGAAAGCCCAAGATGGCTTTTTGTTTCTGGTTGCTCACCAGAAACAATTATTTGGGGCCCCAAATGGCAAAGCTGTTGTAGGCATGGGCTGTGTGAAAGTCCAATATCTCTATTAAAAAAAAACAGCAAATCAGCAGGTGTGACAACATGACAGCACAAAACAAACCCTATATTTGCCTAAACCCCTCAAAGTATCTCAGTGCATCACACTGAACAGCAACAGCCAAAAAGTTCATTAAGAGGTTTTAAAAAGTAATGCAAGACAATGGTGTCTGGATACGCTGCTAATTTTGCAATAACTTTGAGACTGTATATGTCTCTGAAAAATAATTAAATGTGCTATTATACGCTTGCTAAATGATCAATAGTGGCCATATTCTCAAGATTTCTGGACCTTTGTCTTTCCTATTTGAAAATGTCAAAAGTCACAGATCAGTTCTAGTTTTGATGTTGAACCCTTTATGTGGATCTGACACATACTGTACTATTTCTGTTTGCATTACTTGTTTCAGTGTTTTATTTTTCTTCATTATTATTTTTCATGTTAGACTTTAACACTATGCAGACTTTGAAATGCTGATTTTTTTGATTGTCATATTTTGGGGAGAAAAACTGAGAATGGGGAGGGAATGCAGTTAAGATAGATAGATAGATAGATATGATAGATAGATAGATAGATAGATAGATAGATAGATAGATAGATAGATAGTTTATTAATCTCCAAGAGAAATTCACAGTTAATAATAAATTAATTATTCAAGTAATTGTTCAAACCTGCTGATTCCAGTGTCTTAAATGTGAAAATATGGATGTAAAAAAAAAAGCACTCATCTTAGGATCTGGAAATTTGTCATCAGTATTTGTCATCATTTTCTGACTTTTTATGTACAACACACTTCATAATTAACCAAGAAAATAAACTACAGATGAATCAATAGTGAAAATTATTGCTAGCTGCAGTCCTAGTCCTTTTTTTTTTCAAATATTTAGCATTCAACAGGTTGGAGAAAAGGAAATTACACACAGAGACATCCTGCCCACGTCTCATAAGATTCATGCAAGATGACTGATCAAACCTCATTTACAGCTGCTGCTTATCCAGAGATAAAGTACGTCAGCCATGACACACAGCATTTCCGTTGCCTTGAAGTTCACTGTTTACACTCAGAATTTCTGGGTAAGAGTGCTCCTGAGTGACCTTGGCAACAGGTCGCTCCGGCATCATTTCCATGCTCACTCCCATTCCTCCACCCTTACGTTATGAGTGTAATATTCGGGATGTTGTTGATGTCTGAGCTTGAAGGAATCCCTTCCTGCTGGATGCTCAACCCTGTTTCCTTAAAGAGCCAACATCAAAACTGAGACGCATGGAAATGACTCACACAGTCGTCCCCTGGGTTCGGACACTTCAACTAAAGTGCCATGCTGACAGGTTCAAAACAGGATATGAGCTGGATGGGTCTATGTTTATTACAGATGGCAGCCTACTTGAGAGCAGTGATCCCTGAAAGCTCTGATAAGCAAATCAAGCAGCTGCAGTCACGTATCCACTGTGACCCACGAATAGGTGCATACTGACTGGACTCAATAACCACTAGCACTAAAAGTCTCAACTAACAGTATCTTTTAGCTACTATATTACAAAAGACAAACACAGATTGAGAAAAGGCTACAGTATTTTTACATTTAGGCTCCCTGGAAACTGCCACTCTAATAAAATAGCTGCACAGCAATGCACCACATATAGGCAAATAAAGTTATATCAAGACATTCTGCACTGACTGTGGGTCTTGACCGTGTAGTGTGGTAAATTCTGCCTCTGCAAAATATCACACAGTTTGCACTTTCACATGGCAGAGTTCCCAAGGTGTTTGGAGCTAAGAATCCATAAAAACTCATTAATTACAATAGCCCATGACCTTATGGGCTAACTTGTGCCATTTATAAACTGACCAGTTTTTGCTTAGGCGTGGGATAATAATTCCACAGGCCAGTGTGCCTCTGAAAAGAAATATAAATTAAATTAATATGGAGGCTACAATATTGAATGACCCTACTACTCTAATCAGCGGTGTGTGTTAATTTCAGACTTACCTTTGAATCTTAATTTGACTCAGTTATTCTCTTAATTGGCTCCAAATGGGTGCAGTTGCTGTCAATGCAGACAGACATATAGATAGATAGATAGATAGATAGATAGATAGATAGATAGATAGATAGATAGATAGATAGATAGATAGAAGTGTGCTGCAGGGATGGGTTTAGTTGGAGGGCTCCTCCATTGATTTGATGCAGTTTTCTTGTAGGTAGCCTCTAGTGGTCCTGACAGGAACTGCAGCCTCAGTCCAAACATCTCCATGAGGCCACTGCAGAGGTGGGCACACGTGTTCCTGACTCCTGGCAGATCCTCCCTGCCCTGTGTTGTTCTCCAGGATTGTCGTTTTCCCTCCATTACACAGGAATCCTGGCATTTGGAGATGGACGCAAACAGATGTTAGTTTCCCCTAGCTGCATCGATACTAGTTAAGGTAGTAGCCACATAAGCTAAAGCATCAATCATGACGTTTTAAGAAGTTTGGTGGATCATTTTTCCTGTTTTACAACTTTTGTGAACCCCTTGTCACAGCCTGAAGAGTCGAAATAATTTGTGTAGATATGTGGTGGCTTTTTGTACAGTTGTCAGGATGGCCGAGCGGTCTAAGGCGCTGCGTTCAGGTCGCAGTCTCCCCTGGAGGCGTGGGTTCGAATCCCACTTCTGACAGACTAACTTTTTCCGCATGTGTCGCGTTTACAGCAGTCTGAACGAAATACGGCTCAAAGGATCTTATTCAAGAAGAAGAATACTTAAAAAAATAATAGTTAAGGATAAAAGATACTAAAAGTGGGAATCGTTTTTTTTTAATTTTTTTTATTTAACTAACTGAATAAAGAATTAAAAGTTACACATGTATATAAACAGGAACCTCTATGGGTCAGGACAGACTTCCATTTACAGTAATATTTTAAAGCTTACAGCTCAAAACCAGAGAATCCACAATGAAGAGGACATGTCTTTGGGCAGCTCCCTGTTTGGGGGGCAGTGAAATGATAGTTTCACTATGAGCAACAACAAGAGAGTCTCACTCAGACATTTTAGTTGTAGTCTAGATTTTTACAGAAAACTGTAGTTGATATTTCTATTAAAAAGCTTCATTATTATATTGTCTCATTTGAGGAAATCAGATATAGCCACTGAATAGTTTAATTATGTAGTAGAAGAGGCCGTTTGAATACTTTAAGATCAGTGTCAGGATTGACACAAGCGTTTACAGCAGACTGGTGTCAATCCTATCTGAAGTTAAACATGCTGCAACACTGTGTGTTAACCTTTGATGTGGCATCAACCTCATCACATATATGGAAGTAAAAGCTCTTCTTAGATAACTTGCAGTTTGGCTAATCCCCAAACTTACAGGTTTGTACGGCTTAGAAAGAAATAAATCAAACAGGAGTGCAAATGGATAAATAGAACAGGACATTTAAATTAGCATCCTCCAGAGGTATTCTGTAAGTACAGCAGTATTTGCCCAGACTGTGGGCCTGCTGCTTTAGGATTGTGTAAATGTGCTTTGTGTGTAAATGTGCTCCCTGCCGTGGTTATATTTATACTCCCTCCCTGTGATCCTCATTGTGACCTCACTGTGAAAGGTAAAGGTTAAAGAGTGACCAGGGTAACGCCTGTCTGGACACTCACTTATGGTATAGATTAAACACCAGTGACCAAGACATTCATTTGTATCTTTTAATTAATCTGTATCTTTGTCTATTTTGTATTTCACATGCAGGGACAGGTGATCTATTCAGGGTTTCCCCCCCTGTTTAAGGGATAGATGGAAGTGTAGATGAACACTTGATGGATTGACAGCTTTCATAATTGGCAAGTGGATTTTTTTTCTTTTTAAGTCACTTCATGAATTCTGCACTGACCTTTGAAAAACAAACAAACAAAAAAACATCATTAGAAAAACATACTTATATCATCATTTGACATCCTAGAACCTTGTATTGCTTTGTATTTTATTAAGTTTTCCCTTTTTTGTATTTGTATTTTGTACTTATTATTATTATAATAATTTAATATCTCATCTTGCAAGGTTACCTATACTTACTATATTACATTTGACTTGAAATGTTTACATTTTCACTGGTATGCAGCCTCATTTCATATAATTACATAACAATGTTCTCTTTAAATGAGAGTATTTATCACATCTTATATTCAACCTTCAGCCTCCTGGGTTTAAGTCGTTAGTTGGACTGTGGTCAACATAGCCGGAGTCCTGATGCACAGCAGGTTGCACACTAATTAGCCTTGATATTTTAACTGCAGCCAGGAGGGGGGAGTGCTAAGCCTGAATGATGGTGCACACGTGCGAGCTTGACTGATGATGGGCTTCAGGGTGTCCTGCTGCGACTGTGATTCAACTGCATTATCATGGTGGAGGCCAGACAGCTGACGGGAGACTGAAATGCCTCTAATTGAGATTTAATTCAATTTGATGCAGACTATAGGTTCGGGGAAATCATTTCTTTGTGCCACTTTAAGCTATAAGAAGCTGGCAGTGGATGGAGTAGTTTATTTGATTGACTAGAGAAGAGTAAAAGCCCTTATATGGGACGAAATTGTTTCAGAATCCAGTTCATACATTAAATTAAAAGATAACTCTTGATTACTTAAACTGGTCACAGGTAACTTCTTTCAATTTACTCTGAGGAGGGGAGGTGCTGTCCTCACACAGCACAGTCAAAAGGGTGAAACTATGAACTCAGCAGTTCCTTTGAGTCACCATCATGACTCAGTAGCAGGGGGCCCCCTTATTAGTATCACAGTGCCCTTGAAAATAAATAGGTAATTTAAACACGGCCGTCTATGCCTATTTATCCTGATATGATCCTTGAGACTTGATCCTCTGTTGATTTTGTTTGTTATATATAAATTTCTGTCTGCTTTGTTTTCCATGGTGATGATTACATGACATGACACAGCAATTAGGAGAGCTGGTGTGTAATGGGCAAGTAACATTTTGGCTCAGTATCACTGGAACAGTATTACAGTATATGACATATTTAAAAAAAAACAATCTAGGATACTAAAATACAATGTATGCACTCAGTAACACAGGGTATGAAATAAAAGCTTGATTAAAAGTTTTTTTTTCTGTATCCTCTTTATTCTCACTGATACATTTTAAACTGCAACATCATTTCAGAGGGATATGTATTTATGACACAGCCACCATGGTGTTCAGTATGTGGAGGAGCGGGAGAAAATGTGAGGTTTTGTGAGGTTTCTGTGTTGACCTTGAGCTCTGGAGTCACATAGAGAGAAATCTGTCAGAGAAGAGGCAGAGGTATAATTTAGCTCCCTGAGTGACATTTATTGACAATAAGTGACAAATCCTCCAGATCCATCACTGTCAGAAGACTTGTTCTGACATATAGGATTTACGATCCACAGGAAGAAAGGTCCTTGTTGGTGATCTGTTTCTCAAGATATTGTTTTGAGAATATTTTTTTTTACCATCATTGACATACCCATTTTGAGATTGATATACTTATTTCTTGTTATAATAAGGTATACATTCTCATTATATCAAGACAAATTGGTGTTAAGTAAGAACATTTTTGCATATGTTGTAATATCTTTCTCTTTTACAACATGTCTGTGTTGGATAAAAAAACACAGCAAAAACCGCATACAATGATGAATGATGGGACGTTATGCCGAGTCATAGATTGTCACTGAGCCCTCAACTGCTGTCTAAAAGCGTGTCTAACTCCCTTTATGCAATACTGAAGTCCAAGTCATGTGTCCAAAGCCTCAGCAGATTTCAGTCCAATCTCTGAGTGATTAGCGAGGCTTTTCATTCTATCCTTAGCGTCCCACGTATCTGATTAGCAGGTAGGCCTGCTTCTGGAGGAAGGCTTTTGAACTGGTTTCTCCTTTCTCTGCTTGCAATAGCTGTGGTGTGTCTCTGGGACTTTACATCGTACATGCAGTGGCTTTGGAACTATTCATTTTCACTCTGGTTCTTTTATGATTGTCGATTATGTAAGTATACATACTATATACTGTGCATTTTGTCTTGAATGCTTTATCTCTTTCACATTAAATATTATTTACACAGCAACAGAATTATGTAGTAATAATGAAGGTATTGCATTGCATACTGCATATGGACAAGATCAAATTAAGTTAGAATTGAACTTACGTTGGGTAGTAGAGTAGTTTGTGTGATTTGCACAAAGAAAGGATGCAATGATTCACGTTAAACTGGATGAACTCGGGCTGGCCTGTATGCAGGATGTGATTTTTATTTTCCTTGTTTTAACTTTTTTAGGAGTCTCAGTTGGCAAACATGACACCTTAGGGATAAATAGCATTATTCTAGGGAACCAAGGCCACATATGTTTCCTGGTCATGGTGAGTAAAAAAAATATTTTTTGCATTTGCAATCCACTGTGTCAAAACGGGCACTTCATTTGCGTAGCAGGAGCCAGTTTGCAGAATAATTTGTAGCTGTTATGTTTTTGAAATGACTACATTCTGCAGCTTTGCAAACTGGAGTAGACAATTCTGCCTAATATATAAGTCAAGTTACTTTTGCAAGTACCTTTCCTGTGTACTAGTATCACTAACTCTACTGTGGTACCTGTAATGTTGACATCCTGCAAAAAACAATCTCTAAACTTAAATATTTGCAGAAAAAGATGTTGTCGTTTCTATCATATATTTTTGTTTGATGTTATGCTTTGGCTTGTTCCTGAGGTCACTAAATATATGACGGATAATGTCAGCTTCCAGTGTGGCTATACAGGGCTAGTTTACTGCAGGACACATGTGGTAACTGAAATAGAATTCACCTTCATAATCCTGGATTATAGAGGACAAAATAGCTATGTCTACTCGAGTTATATTTGAAGACAATAAAATGCCTTTGTAGGCAAGAAATGGGTATCCTTCAGGTTCAACTTCAAGACTTAAAGGCAGAGGTTGGCAACGTCACATATGAGAGTATTTGCAGCAATCAATTGCTCTTCTTTTCTCTGCCAAAATGTTCAGATCGCAGGACACACTTGCTGCTTTACTATATTGCTAATACAAGAACAAGGACAAGAGCCAAACATGTTCTTTGTATGTGTCAGTCAAGCTTGGCCTATTTTTGAATCGCATAATTTGACTCATTTTTATTTGCATTTCATGGTGGGCTTGCATCCTTTTTGCATCCCATCGGGCAACAATGAATTATCTGTACCTCCTAGTATTGTCACAGCATTGTGCTTATTGCAGATATTGCTGCTTTATATAGGTAATCCTTGCATTACTGATCGTCGGAAAAGCTGGCTGACAGAATGTATTTTCTGCAGGGACAATCGCTGAAGTAATGTCCACTTTCACTGCTCACAGAGACTTAAGCTCATTATTTAAAGTCACTTTGAGGATTTGTTTGTGGCTGTATCCTCATTATATCCGTCTTCATTTACTCTTTGATCTTCTCAGCAGTCTGTACATACAGTATTTGACAATGATGTCATGCGTATCCTGCTTTAAATTGTAACAGGTATTTGCAATAGTGATTTCAACAGCTGCTTAACTGTGAGTCAATCTATTCTTAGTCTGGATGCATTTGTCTCTTTTGTGTCAACCAGTTAAATACCATAGTGAGCAGAAACAAGTATGAAAAGTATATCAAAAGTATACGAGAACATGCTAGTCTCTGTCCTAATGCAAACAAAATAACTGTCCACAAGATGTCCATCATCCAGGCTTTAAGGTATCATTTATATAGCTACTAAGTCTTAGTTCAGTATCTTCAAGAATAAATCCAGCTGACTTGGACTTAGTTCTTTGACTTCTAGACACAAGATAAATGTAGAACAGTATTAAACTGATTACACTTAGAGCCTTAAAGGTATCTCTTTCTAAGGATTTTCTTTTCCAGACTGGCCTTATGTCAGCCCTCATCAAACATGTTTAGCTACTACTTTACACGTAAGTACTTTAGTGAAGGAACAATGCTGGGTTACCAGGAAAAGCTAAAAGTTAATGCTCATAAAAGTTCAAGTACACTGTGGTTAGCTGAGGATTACATATTAGTCACATGTTTTTATTTCTTTTGCTTTGACTTGGACATTCAGTAAATTCCTTTAGCTTGTGCTCTTGCATGTTCTTCAACCTGTTTTTTTTGCCTCTTGTTTTAATTTCTCTTTCAGCCAGGGCTCAGTAGGAGCTATGCAGATGTGTGGTGCAACAACTTTGCCTAGGCAGCGCAGGAGAAACATGACAACCTCCTTCAACCGTTTGCCCATGCTGACCTGCACTTTTCTTCTCCTCACCTGAGACCATCCTTCATACAAAGGAGAGAAACTACAGCTCAAAATGTCCTCCCACAAACGCAGCTTCCAGTGCTTCAATGCTGTAGGTGGTGAAGGCTCCCACAGGTCTTCTCTGCCCTTCAAGCATCACACCGTCCAGCTCCCCAGGATCCCCCAACATGGCATGGTGGCTCATCATGAACCTCTGGAGGAATGCTACATTTGCTCTCAGTATAGACATGCCCAGGCCCTGGAAGCGCTAGAGACTCAGGTCACCCCTTTGTGTCACACTCACTCACAATATAACCCCCATCATCCGCACCAGTATGTTCTCAGGGGACCAACCAGGCCTGAGGAGCACCCACATTCAGGCCACAACCGACACATTCATCATCACAAGCACAACAAGAGGGTGGTGCTGGTGAAGAACAGCGACCCCTCATTCAGGAAGACCATTGCGTTGCACCGCAAGAGTCTGCGCAGTTTTGGGCTTTTCTTAGAGGAAGTTTCTGAGCTCATGCAGTACCACATCAGGAAGTTGTACACTCCAGAGGGCCGCAAGGTGAGGTCATAGACACCTGATACTAGATGATTATGTAAAGATATGTTAATTTTTCATGATCTTTTTTTCTGATTATTCTGTTACATAACCTGCAGAGATTTTGGGAGCACAGAGGCTATATGAGATTTTATTCTATTATGTGTCCAGGAAACTACTTTTTCCAAGAGGAAGTTTCTGTGCTTGACCCAAAATAAATACCTTCCCTTGTGTTTTAATGAACTGAAAAATAAGAACAGGGCTACTATGAGCTGTGTTTGTCTAAAGCAATTTGGCTTTAAATGAGTACTCTAAAAAGTATTTTTAAAATGTTGTTACACATTGCTGTTACTCAGGCCTGGGATTGAAAACCAGAGTGAAAGAGAGGCCTCTAGTGACAGGACTGATCCCCTACTAAATCCAAGTTTGTCAGCCGGTAGCGCTGCTGCAAACATAATTTCAAAGAGTAGTTTTATGACAAATCATGGCAATCTTTTAACCTTTGAAATTGGCATTGCAGCTTACTGAGTATGAAAAATTCCAATATGGAATACAGAAAATTATTATCAAACGCATAACTTTTAAATTGATAAAACAAACAGAGATGAAAGCATCACAAGATAAGTAATAATCATTTTGCACAGTTCATATCATTGGGTGATGATTATTAGTATATTACAACATGGGTGGATTTTCTCGCATCCTCTGTATGCTAAATATGTAAAAATGAGTGACTATTGCATCTTTTTTGTCTAAATAGTAGACACTGGATAGTTAAATATCCTCTTAATGGTGCATGCTTACATTGAAATGCTGCTATTCCATACAGTGCTAAAGCTTTTTGAAACAGGAAAGTCTACCCCTCAAGTACCACTGAAATGTATGGAAACCAATACCTGATTTTGTTAGCATCAACATCTACACAACAAATACACAAATATCATTAGTTTCATATACCGTGCACTCAGAAGTTTGATATAATCTAAGTCTAGCAGCATAAATATTTTGAGTGTGCACATGAGGTAATGAAATAGGGATATTCCCTCACACACACATTTAGATTGTGGGTATCTCTCCAAACCCCATTAATCTTGGTCAAATCAGAGCTATTTTTGAGAGAGGAAAAACAGGTCAACGTTAGAACTCCACTCCCTCTACTTTGATACCAGAGGTGTCTCAGAAATGTGTCTTGCACAGTGGCAATTAATTATCTTCACCTGGGCTTTGTGTGACCATGGATGAAGCCATTCATCTGCCTTTACCAACAGTGGATTTAAAATTCAAAACTGCACTTTCATCAAAATCGACTGCTCATAAGCAAGATAAAATCAACAAAAGTCTCAATATTTTAGTTTACACGTTTTCTCTGAGTTTTATAGCTGTCACTGGTGAACAGAAACAGCAGTATTCAATATTATCAAAGTAAAAGTAAAATTGCACTGCATTACATAACTGGAATAAATAGGAATAGCAGTATTTTATACAATCAATTTGCTCTACAGACCACTTCACCACGTAAAGAATAATAGCATGTAGTAGAAAATATGCATATGCAACATATTGAATTCATATAGTATTATCTGTGTTTCCTTGTTAGAGGGATGTGAGTAGTTAATAGTATTATTGTCATTATCTGGTTACCATGTACCACCAAACAGCATATTTTTAATCTTGGTGACAGTGCTCTTTTAAACAACCCAGTGCTCACTTTTAAGGTTTGAGTAATTAAAGTGTAATCCTAAAACCAATATGTGTTTTTTTGTGTGGAGGCCAAATAGAGTAGGTACATTTATTAGGCCTTAGTATGGAGATGCTAAGGAAAACAGGTCAGTACACGCTCACCTACTAGATTAGCATTCAGCCACTCAGGGCAATAACCTTTGAGACAGAAGACTGTGATGATGATGAGAATGATAATTAGCCTGCATGATGTCAGTTATCCCTGTTTAATAAGCTTGCAACAAATAACAAGCATAAAGGGAGACTCTCTCTTGCATGATACATTTTAGGAGTGGGAGGTATCCTGAAGCAAGATAAATGAAAAGTAATGATATAGTTTTAATGGACTGCGCCCCTCAGACTGATGTGTTTGCTTGTCTATACCAGTTAGTCTACTGCTTTCACACACTCAGCAAGCTTGTTGAGCATTACCCATGGCTCTGACAGGTGACAATGGCACCATTGCAAGAATGCAGTGTGAGCTACCATGAGCCGGGTGAAGTTTCCCAGAGATCATCCTGGATTAGGATATTTATCTTGTCTTGACTCACTGCTTGACTCACAGCCTTTTGCAGGGATTTAGAGCATTCAATTGCACACCAGAGGGGACGATACCTGATTAAAATATCCTGTAATAATTCTTAAAGATTTTCCTGTAAATAATTTCCTTTTGCTGTTGTCCTATATGCTTATTAAAAGAACAGATATTTATTAGAATCATGACTACAAACTGATATCAGACATATTAAACATTTAAACCTGGTTACTGGACACTTAAACAACATTAAAACATAAAACACACACTTGATGCTATTTGATAAAAAAAAAGTTATGTGGAAAGTGGCCACAGAGGCTTCAACATGGGTCAAATAAGAGATACATTAAATGACTGCTCAGCAGGTGGAACAATGCAACATTTCACTCCCACTATGACCAGTTTTATGAATATGTGCCCAGCTGTAGGGTTACAAATGTCCACCTAGTGGCATGTCTATATAGGAAACACAGGGTAACAGTAGCTAGGTCATCCCTGTGAATGCGACAGGCTTCTTTAACCCTTCCAGGTCCCTGATCATGCCAGCATGATCAAAGAACATCAGTCGTTCCACAGTGTTTTTTAGTTAGTTTAGTTAGTTTAGTTAATTATCAAGTCCTATATAAAACATGTTTTACAGGAAAAATCAGAAGTAGTCAATACTGGCCAAAATAGCCCAAGATTACTAAGATTCTCCTTCTGCGTAATTAGGAACATTACAGGTGTTAAGGTTGTAAAACTCTGCACTTTCTTTTCTTTAGTGATCTGGATTCAGTTTGCTTCACCTCTACAGTGCCTAGAAAGGCTGACAAGGACTAATGGCCAAAAGAAAGCATAGATTTATTTTTATTTTTAAAAAGTGGTCTAGCAATGTCTCTGTAAGAAAGAGAATGCATCTGATGCATAATGCCAGCCAGGAATCTGCCTGGTAAAATCTTCCTTTCTACTTCAAATTTTGGCATGTTCTTGACTTTTAATCCAAATTGTTTCAGATAAATCATGCTTGTAATCCTATTCTGTAACTTTTTTTTTTTCTGCTTTAGATTGACAACATTCAGAGTCTTATGCAGTGCCCCAGTGTCCTTGTCTGTGTTGGACGTGAGCCATCTCACCCTTCCATCACGGAGAATTTTCTGAAAACATCTGATGATAAACTTCCAAAGCTCAATGTGAGATCACGATCCAGTGGCTGTAATGAAGGACATGAGGGTACGAGAAGCAATTTACTGTCACAGACTTATACAATCATTTTTTAATTGTGTTTTCAAATGAATTACTAATGACATACTAAGCACTGTTTCCTTGGAAAAGGAAATATAAAACAGTATATATAAAACAGTATAATTCTGTTGTACACAATAAACAAGAGATTAATGTTATCTATTTTTTTTGTGTGTGTGCATGTGTGTGTGTCTTCATGGTAAACCAAGGACTTACAACTAAGAAAGGTGTCATCAGTCCAAGACTCGAATCTGACAACAGATCTACCAGGAAGTCAGTCTCATCTGACAAGTCATTACCAGATGGAACCAACTCTCCGGATAATGTGGATTCCTGCCCACACACTGGCGATGGAACAAGAGATGATGATATAGAGAAAATGGTTCATATTGATAAAGACGGAAGTTTGTCTATGGAAATGAAAGTGCGCTTTCGGCTACAAAATGACGAAACAATACACTGGTCGACAAAGGTGAGAAAGACTCCAGGCAGGACTTGTGAGTACCTCCAAGACCTCAATAACCCCTATTTTGCACAGGTTAGTGATAGAAGCTGTTCAGAATCTGAAAACATCTCAGTTGGTGAGCAGGATGTGGCTTACATCACTAGGCGCTATCAAAAACATACAGAAGAGCCTCACTGCCCTCACTGTTGTAGTCACTGCCAAGATTATGACATCTGGAAAGGGATACATGGAGCAAGTAGGTGCATTCGAACTTCTAGCTCAAGTGCATCCTCACACACAATGGTATCTAGAAAGACAGTGGTTGAAAGACAAACTATATCTAGATCAAGTGAAGAGAACACAGAACAAGTGGTGGAAAGAGAAACTTGTGTGGAGCAGACAGTTGAGGCAGCTGAAACTGTAGAGTACTGCACCATTAGGAGTGAGACTTGCTCGCCAAAGTGCAAGGTGAAATCCTTCACACCGGACAACCGTGAGGTGTGTGTTGACAGTTGTCCTAGTGCTTTCTCTAAAGTATTAACAGACCAAGAGGAGGATCAAAATGATGAGGATGATAATGTTCCACCAAGTGTTTCAAGAGCATCTTCTCACAATAGTAAACCTGAAAGAGAAGAGATCACTGGAAGTGCAGTGTTGGATACAAGTTCACCATTGCAACATTTATCCCTGAGCCCTACAGATAAAGCATCCAATGCTTCAGGGCACTCAAGCAAGTCTAGAAAATCCCCAAAATCATATGCTTGTAATTGTGGAGTGTCTAATGATCCTGAGGATGATACAACAGGACATATCAAGGCCCAAGCTGAAGAAGAAAGTGAGATACAAATAGGTAGATCAAGTGCCATGTCTGTCAAATCAAATGCCTCTGGCAGATCAAATAAGTCTGAGGAAATACAGAATGCGGAATCTGAAGATGAGGAGAAAAAATCCAAAAGTGCCATGTCAGTTCATTCAAATGCCTCGACTAAATCCAAATCTGATGTTTTAGATGTTACAGATGAAGTAATAAAATCACATGATGACAAAGAAGCACAAGAAAGACCATTAAGTAGCACATCTGTTAAATCCTCTAAATCTGAAATATCAATGAAGTCTGTGGCAGCTGAACAACATAAATCAGAGGATGATGTTAATGAAGAACAAGCAATAAGTTCTATGTCATCAAAATCTAAAGCCTCTTTTAAATCAAGAGACTCCTTTAACATAGATAAAGAACAAGCTGAGGAGGAAATTGAGCAAAGGACACCCAGTGCCATGTCAGCTCCATCGAATGCCTCTGCAGAATCAAAAGAAGCATCTGAAGAATCTGCAGAGGAAAGCATTCAAAACCCATCTGAAGAAAATGAGAATGAAACTGGGCAAAGACCACAAAGTGCAATGTCACTCAAGTCAAATGTTTCTGCAAACTCTAAAAAGACAAGAACTTCTGAAGCTCCCAAAGAAAATTCAGAGGACAAATCCGAGGGGAGTGTGCATACTCCTGTGTCAAAAAATGCTGATGAAAGTTTTGAGAAAGAGGAGGAAGCTGGAGAGGCTGGAGAAGATCAAGAAAGAGTGCCAAGTGTCATGTCATTCAAGTCGAATACCTCTGCAAGATCTACACATGCTAAGGTAGACACTCAAGAGAGAGCATCAAGTGCCATGTCCACAAAATCAGCAAAGTCTAAAATCTCTGAAACTGAGGTTCAACAAAATGTTGAGGAGGAGCAAGATACATATGCACGAACACCTAGTGCTTTGTCTGACAGTGAGGAGATGGTAGTGGAAACAGTGGAGAGAGCTCCAAGTACTATGTCAGTAAAATCGACAAGGTCAAATGCAACTGCAAGATCCAAAAAATCAGAAAAATCAATTTTATCTGATCTTTCAGCTGAGGAAAAACAGGCTGAGTATACAGAGAGTGAAAGAGCATCAAGTGCGATGTCAGCTAGGTCTGTCAAGTCAAATGTATCTGCAACATCTAGAAAGTCAAAAGAATGTCAAGAAATGGATAACGTAAATGCTGAAGATGTAGAGGGACCAATGGAGAGAGGAACTAGTGCAATGTCAGCTAAGTCGAATGCCTCTGCAAAATCTAGAGAATCAAAGAGATCTGACCTTCATGCTAGAGAGAGCACTGACTTCTCAGATCATGGAAATGCTTTGGAGGAAGAAGGGAGACCACGAAACACAATGTCAGTCAAATCAGCAAAGTCAAATATTTCAGCAAAATCTAATTCATCTGATGTTCATAATCAAGAAAGTGATGATGGTAATGATGGCGTGCAAGCTGAAGAAACAACAGCAGTTGAAGAAAATCCTGTCAAATATGATGAAGTTGGCAGGTCTGAGAAAAACAATGATGATGAGGAAATTGCAGAAAGAGTACCGAGTGCAATGTCAGCTAAATCTGCAAAGTCAAATATCTCTGCAGTATCGACAAAATCAAAAGCTTCTCAAATTCTTCCTAGAAATGTTGATGATATTTGTGATGAGGGAAATGCTGAACAGGAAACTAGTGAGAGATCACCAAGCTGTATGTCAGATAGATCCTGCAAGTCAAAAAATTCAGCAAGATCAAGTAAGTCAAAATGCTTTGATGGTTCAGATAGGAATATTATGATGGAAAATGAAGATGAGAGGGGACCCAGTGCACTGTCAATAAAATCATCACAGTCAAATGTGTCAACCAAATCAGCACAGTCAAATATTTCTGCTAAATCTAATATGTCAAAGCACAGAGATATTTCAGTTGAGGAAAATCCTGCAGATCAAAGAGAACATGGAGAAAGAGCTCCAAGCAATATGTCTACTATGTCTGCTAAATCTGCAAAATCAAATGCTTCAGCAATATCTAAAAAATCCAGAGGATCTGCAGTTCTTTCAGAAAACTGTGGTGATGCTTCTGAAGAAATTGCTATTGAAGGGGAGACTGAGGAGAGATCTCTGAGCTCTATGTCACTACAGTCAGTGGAATCAGGCATTTCTGCAAGATCAAAACAGTCTAAATGTTCTGATGTTACAGCTGGAAAAAGCTTTGAGAGCCCTGATGAAGACAATGACAAAGTACAAACTGAGGAAAGAGCACCAAGCTGCATGTCAGCCAAATCAGTCCAGTCACATCTTTCTGACGTATCTGTGAAGTCTGCAGAAAGATCACTAAGTGCATTGTCAGCCAAATCTGCAAAGTCAAGTATTTCTGCCAAATCTACAAAGTCTAAAGGATTCAGTGGCCCAGTTGATCAAGAGGAACATGTAGAAAGAGCTTCAAGCAATTTGTCGGTCAAATCAGATAAATCAGCAAGGTCAAAGGCTTCTACAATATCTAAAAAATCAAAAGTTTCTGATGGTCCCTTGGAAGATGGTGTTGAAAATCCTGAGGAAGAAATTGTTGCAGGGGGAGGTGAGGAGAGAGCAGTGAGCTCAATGTCAGCCAAGTCATTTCAGTCAAATACATCTGCAAGATCAAATAAGTCAAAATCTTCTGCTCATGCTCCAGCTAAAGAGAGCTCTGATACCTTTGATGACAGAAATGAAAAAGAGCAAACTGAAGAAACTGAAGAGAGAGCACCAAGTTGCATGTCAGTCAGATCAGTCCAGTCACACGTTTCTGAGATATCTATTAAGTCTGCAGAAAGAGCACCAAGTGCTTTGTCAACTAAATCAGCAAAGTCACATGCTTCTACAAAATCTATCACATCAAATGCTTCTGAAGTTTGCTCTGGCAAAGCTACTGGTATTCATGATAAAGAAGATGGTGAAGATAAAATCCACGAGAGATCAGTGAGTGCTATGTCAGCCATCTCTGTCAAATCTACAAATTCAAACAGACTCGCTGGTCCAGCTAAAGAAAATACATCTGATCATGAGGAACATGAAGAGAGAGCTCCAAGCAATATGTCAGTCAGATCAGAAAAATCAGCCAAGTCAAATGTTTCTGCAACATCTAAAAGATCAAATGTTTCTGAAGTTCCCTTGGAGAATGGTGTTGACAATATTCAGGAAAGAACTGTTGAAGGGGAAAGTGAAGGGAGAGCAGTGAGCTCAATGTCAGCCCAGTCAGTTCAGTCAAATATTTCTGCAAGCTCAAATAAGTCAAATATTTCTGCAAGATCAAATAAGTCAAATATTTCTGCAAGATCAAATAAGTCAAAATCTTCTGCTCATGCACCAGCTAAAGATAGCTCTGATACCTCTGATGGGGAAAATAAAAATGAGGAAACTGACGAAAGAGCTCCAAGCTGCATGTCAGCTAAATCAGTTAAGTCACATGTTTCTGAAATATCTATTAAATCTGCAGAAAGAGCACCAAGTGCTTTGTCAACTAAGTCAACAAAATCCCATGCTTCTGCCAAATCTATCAAATCTAATGCCTCTGAAATTCAGTCTGGCAAAACTATTAATATTCCTGATGAAGGAAATAGTGAAGATGGATCCCAAGAGAGAGCAGAGAGTGCCATGACAGCTACAACTGCAAAGTCAACTATTTCTGCCAAATCTACAAAGTCAAAAGCACTTGATGATCCAGCAGAGAAAAATATGTCTGATCATGAGGAATATGCAGAGAGAGCTCCAAGTAATATGTCAGCCAGATCAGGAAAATCAGGAAAGTCAAATGTTTCTGCTACATCTAAAAGATCAAAAGTTTCTGAAGTTCCCGTGGAAGATTGTGTTGACAATCCTGAGGACAGAATTGTTGAAGGGGAGAGTGTAGAAAGAGCATTGAGCTCAATGTCAGCCCAGTCAGTTCAGTCAAATATTTCTGCAAGATCAAATAAGTCAAAATGTTCTGCTCATGCTCCAGCTGAAGAAAGCGTTGAAAGCCCTGATAAGGAAAATTACAAAGAGGAAATTGAACGGAGATCACCAAGCTGCATGTCAGTCAAATCAGTCCAGTCACATGTTTCTGAAATATCTATTAAGTCTGCTGAGAGATCACCAAGTGCTTTGTCAGCAAAATCTGCAAAGTCACATGCTTCTACAAAATCTATCAAATCAGATGCCTCTGATGTTTGTTCTGGCAAAACTCCTGGCACTACTAATGAAGGAGGCGGAGAAGAGACAAATCAAGAGAGAGCACAGAGTGCCATGTCAGTCAAAAGTTCAAATTCAGCAATTTCTGCTAAATCTACAAAGTCAAAAGAACTAGATGGGTCAGCTGAAGAAAATACAGCTAATTATGCACAACATGAAGACAGAGCTCCAAGCAATATGTCAGCCAGATCAGCAAAATCAGCAAAGTCAAATATTTCAGTAGTATCTAAGAAATCAAAAGCCTCTGACATTCTTAGTGGTCACATTCCTGATTCTCTTGAAAAGGCAAATAAGGAGGAGCATGATGAAAGCAGATCAGTAAGATCAGTCAAGTCAAATGTTTCTGCAAGATCGATTAGGTCAAAATGTTCAGCAGACATTCCATTTGAAGACAGAATCACCAGACCTAAGTCACAAGCTTCCACTGTATCCATGAAATCAAATGCTTCTAAAGTTCCTTCCGATACTAATACTCCTGAAGGGAGAAATGATGAGGACGAAACTCAAGACAGAGCAGAAAGTGCATTGTCTGCCAAGTCAATTATTTCTACAAAATCAAAAACTTCTTGCATGCCCTCTGAACACAGCACTGAAATTGCTGAAGCAGAGAATGAAGGGCGATTGAGCTCAATGTCAGGTCAGTCAGTCAAGTCAAAAATGTCTGCAAGATCAAAAAAGTCAAATCGTTCTGAAGTTCCATCTAAAGAAAGCTTTGAGAGACCTAATGAAGAAAATGACAAAAAGCAAATTGAAGAAAGAGAAGAAAGCTGCAGATCAGCCAGATCAGTTCAATCTCGCATTTCTGAGATATCTATCAAGTCACGAACCTCTGGTGTTACTATTGATGATGTAGCCGAACATGAGAATACTACAGACAGAGTCCCTAGCGCCTTGTCAGCTAAATCGGCAAAGTCCCATGCTTCAGCAAAATCTACTAAATCAAATGCTTCTGGCATTACTGATGGGAATGGTAAAGAAGAAACTGAAGTGAGAGCACGGAGTGCAATGTCAGCCAAATCCACACAGTCAGTTATGTCTATAAAATCAAATGAGTCAAAAGTTTCCAATATCCCTGCTGTGGAAAATGTTGCAGAAGATGACAAAACGGTAGAGAGAGCAGCCAGTGCTATGTCAGACAAATCTGTAAAGTCAGATACCTCAATGCTATCTCAAAAGTCAGAAGGTACGTTTCTGGCTGAAGGAGGTGCTGAAGAGGAAAAAAATGATAGAGCACCAAGTTGCATGTCAGCCAAATCATCCAAATCAAATATTTCTGATTCATTAAGGAGTACAACAGCATGTGAAGTTCCTTCAGAAGAAAATACTGCAGGTGATGAGGAAACTGTACAGAGAACACCTAGCAGCCTGTCAGCTACATCAGCCAGATCTGCCAAAACAACACAATCAAATATTTCTGCAAAGTCTGGTAAGTCAAAAGCTTCTAATATTTCAGGGGAAGAAAATCATGAGCAGACTAAAGAGCGAGCACCAAGCATCACCTCCATCAAATCAACAAAATCAAGACAGTCAAATGCTTCAGCAGTATCAAAGAATTCGAAAGTTTCTGAGGTTCCTGCTGAGAATGGTGCTGACATTGCTGATGAAAACACTGAAGAAGAAGCAAGAGCAATTAGCTCGATGTCTGCCAAATCAGTGAAGTCAAATGTAACATCACTATCTACAAAATCCAAAGCTTCTTGTGGTCTTCAAGAGGTAAACAGTGAAGAACATGGTGGAAATGACACAGAAGAGAGACCACAAAGTGCCACATCAAATAGATCATTAAGGTCTATTGAAAAATCAAGTCCAAAACCCACTGAAATTTCAGGTGCGGAAAATGCATCTGATTGTGAGGAAACTGAAGAGAGAACATCAAGCAGCATGACAATTAAATCATTAAAGTCAGATGTGTCTCGGAGGTCAAGGAAATCAAAAGTTTCTGAAACAACAGCTGAAACACATACTGAAGAGGTAGAGTGGACTCCAAGTGTTTTGTCAATTAAATCAAATGTTTCTGCAAAAACCATGAAGTCCAACAAATCTGGACATGACGAAGAAAGTCATGCAAGAGCATGTAGTGCATTGTCAACTAAATCAGCAAAATCAGATAATTTAGCGAGATCAAACAAAGTTATAGCTCCTGAAATTCCTACAGTCGAATGTTTGGACACTCCTTATGAAGGAAATACTCAAGAGAAATCAGAGAGAGCTCCAAGTGCCATGTCTGCAAAGTCAGATCAATCAGTGAGATCAAAAAAATCAAAAGTATCTGATGTTCCCACTGAGGAAAATACTCATCAAAAGGAAGAAAGAATGCTTAGCCCTGTGTCAGCAAAATCCAATCGATCTGAAATGACAGACAGACCTGAAATCCCTGCTGTGACAGTTGAGGAAAGTGAAGACAGAGCACCTACAGCCATGTCATCGAAGTCAGGTAAGGTTTCAGCACGTTCAAAGAAGTCAACAAAATCTGAAGGGGGAGAAAAGAAAACCGAAGGGCGGTCACAAAGTTCTTTATCTGTTAAGTCAAATCTGTCTGTCAAATCTCGAAAATCCAAAGTAACTGATATAAGAAATGAATGTGTTGAAAATAAAGAGGAGGTGAAAACATCCATTGATGTTCCAGCTGAGGAGATAACTAGTGTTTCTCCTATGAATGAAGGGGAAGTTGTGAATACTGCAAACAACAGTGAACCCATATCCATTTTATATGAAGAAGAGAAACAACAAGATACAGTTGATAAAAGGAGTGGTCACTCTAAGGCAAGCAAATCAAGCAGACAAAGCAAAAAAAATGCAACTGCAGACGATACAGACAAACCAAAGTCTGTAAATTCGGCAGCATCAGAAACCTGTCAGAATGCACAACAACCAAAAGTGACTAGGGGTCATATTATTTGTCACACAGAGTCAGCTGAAAGTGAATTGTCACAAACTCTGTCCAGTTCAGATATTGCCCAAGAGATATGTGAGGCTCTAGCCACTGGAGAATCAAAATCCAATGTGTCCAAGAGGATAACAAATGGTCAAGTGGAAGATATAGACATTGATAGGAGTGTCAATGATAATAAGAGTGAAAAAAGCAGCAAGCACAGACATAAAAGCACAAATCCTGATGACTTTGACCTGGTCCCATCTAACCTACCAAATGCATCCCCTACTGAAGTTGTGAATGAATGGCTGAAAACAATACCAGCAGGTGGTGATATGTATGACATGGAAGACTTAAATGAAAACTGTGATGGACAAAAAAGTGGCCACACAACTGAGGCAATAAATAAAACTGAGGATAATAAAGACAATGGTGAATCTGCAGCTGATAATACAAAAGACACTAGTGAAGAAGTTGCAATGAACAGTGTCCCTAATAATGAACTTGAAACAAGTACAGAGGTACCAAGTGGAGATGATACCTGTACTCAGAGAGATGATGCTTCGAAAATATGTAACTCCTCCATACATGTAATGAAAGTGCTTTTAAGCCCGAAGCTTGACAGATGTAACAGTTTACCAGAAATTTCTCCAGTGTATGGACGTAAACTAAGCACTTCAGCGAGAGGTCTTCTGGATTGTCTAGTGAAGTTGCAATTAATAGACAATAATCCTAAAAACGCTAACGAAAAGGATGCAAGATACCAAGAGCTGATGAATATTCTTAAGTCTCTTTGGCTTTGTGATCCCTCAGAAAATGAACATGTGTTAAAGAAAGATGATCACCATTCTGTGGATGATGAATTCAATCATACGTCATCCTCTGGTGTGGATGTGAACAGTGGCTCAACCGGCTCTGGGAAGAGTAGCGATGGTGTGAGTGGTGATGCAACTCAACCACTTACCTGTGCAGAAACGTTAAGGACAGTAGAAGAAGTCTGTGAAGTCGAAGCAGTAACAGATGCTCAATGGACATGTGAGAAAGAAGCAGAAGGAACATATGAGGACAAACAAAAGGAAAATGATGGAGCAACAGACGAGACAATTAGAAGCAATGATAGTCCAAGAGAACTACCTGAAACACCAAACTCCTCAAATAATAGTTCAGGAAATGACAGTAATGGCCAAAAACTTACAGAGGAAGTGGAAACAGAATGTCAAGAGGACACCAGTTCTGAGAGTCCTCCCCTTGTTCAACAAACACAAGCCAAAAGAATTTCTCAAGATCCCGATCCTGTTTGGGTCTTAACCTTATTAACTAAACTAGAAAAGCAGTTCATGACACATTACATTAATGCAATGAGAGAGTTCAAGGTTCGATGGAACTTGGATGATAATGAGCAGCTTGACATGATGATAAATGAACTTCAAACTGAGGTCCAAAAAAGAATCCAGACAAGTATAGACAGAGAGCTGAGAAAAATCCAAGGTCGAGCAGGATTGCCAAGACCTCCTAAAGAACCAATGTCCCGTGCTTCAACAACACAAACAGAAGGTAGAAGATGGAAGCTTAAGAGGCTCAAACAATCAGTTGATCCACAAGCAGAAAAAAGTGATGACTCAGCAACAGGCACGTCTTATAGTGACCAGCGCAGTGAAAACGATGACGAATACTGTCCATGTGAAACATGCATCAAGAAAAAAATGACATCTAGGCCACCACTTCCTGCAGAAGTTATCAACTCTGCACCTGTTTTCACAGACTTTGACCTAAAGAGAATTCTGGTGATGAAGAACACTGAGCCTAGCAAAACACAGGCAATAACCTGCACATCTCACTCTGGAAATAATGCTGAAACAAAAGCAGTAGAAACACTTGTAGAAAAAGTTATTGTCAGTGCTGTGAGAGAAGTGAAAGGGAATCAAGTCAGCTGTGTAACTGAAGATGACTTTGCAGTCTCCACAGATATAAAAGAAGCAGATGATATGTGTCAAGATGCAGGTCAAGAAGAAGTAGACACTGTTAAAGAAACAGTAGCTGTCTTATCCATAGATGAGGAAACAAGCAAAACAGAAGATGAAAGGGCACAAAATGAGAGTGAAAACATAGGCATAGTTGAAGATGAATCCATGATAGAGACAGAGAAAGGCACAGCTGGAGATATGTTAGAGGAAGAGGCTGCTGAAACTCCCACAGCTGAGGATGAAAATGCAGAGGAAGAGACCACTGGGGTTACATCAACTGAATGCAAATATGTCAAAGAGGAGGCTGTGGAAGTAAGGACAGTTGAAGAGAGAGAAGACACTGCTGCCATCAGTAAAGATGATTCTGTAGAGAGCATGGAATCCACTGCAAATGAAGATCAAAATGATGACATAACCACAGTTGATGAACTGTCAAAGGACCTATCAGAAGAAGCAGAAACTGAAGATGAGATTGTGGTAGACAAAGAGGTTACTGTCACATGTGAAGATAAATGTAAGGAAGAGGCTGCTGAAGCCACTACAGCTGAAGATGAAGAAGAAGAGGTCACTACGGCAGCCACAAGTGAACATGAATCTGACAGAAATGAGGCTGTGGAAGAAGAGATAGCTGCCAATGTGTCTGCAGATGAAAATAATGATGATAAATCATCATACGAACCAGCTGAAGAAGCAACAACTGAAGATGAGATGGCTGTAGAAAAGACCACTGCTGTCACAAGTGAAGATGAGTCAAAGGAAGAGACTGCTGATGGTGAAATTGCAGCAGAAGAAACGGCTGTAGAAGTCTTAACTAAGCATGAATTGGAAAAGGATGAGACTGTGAAAGCAGGAATAGTTGATGATGATGAAGAAGAGATTGCTGCCCCCAGTGAAGATGAACTGAAGGAAGAAGCTGCTGGAGCCACCATAGATGAATGTGAAAATGCAGCAGAAGAGGCTGATGTGATATCCCCAAGTAAACAAGAATCTGACAGAGAAGTGGTTGAGGAAGAGAAGACGATTTATGATAAAGAAGAGCTTGCTTTAACAAGTGCAGATGATTCTGCAGATGAGAATGATGAAACAACCAAAGCTAATGAATCATCGAATGAACCAGCTGAAGAAGCAACAACTGAAGATGAGACTGCTGTAGAAAAAGAGATTGCTGTCACAAGTGAAGAGGAATCCAAGGAAGAGTGTGCTATGGCCACAACAACCGAAAATGAATCTGACAATGAGGAAGCTGTGGAACAAGAAATTCTGACCATCACTGCAGATGAGAATGACACAGCTGCAGCTCAAATGGCAGAGACAGAAGAGATTGCTGATGAAAAAGAGATTTCTGTAACAAGTGACGATGAATTAAAAGAAGATGCTGCTGAAGCCACCACAGCTGAAGTTGAAAATGAGGCAGAAACTGTGGCAGACACAAGTGAACATGAATCTGAAGATGAATCTGGCACAGATGAGGCTGTTGTAACAGGGACAGTTAAAGATGTGAAAGAGACTGCGGTCACCAGTGATGATGATTCTGCAGAGAGTTTAAATTTCACCACAAATGAAGATGAAATGGCAGAGGAGAGTGATGCCACAGCTCATAAACTGTCAGAACCAGCTGAAGAAGCAACAACTGAAGATGAGATTCTTGCTGCTAAAAGTGAGGATGATCTTGAGGACGAGGTGGTTGAAGCCACCACAGCTGAAGATGACAACGCAGAGGAGACCACTGTGGCAGCCACAAGTGAAGATGAAGCCAACAAAGATGAGGCTATGGAAAAATGGACAAGCAATGATGAAGAGCAGCTTGCCTCCGTCAGTGCAGATGAGTCTGCAGATGAAAACAATGACAAAGCCACAGCTGATGAATTATCAGAAGGAGCAGCTGAAGAAGCAACAATTGAAGATGAGATGGCTGTAGAAAAAGAGATCATGAGTGAAGATGACCTGAAAGAAGACACTGCTGAAGGTGAAATTGCAACTGAGGAGACTGCCCTGGCAGCCACAACTGAAAATGAATCTGACAAAGAAACTGTGGAAGCAGGGCATGGTTGACAATGGAGAAGAGACTGCCACAAGTGATGATGATTCAGCAGAAGATGGCCCCAAAAATGAAGAGGAGACTACAGAGGAGAATGATGCCACAGATGATGAACTGTCAAAGGAACCAGCTGAAACAGCAACAACTGAAGATGAGACTGCTGAAGAAAAAAAGTTGGATGTCATAAGTGAAGATGAATCAAAGGAACTTGAAGATGAAAATACTGTTTTTACTGAGTCTGATGTGGCAGCCGCAACTGACGATGAATCTGAAAAGGATGAAGCTGTAGAGGCAGGAAGCACTGAAGATGGGCAGACTGCTGCCACAGACGATGAAGATGAAACTGCGAAAGATAAGGCAACAACTGCTGAAGATAAAAGTGCTGTGGAAAAAGATGAAGCTGAAGATAACAGTGCAGCAGAAGAAGCTGACAGTGAAGCTACAGCTGAACACAAATCTGAGGCTGTGGAAGCCACCAGCGCAAATGAGTCCGATGAGAAAGAAGGAGATGAAAAAGTAACAACTGAAGATGAGACTACGGAAGACAATGAGATTGCTGCCACAAGTGAAGATGAAATAGAGAAGGAAGCTGGTGAAGCCACCACAGCTGAATGGGATAATGCATCAGAAGATGTGGCAGACACAACTGAACATGAATCTGACAAAGATGAGGCTGTGGAAGCCACCAGTGCAAATGAGTCAGATGAAAAAGAAGTAGATGAAAAAGTAACAACTGAAGATGAGACTACCGAAGACAATGAGATTGCTGCCACAAGTGAAGATGAAACAGAGAAGGAAGCTGGTGAAGCCACCACAGCTGAAAGGGAAAATGCATCAGAAGATGTGGCAGACACAACTGAACATGAATCTGACAAAGATGAGGCTGTGGAAGCCACCAGCGCTGACGACTCTGATGAGAAAGAAGGAGATGAAAAAGTAACAACTGAAGATGAGACTACCGAAGATAATGAGATTGCTGTCAGAAGTGAAGATGAAACAGAGAAGGAAGCTGGTGAAGCCATCACTGCTGAAGGGGAAAATGCATCAGAAGATGTGGCAGACACAACTGAACATGAACTTGACAATGAGGAGGCTGTGGAAGCTGAAATGACAACTAAATATGTTGAAGAAACTGCTGCTAGCAGTGAAGATGATTCTGCAGGAGGCATGGATGCCACCACAATTGACGGGGAAACTACAGAGGAGACAAATGACACAGCCAAACCTGACAAACTGTCAAGAGAACCATCTGAAGTAGCAACAACTGAGGATGAGGCTGCTATGGGAAAAGAGGCTGTTACCACAGATGAGGATGACACCAAGGGAGAGACTGTTGATGTAGCCACAGCAGAAGAATATTCAGGTGAAGAGGACGCCGGTAAAATTCACAATCAATCAAATGAAGAGGGAGAAGATGATCCAGAATCTGCAAGAGAAGAAAGCTCCAAAGCTGTGGGTGAAAATGAATCACCAGAAGAGAGCAATGAATCAGCCACAGATGACAATGAACTGATAAGAGATGCAACAACAGATGCAAATGAGAGCACAGGAGAAGAGGATTCTTCAAACGTTACAAATGAAAATGAATCAGGAGATGAGCCTGAAGACAAGACTATAGGTGAAAGTGCAGAAGAGGATGTGGCTACTAATGAAAAGGAGACCTTAAGTGAGGCAGAACATGTTGAAGAGGCATCAGCTGAAGAGCTTCATGAGACAAAATCATCTGAAAAAAATGCAGAAAGCAGTGTCAGTGAAGATGTTGTTAAAGAAGAAGAAGAAGAAGAAGAAGAAGAAGAAGAAGAAGAAGAAGAAGAAGATAATGGATGTCACAATGAGGAACCAGAAGGTGAAACAACTGGAGAACAATCAGAAGTGGCTGAAAATGTTGAGGAGAAATCTGGTGAAAATGAAAGCAATAGGGGGTATAAAGCAACAGGTGAAGATTGCACAGATTGTGCAACAACAGAAGATGAGACTGAAGAACATGAAGCAGGAGAAGAAGAATCTGAAAGGGAAGAATCCACCGATAACACAGAAGATGAATCAGCAGAAGATAAAAGACAGCAATTTACAGAAGGAGAGGATGAAGAGGCTGTGGAAAATGTTGTCAGTGGATCTGAGAATAATCCTGACAAAGCCGAAGAAACATGCGATGAAAATGACGTGACTGAAGATCATCAAGAAAATCCTTTAACTGAGGCAAACAATGAAACAGAAGGCCATGATGATGTGGTGGAGCTGAAGCCAGATAGGGATGAGGATGTGGAGGAGATATCTGAAAATAACGAAGACAACACAGCCAATGAAGACTGGAGTGGAAACCAGGGAGATTCAGCCGATGGAGAAGATGAGGCAGAGGAGGATTCAGACGAACCAGAAGAAGAAACTGACGATGGAGAGCAAGACTTTGTTCCAAGCAAGACTGATAATCAAGAAGCTAAAACAGGTGTGGAAACACTAATCCCACTTGATACTTTGATCAAAGTGAGCGCAGAATCCGAGGATGGCACTTATGCCGATGCTGAAGATTCTGAGACTGAAATAAACAGCCAAGATGAAGCTCCAAGCCTTGAGTCAAAGACTTTAACAAGACCTTAAACTTAAGTCAGAAATAAGAATAATTTCAGTTAATTCTTTGCTTTATTCACTATACAGCTATTCTTAGGTCTCCCTCTGGGAGATGTGACTTTATGACTTAAAATGACAAGAATGACTTTAGACTGCTCATTAATTGCAGCATCAATATAATTAGCTCTAATCTTATTTTCAACTGTAGACTCATTGTCTGCTCTAGCATCTCACTCTCCATCAGTACCCTGTGTGCTTAGCGTAGTCACAGTCAACTTAGGATGAAGTATTAACAAGCACAAAAAAATACAAGCACTTTGTTCCAGCAGATTGAGCTACTCATCACACAGTTGTATGAAAAGGGAATCTTAAAAACTCGAATGTATATACTGTGTGTAGGAGGTTTGCATAGTTTTTATGGAAAACTAAAAGGGAGTTATGTTCATGCACTATGAGTCATAGAATATTTCTTACATGTTGCAAACTGTAACTCTCAGCCTCAGACAGAACATGACACTAAAGGAAAACTATGCTTTATTGTACTTGACAGAATATACAACTGTTATATTAATTATTTAAAAATGTCATACATGCACATGTACTGTAGTTTGTCTTAAAATTACTGCACCATTTTGCTGCTCTGCATGTTTTGCAGGATTAAACAGTCTTCGGATGTATCTCATCAAAACCATTCTTTGAGGACTCAAAATAATTATTTAAAACAATATAAAGTTAAATATTTTTCTAGTTAACACTCGAACTACCTGAGGCGGTCATTTTGATTGTTTTGAAATTTTGCAATGTAATAACCTTGTTGAAATGAAACCCATCTAACTATAGTACCCTGACTTTTCCTGTGTATGTGTGTATATTTTATTCTAACGTAGTTATTTGTCTTAAAATTACAAAACACAAAACAGTTCTGAGTATTTCTACCTAGAACTCCCATAACAGTCATATTGACCCATACCTCATATTATGACCTTATATGACAGTGTAGAATTTCAGTGTTTGATACTTTTCCCTACTCTTTCACGGTTGCCTAGCAATTTTTTTTTCTAGTTGATTTTAAGACAATAAAGAGTAGAGTAGAGTAGTAGAGTAGACACTGGCTGATACTGGCTCTGACAGCCGATTCAGAGATAATTCCCCCTCGTAAAAGAAGCCTGACTGGACACCTCCAATTCTGCATCTTCAGTCATTCCATCTGCTAATTGTTTATGCTGTTATTGTTGTTGTTGATGTTTATTATTACCTATCCCTAACATTAAATATAATTTATTCTTAGATTTTATATTGATTATTGAAATTATATGCAAATAACGTATGAATGGATCAAAATGACCGCTATGGTAATTCTAGTAGTTATAGAATTCCGGTAGTTTGGAGTGTTAATATTGTAATTTTCTGGAAAGCCAGAAAATGCTGATAATATTCATTTTGAATGTTTAACTTACTTATTGTGTAGGTACAGTACTGTTCTTGGCTGCATTTTAGGGCTGGATCTAAAGAGCAAAACTGGATGATGATTAACATCGGTTTTATGTACCAGACAGACTCAACTATTGCTCTGGATTGTACACCATTCAACAGTGTTTATCGGTAAGAAAATACATTATTCCCTGTTACAGAGGTTATTACCTTTGCTGAATGTACTGTACTTGTTGTCTCTGAAATGGAAATTAAATGTACTTTAAAGTAATTTTTGTCATTATTTTGAGTCAATATCTGCTTCAAAGGTGACAGTGAACACTGCTGACCCACAGTGTCATTCAGAGAGACTTTGAGTGGCCCATATTATTGAAAAGAACTCATTTTGTGAGTAGTGATGGGTTCTTTTTGGGGGGGTGATATCAACACTGCATACATAGCTGTTGGCACAGTAACAAAAACAGGTCACTTAGGTCTCCGAATTGAACATTGAAAACATACACAAGTCCAATCAACTTCTGTGGAAAGGTATGGTGAATGAGTACGTGAGTCCGTCTATTGAGGCTTCATTCATTCTCCGTCTACTGTGAGCCCCATTAGACAGAGCTGATGGATGTGCCCCTCTCAGAGTTTTCCATTTGCAGTCTCTTGTGGTCATGTGACATACATAATTGGTGTCACTCTGATTGACTGCATAACACCTAAGTGAGGAGTGGGCCACTCTTTTCAAGCTTTCTTACTGAATTAAGATGACCATGGCATGCAGCCTCCTAAGTCCTTTTACTGTATCTGCTGCCTGCATGCAACAGTATGGAGTATGTTTAGGACTATGTTTTTTACTGTCACACCAGTTATTAATTAATTAAACTATTATTGTGTTAGCAAGTAGGACTTTTGCAAAGATCACTCAGTCAGGAAAATCATTTTCAGCCAGCTCTGCTTCTCAACGGAGTTTTAAACCAAACCATTTTAGGTTCATTGTTTGATTTGACAAAACAACAATTTACTCCATGGCTGAATCTAGCTTATTTCAAGCAGCAGCAGGTAGCTGTTTCCAGCACAAAATGGCTGACCAACAGACAACGACTTTCTGTGAAAGAAAGTTGATAATTTAGAGCTATAACAGAGCTTTAAGATAAGTAAGCTAACATGCTATCTTAACACAACTTAAACTTAAGCTTTTTTCTTTTATTTCTTATGCCCCCTTGTGGTTAAGAAAACGAACATATACCTTTAAGAATTTTTATAAATAGGGATGGTCTCGCTTGTTCTGTATTTTACTGTTCCTCCTAAATCTTTGCTTTAAAGCATAGTTTCTAATGTCAGCAGGTACAAGATGCTGGCTGACCACATTCACATGAAAGCAGTTCTGCTGGGAGTATAAGAGTCAGTATTTATCATGAGCTTTTCCGTAATAATGCCGCTTGATTTGGTGAGATGAATGCAATCCTCAAATCTTCTGGAAAAGCAAAGAGTGTTTGAGGAAGCACCTGCTTGCTGGCAGAGAGCGATTTCCACGGTAAACACTGGAAGAGTGAGGAACGTCATCCGGAGCACAATAATAAGGGGCTTTCCCGCAGCCATGTTTACCTCAAAGCAACTTGCCGCTGGAACAGCTGCATAGACTTGCTCCCAACTACATGACTGTACACCCAACTGCAGATGTGGCTGACAAAGTGTGTGACAGGTAACCTTTAGTTTTTGGTGCTTAAATTGCCATAGCTATGGACCATTTTGTTGCATAGTTAATAAACAGTAAATAAAAATAACATAAAATTTTGAATTTAGCAAATTAAATCAGCCACCACCTTACACATGCACTAACACACTTCTAAAAATGCAGGAAATGAAGCAATTACACTAAACCTCAAAAATAAAGCTGCAAAACAGCTTCACCTTTGTGCTTGATGTCTGCTCTCTAATAGAGGAAAAGTGAAGCTCTCCCAAAACTCATGAGCATCCCAGAGGAACAGCAGAAGGGGGTGGGGGGGGGGTGGGGGGTTCAATTGTTCCTAGTTTATTGACAATTACTTTGTCTTTTTAAGGAAAATGCAGGAGCGAGACCTTCTCTCACTCCATGTGTGACAGAGGACAGAAATGGTTCCCACACAGACAGGAAGTCAAAGAGGGGCCTCTTGTGATGTAGAGGGGGATCAAAATTGAGGAAAGTGTGTGCATGGGTGTTGATTTGTGTGTGTGTGTGTGTGCACAATAAAACAGAATAAATCAAAGCTCTGATAAACTTTGACAGAGTAATTACAGCACAGCTTCTGGTAAAAACTCAATTTAAAACCTTTGTGTTGTACAGTGAATGTCCTGTTTGGCCGCCAAAATCTAAAACACTCACACGTGCAGGCATTTTCAGTCACATGCAGTGCAACCTCACATTGATGATGGGATATGAAAGCGCTCATTGGCAGTATGTGTGCTTTTGGCACCGAGGCCGCCAGGACTGCATTAGAAAAGGAGACCCACGCTCCCTGTCTTTCCCACCGTTGTTCAGGTTATCCTGTGGGGCCACTTATGACCCTTATGCAGGCAGGATGCAATGTCTGGGGACCCCAACAGAGCCGTACACAAGCATCCGCCAAGCCCTGGGAAGAAAACAAGGGCTGATGGAAAACCAGAAGAAGGGAGTATAAAGAGAAACAGCAGTTAGTAACCAGGACGCACTCAATAACACTCACCATGCACCTGCAGCCTGTGTTTGTGTGTGTATTTGTGTGTGTGTGTACAGTGAAGTGAGACTGTTCCTTCAGAGAACTACAGCACAGCACAGTCCCCACACACAGCACAGGTGGTCCAAACAAAAACCTGTGAAGTGTTGCCCAGAGAGTAATATCCCCACGTTGCGTGTTGTATAAAGCCCCCCATAGGAAACAAACACTTCCGGTGCTGTAAGATTTATTGTTCCCTGCACTTACTGGTTGCAACATACTCTGACTGATATCTTCCTTACAAGGTTCTTTGATTCCTCCTTAATACCGTTTAAAAGTAATTTAGCATGTACACCAGAAACAAAAGGGTCATAATCACTGCGAGATAACTCAAGGACACATTGTTTTGTGTTTATTGTTTCCATGGCTGAAGAAGAGGGGTGGATTCCCTCTTCGTGCATTGTGCGGTGAGAATAGGAAAGACCTGGTTAACTGCGCTGCATGGTGTGAAAAACCAAAGCATTGTTATACTTTGATAGATTGACCGCACATCGGATCACGTCTCTTTTCCCCTCAGTGTGACAGGCATTGCATCTGTATTCACATCCGCATGCCACCCCCCTGCACCAGATACAGGCATACGTGCATACGTGCAGTACAAAAATCCCCAAAGTTCAACACTCCATTGAATCACCTCACTATAGGAGGTCAATCTAAGGGTTATCTATGAATAGAAGTGGCATGAATTTGAAGACAGGTGGGCAGAGTGTCTTGAGATCTACTGACTTTGGGAGAGTCGTGGTTTAAAACGTGTCTTTCTACACCCTCTAGTGTCAACACTGGTGAACATTAACAAGCAGACACATTTTGATACAGCACAGTAAACGTCACGCATGGACTGCCTACTGTGTCCAGAGGTGAATAAAGACTTTGAGTACATTTCATAAGACTAAAACAGAGGAGAGGTAAGAAATATTAAAACTATACAAATCAAGATAACCTATGAGGGTGTTCTAAAGAGAGAACAGTAAAGGGGATTACTTCATGCTTCCCAAATCCCTTGCGTGTTGTACGAAGCCAATAAAAATATACTCAGAAGTGGCCCGATAATGATGCTGTCACCTTATAATGGCTCTCCTGTACATGACAATATATAATCTGATCTTGATATAAAAAAAAATTCTGTATTTGTATCAATTTTGGTGTTTTTGGTTTCCGGTATTACTTAGTATCCAGAAAGTTGAAATACACAGTCGCACCTATAATAGTAATAATAGTGATTATAATTTCTGGTCAGCAGGGACTAAATGTAAAAGGAGGGTTGCAAGGATAGTGATGAGATGAACATTAGAGAAGCAGATACCACCAGAGGAACTGAGAGATGTGTCATGGAAACCAGTACACAGTACATAGCACTCAACCACACCTATTGACACCCAAACGCTACAGTACAGTAACACTTTTCCACTGATTTGATACGCAACAACATTTGCATATATATGTGTGTATATATATATATATATATATATATATATATATATATATATATATATATATATATATATATATATATATATATATACAAATGATGGACTGCTGACCAACACATTCTGAAATACAGCTTTCTGTGTTGATAAGTAAACTTCCTTCTCTTTGATTCAATAACTCTGGCCTTTGTTGTGGTACATTTAGGAAGAGTAAAGATGAATTGTATTCACCCACTTAATCAATTAACTAGCTGTAGGTCTGATTAAAGTTAACTAGGCAAATAGGCCATCTTTGTACTGTTCTGTTATATGATAGAAGCAAGGGAGGGAAACTGTTGTCTGGTTACAGTAAACTCTAAGTGGTCTCTCAGGGGACGCCCTGATTTTCACTGTGAGACAAACAGTAAAAAAAGAAAAGAAAAGAGAGAGAGTGAGAGAGAGTGAGTGAGTGACTGAGAGAGAGCGAGAGAGAGAGAGAGAGAGAGAGAGAGAGAGAGTTTCAGAAACAAAATGAGCGAGTGAGAGTGACACACTGACAAGCAGTTCAATAAGGAAATTGAAGACATTTTGCATCTGGAGTACTTCTAAAGACACAAGCCGGGGGGACAAGTTCAAGGTATTTATCTGCTGTATGTTTATCTCTCTCTACAGACTGATAGAAGTAGTACTGGTACTACAATATTTAATGTAAGTTGGTAAAATGAACAATCATACAAAATAAAATTTAGAATTAGAGTGACTTTAATAAACTTTTGAAATACTTTGGTGCCATAAAGTCACATAGTTAGTTATAATCATAAAATACCATTGACAGAATCATTTAGAGACAAAAAACATGGTTTCACATAGAGGTTTCAAACTATTGTGACATTATACATGTAAATAAATTTAGAATAGGAAAAATTCACGTCTGCGTGGAAAAGGCACAATGAAAGTTTTGATACAGAAAAAAGCAAGGTTGCTAAGGTCAGTGAATAAAAATACAAATTTTCCTTTAAATGATTAGTTTCTCCACATGGAAACAGATATAGGATGTATTCTTAAGCTGATAATGATAATGCTGCATTTTAATAGAAATATTGATTCTAGGAGTTTGTCGCTGCTCAACTAATAATATTACTGCCAGAGTTAGGGTTAGCGCGTCATTGGACATTTTTAGGCAGATTGTCATCATGGCAGGTATTTTCGAAACGTACATTTTATATGTGACTTTATGGTATAATTAAATTATTGTTTTTCAGTATCAGTGTTCCTTTGGTAACACAAACATGCTGACAACAGAACTCATCCAGTGAACTTCAAGACAAATAATGTATGTCCAGAGTGTGAAGTCCAGGCCTCTGACACACAATATTGTTACCGTAGAAATGTTGTTTTCACTGGTCAATTTGCATGTAAAGCTATAAACTTGAACTTCCGCGATAAACATGAATCCATTCAGGTTATTTAAAGATTTTTCAATATGGCTTAAACTGGCTCTTACAAAGATGCTTAAGGCTGTTTGGTTCAAGTAATTATTTAGGGATTTGCTTTGTTTGTTTTTGATTCATCATCTATTTAAAAGTTTCAGTGTACGCATCTCATAAAAACTGTTTCTTCAAATGGATCACAAACAGCAGTAGTAATTGCGTCATAAATGAACATCATTCTTCCATACTGACGCAAACAGAGTTCACTGTAAGTTTCTACATCTGCCTCTTATCGGCCTTTTTTAGAACTATTTTTCTGTTTTTCACCCTGACGTGTCAACATCGCTGCATCTTAAACTGTACATGCAAATGTAACTATATAAAGATGAAAACACATTTTCCACTTCCTCTTATGGTGAGCAATTTGTTTTTAGTGCACTTGTAACCGAGATATACAACTAAAATGAGACTCTCCACCAATGATTTCTCAGCACGTTTAATTGTTCTTTCAGCACTGGGCATGAACTCACAGACTCACAGGCCCTGCAGTGGGAGGACTGGAGCCTGAAAACAGCTTCAGTGAAGCTCATCTGCTTCATCAGGTAAGATTTCAGAAATGAAGATGCTGTAACTATCTAAGGCTCTTGGCTAGTATGGGCGATGATATTTGATCGTGCTCCATTATACATGCAGGATGGGCTCCACTTGCAGTGGGCAGAAACAAGTTAAAGATGACAACTTCTACAAAGCAAAGCAGAACTCAAACCACATAGTAAGTCACTTGGAACTTTACTTGCTTCACTTTTTTAGTTTCACTTTGTAAAAAGTATAGTAATTCACTGGAATTTTAATCAAATCTAGTTTAGTTATTTTAATTCATTCGCCACTGACTCACTGTATATTTTTAAAAATTAAAAAATGTCCTTTTTTTCTTCTCTTTAGGAGCAACGAGGTAACACCTATACAGATAATGGTAATCACTGAACACAACGCATTAAAACAAACTACTCAAAATAAAGGGCGTGCTTTAACGCAGCCGCCTGCTGCTGTGGAGAGACACACTAGCAATGGCGAGAGGAGGCTACTTTCAGCGATTGAAATCTCGGTTGGGTTTCCTCTGTTCACTTCTGGGGAGAAGATGAGATTATTCACGAAAAGAGAATCATTTTTATGTCACAGAAATGTATAAAAGCTACAGAATCCTTATTCCTCCAGAAAGCAGTTTTTGTAATGCTGTAGTTCAGTTGTGTGCTAGTGTTTTATATTTCCACTATATTAACTGTCATGTCCAGAGTTGCAGTTACACAAGAGAAAGAGAAAATAGCAGAAAGTATTCTTTTAAATGAAAACTCACCACCACTTTCAACCAATAGAAATGGAATTACGGTGGTTTTGGTGGATCACACCTTCTGGAATAACCCCTCGCCCTTCTTGTCTTTAGATGACGTTATGTTTGTGGCACAACATGACTTCAAAGCAACCAACGACAGTGATCTACCTTTCAGAAAGGGAGACAAACTCAAGGTTTTACAAGAGTAAGTAGCCTCCCGGTCCCTCATACGCAGTATTTATCCAGCTGTGGTGAAATAAATGAGTGAGTCCTTCTAATCTGAAGAAATTGAAATAATCTATCATGTTTGTCTCTTTGTAGAAATGGAGAATGGTGGTTGGCTAGATCGTTGTTGACTGGACAGGAGGGCTTTATACCATGTAATTATGTAGCCAGGGCAGACACATTGGAGGTGGAAAAGTAAGGAAATATTTCATGCGTATTTTCAAACTGCTTGGCAGATAAAATCCACATGAAACATGTTTGTATGCATTTTAAGCAGTTACATAAAGTGTGCACTGTGGTTCTCTCCTCTGCAGATGGTTTTTCAAGGACTTGAGTAGGAGAGAGACTGAACGAATGCTTTTGGCCCCTGGAAACAAACCGGGCGCCTTTCTAGTACGAGAGAGCGAGACATGCAAAGGTGACTACTGCGCCATCGGTCTCTTTCTGTGATCACGCCACAGATCATAATTTCAGGAAGCTTAAACTCTACATGTAACTCCATTTGTTTTTCCTTTTAGGGTCCTTCTCACTGTCAGTCAGAGACTACGTACCAGAACAAGGAGATGTGGTAAAACACTACAAGATCCGCTGTCTAGACAAAGGTGGCTACTACATCTCCCCCTCCAACTGCTTCCCATCCCTCCAGGAACTGGTGAAATACTACAGCCGTAAGTGAAAAACAAAACATATTTTAACAATATTTTTTCATCTACAGCTACATAATTAAAAAAGAAGTAGGTCTATGCATTGCTATGCTTTATAAAATTAATTATAAAGCATATATCAAGTGTTGAGTTGATTTAGATTCGGTTCACTGCTGTGAATTATAAAAAGTCTACACTGCCTTTGAATTAAAAGGGGAAGTTAGACCCTTGTCATGTGTTTTGCATTTCCTGTGCAAGAGGGGTGATAGTCTTTCCACTCCCATGACGAAACCACAAGATAAGAAGGCCAAATCTGCCAAGGCACAGCAGCATATATGAAAGAAGTACACAGCCAAGCTATCGATATAATTTAAGGAAACATTGGGCCTGTTTTGTCTGTAGCGTGATATACAGCAAAGAAAGTAAGACATTTGTTTGTGACATTTGCCTGTACTGTATTTGGCTGCAGGTACAGCAGACGGTTTGTGTCAGCGGCTGTATGCACCTTGTAAGCCCAGAGCTCCCCAGCAGCCGTGGGCACATGACGAGTGGGAGATTCCTAGAGAGACCCTGAAAATGGTGAAGAAACTGGGGGCCGGGCAGTTTGGAGAAGTGTGGATGGGTGAGAGAAAGTTAACCATTTATCCTCATGTTGACGTTGGCATTTCAAAAGCCAAGACAGTAGAGCACAGTGAGTTAAGTACGTCGTTTTAATTCCTGCTGCAGGTTATTATAAGAACAGCCAGAAGGTCGCCATCAAGACCTTAAAGGAGGGAACAATGGAGCCTGAGGCCTTCCTCCAGGAGGCCAACCTGATGAAGCAGCTGAAGCACGAACGACTGGTGCGTCTCCATGCTGTGGTCACAAAGGAGCCAATACTCATTGTCACAGAGTTCATGGTCAATGGTAAGACAAAGAGGAAGGCAGGGGGGGATTTTGATGATTAAAGTTTCTCCAATGAAGTGTGATAATTTGTGCTATAAACAGGGCTGCAACCAATGAATATTTTCATTACCAATTAATATGGCAATTATTGTCTTGATTAATCTTCTAAAAAAATTGCAGAACATAATAAAATATTAAATTAATTATTTAATTTAATAATATATTATTACAAATAACTAGAATGAGAGTTACTATGATGATATTGTAATCGTTGTTTAAAAAACTAAAAGATCAGTGTGAACAATTCACACAAACAGACGCCACTTGTACAATATAATAATAATAGTGTAATATAATATAATATAGTCAACTGAAGAATTATAGCAGAGAGCATTTATTGCAGGCTTGTTGTATGAAATTGTAGTATATTAAGCAGGTGTGTGCATTTTTGTATATGACTGCCACAGCCTTAAAAGCAAGCACTGTAGGCTCTTTATAGCTTAAATTGCTTGTGATGATAGAGCTGTGCTTCTCCTTTTTTCTCATTTACAGGATGTCTTCTTGACTTTCTAAAAACAGATGATGGAAAAAAGCTAAAGCTAAACAAGCTGATAGACATGTCAGCACAGGTAAGAAACTCCTCACTGTAAACACACAATTTCAGCAACAGGATCTCTGCGAGTGTGCAGAACCGGGTCTCGTACGTGACATCACAATAAACACTGTGAGATTTTTATCAGAACATTAACGTAGTCCAAAAACTGCTTTTTCACCCTTTGCCCGTGGGTGTTTCCATTATTAACTGCTAACTGCTAACTTATTAAGAAATCGAAAAGATTAAATTAATATTTGATTTACCAAGTACCTTTGGCAAAAAAAAACACTAGATTTCAGAGTGACCTTAAAGTCTATTTATACACACTAGCTCCTCTACAGTAATACTTTGAATGTGTCTCATAGTGTAAGCAATGACACCAGTCATGATGTGAACACACATGGAAACTGTCAAAAGTAGCTGTGTGGTTTCTGTGGTGGAGCCTTTGCGCGTCTGGCTCGAAAGCCTCACTCTACGTCAATTATTAACATCCGGACAGGAAATCATGCTATTTTCCATCCACAGTGAGCTCCCCCCGAACTCTTTCGCCCCTCCAAAAAAAGCAGTTTCACTTCCTGAGAGTTGGCACATCCTGTTAAACCCACTTTGCGACCAATGTCATACATGTAAACACAAATATATACATATACTGTAGCTGCAAAAATGTAGGGAGTAAATGTATACATACAGTATGTGTACAAAACTGCCATTTAGTCTGTGGATTCAGTGTGCTGCAACACAGAGTAGTTGTCTTATTTTTGGGATAAATTCATGAATGATCAACTTCCATTTTCTGAACTTGCATTTGATGTAATAATTCCTTCCAAAAAGGTTTTTCCAAAATTCCTCTCTTTTTTTTTTCTTTACGACAGATAGCTGAGGGCATGGCGTACATCGAGAGCAAGAACTACATCCACCGAGACGTGCGTGCAGCCAACATTCTGGTCAATGAGATTCTGCACTGCAAGATAGCAGACTTTGGCTTGGCCAGGATCATCGAGTCGGAGTACACAGCTCAAGAAGGTGCAGTGTGTGCAGTGTTTCCCCATGTTGCTTCCAGGGTTTCAAGCCTCCCAATGCCACCCTGTCCTCTGTGTCCTCAGTGGAGGCTGTAGCCCTGAAGGCATTGTTCAAATCCCTAAGTTGGATGCACATTATCTAAGTTTTAGTCTGACAGTATGCTGTGGTTCTAAAACAAATATACTAATACTAAATATGCTACAGTGTAGAGACACAGCAGTTAATGATATGGACAAATCATTATATTGTTAAAGCAATACATATTTTATATAGATTTTTTTTGAGAAAGTCAATTAAGAAGCCATTTTTAGATATAATGGATATAGTGATCCTGATAATTTAAATAGATTTTTCTGGCCAATACTGTGAATTAAATACCAGAAATAGACAAATAAAACCAGATATATTAAAGATATAGAAAAGAGATATAAATACAATAGGAAATTGGAATCTCTACCAGTATCATCTCAGGGTATATATCATTATATCACACAGCGTTAAGAGGAATCCACGTACATTCAACATTCAACACACACACACACACACACACACACACACACACACACACACACACACACATTTTCTGCAGTCGCCATCGCCACAGAGCAATATAATTTCTCTGTTTTTTTCTCACCTCTTTCTGACAAATAGGTGCTAAATTTCCTATCAAATGGACAGCTCCAGAGGCCATCAATTTCGGCACATTCAGCATCAAGTCAGACGTATGGTCCTTTGGTATCCTCCTCACAGAGATAATCACATACGGAAGAATACCCTACCCAGGTATGAGAAGTGAAAAATGCATTTTGAAAGGAGAGAAAAATATACTTAAGTGCAAATTACATTTTATTATATTGTTCAGAAACCGATGTAAATGTTGCATTGTTACTTTTCAGATATGGTGACTTCAGATCTATTGAAATGTCACACTAACTGCATATTCTTTTTACTAATCAGGGATGACCAACCCAGAGGTGATCAGGAGTCTGGACAGGTCGTACAGGATGCCACGTCCGGACGGCTGCCCTGTGGAATTCTATGACATTATGATGATGTGCTGGAAGCAGAAGCCTGAGGACCGGCCGACTTTTGAATTTCTGCAGAACACTCTCAATGACTTCTTTATTGCCACAGAGGGACAATATGAGATGCACCCGTGATTAAAGAAAGAGAACATGTTTCCTGTTGATAACCCCAAGACAACAAAATGTCCCAAAGAGGGATGTGAGACTTGACTGGATCAGGGACAGGGACCGAAAATCTTCTTTATAACTTTTTTTTTTTTTTTTTAAATGGACATTTTTTTACGCCTACCTTCTCAGTGAATGTAAAAGATATTCATGGCTTCCTCTGTCTCTAGCAGCTAAGAGCGTCTGAAAACGCGATAAAGTCAGAAAAGAACATTTATTATACTGACTGCACTCCTACTATTGAAGGCTCCTATCCTAATGACAGCCACGGGGACATAAATAGGACTCATACACAGTGGTTTAAAGGAATATGGAAATACAAATACAGACATGCATGATGTAAAACGACCATTGGACCCACGGACGTCGCCCAGGTAAAGCCACAGATTACACATTTGCATGGTACAGAAACAAGCAGCCTGAGATTACATGCACAATATTTTGCACTTTTTTTTTATTCCTTCAGTCATTCAGTGGATACATAAAAAAGAAAGGAGCTTTATACTTGCATACGTGATTTTTTTAAAATAAAAATATTTACATTATTTAGAAAATTGTTTTGTTCTTGTATTTCATTGCATTCGGTTTAATCTTGGTGTCATAAAACATTCCTCATGCACCATTTAAATCACGCTTTTAGTGCCTTCAGTCACTTTGTTGTTAAAAAAAAGTGATTGAACTATTTTTGGTTGAGTGTACATCTGAGAAACTGAACTATTATATCATGCACTTGGTACTATTAACATAAAACTTTACCAGGAACTTAAGCGGTGTGACGTTACAAAGTATACGGCACTTTGAACAAAACCGGAATAAAGAAGTGCTCGCATGCACAGGATGTCCCAGACAAACATAATAATCACATATTTTTAAAGACCAAATGAAAGACTTTGTTTGAATTGTGTTCAGAAGTAGGATAACGGAGGAAAATGCAAAAGCGGTGGGTGGTAACAACCCAAAGTTAAAACACAAACTTTATGACAAGAGTAGCCAGGAAGCCTTAAAAGCAACTGACCCCCACTAAATTACAGTGGTTTTAATCCTCTAACTAAATCATCCCTGGGGGGTCCAGACAGTATCTTGAAGATAAGAGAGTGGAATGGCCTCGCAGCATGGGGTTAGACCCTGCCACTTCCTGAATGGACAGGAAAAAGGAAGTGTGAGTCAGCATTCCTCAAATGCCACACAATTACACTACACCCTGAAACGGCAAATCGGTTATGTTTTTTTTCTCACCTTAAAAATGTCCATTTGGTATTGCAGTGAGTAATGTGAGAAAAGTGCTTTTTTCTGTTATGGTTGATAAAGCGGCTTTGAATTATGAGGAGAGAGAGACTTTTTCATTTTTATTTCATATAATACTAAAACATGCGCTGTGAATAAGATGAGAAGCCTTTGCAAATATTCTTAATAAGATTCTCCTTAATCTTATTAATGAAAGTGTAATCTACAGTCTAGCAATAATATTACAGAGTTTACCGAATGACTTAATCTTTATGTACCAGTTGCCTGCTTTCTTATTGTATAATCAAAACAGTAATCAATTGTTTATTATATCAGTGAGCTCAGTGTTTTCTCTGAAAATATACATAAACTTTGGAGAATTTCCAACTGACACAACAATAGGAGAGGCCTCTATCTACAGGATGTTTAATTTCCTTTAGTATGCATTCATTCCATTAAGTGCATCCCAGCATCAGATAGATGAAACACTGGCAATCTGTTTAATATCAGTCTTTCTTATGTATACACATTAATACAATTTAATTGCATTTTGGATTCCTTTATGCCCTTAATGAGGCTTGGATGTCCACCTTCACCAATTTTGTAAATGGACAATTCCCTATAGCCAAGTGGTTCCCTTTCCTTTCTTGACAATACTAATTTAAATATACAAATGTTTACATGTTAGTAAAGAAAGGTCAGAAATTTCACATGCAGGGAAGTGGAGGAAAAATGCACACTGACAGTCGTTACTATGACTCTAGTCATCCTGCAGAGGTCAGTGTCAGACAATGTTTCATGATGTGCTCTGCTGCAAACAGCAAGGCGTCTGATGTATAAGGACAACAGAGTAGATCACATCAGATTAAAGAACGAGGAGGAACTGAAAAGTGTCACATTTTCTTTAGTTAAAATGACCTGTCAAATGATAATTAAATTATATCTATAGTATATATTATCAACACAATGCCAACATTGTGTCTTTCTATTATGTTTTGGGCATTTTATGCCATTTAACGAGAGGAAATGATGGGGAGGGAGAGATGGGGATGGACATGCCTCACAGCCGGATGAAAACCATTAAAGGTTCCCGTAAATGTACACACTGTTTTCACTGAATCTTGAGCTACGATGCAACATTAACCTTGACAGCAGGGAAATGAATCCTCCCAACATGCTGCAACATCCTCCTAATGGCATTATGTACATATTTCTTGGCCACAGCTGTGGTCACAAATTCTCCATAAATCACATTTGGGTCTGCCATCAGATCCACTGTTATGTGCTAAAGTGTCCACATGTGTCCAACCTCACAAATCCTGTCCTGCACGGTGGTCTGAGTCATTGCAGCTGTGGTCTCTATCTAAACACTGGGCCACCCTGCCACGCATTGATCATATCACAGCTATCTGAATTCATTTATTCTTTATCTGTCTAATTGTCTGGCTTTCTTTGCATGTGAAAGCAACATTAGTTTTTTGTGCTGGAAGACATTTAAGGAGAGCAGATTATCTTTGGTGAACATGTAAAGCTCAAAAGGAACAATTGTTACATTATAAAATCTTCATTCTTACTGTAGAACAACTACATTTTGCTTCTCAAATCTTTACTGATTTATCCTTTTCTTTGATAATCTTGCTCGTCTTGTATACCTCTGGGAACTGAACCAAATATAACAGTGGTGGATTATTTATCAAATATCTTCAGAATCCATCTGTTGAGCATAAGCTCAAGTACTTTCATTCAGTGCAAAATACCATAGATGTTATGGGAAGCAGCTAATATTTGCTCATAGTTTTCAAAAGCTACCTCACAGGCACAGATCATAATAACGTTGGTCTGTGAGCCGATGAACAGAGGGAACAACCATTAAAAAGTCTCATGCTGCAGTATGATTGATACGCAGCCTCGCCTTGAAATGTGCCACGATGTTAACACGAGATGACAAGACATGTGGGCTAAAGGTAGGGAGGCCTAATCACCCTCTCCCCTCCTTCTGTTCATAAACGCTGCCTTAGAAGAATAATGACGGGAAACGGCGGCTAGTACACAGATTGATGGCCGATCCCCGCAGAAGGCAACACATCATTAGCATCAAGTGAGGATAACCCCGTGCTCTCCTCTGACATGAAAAAAAAATAAATAAAGAGCACATCGCCACAGATGAAAAGACATGTGCTTTCATCTCCAATAACGTTGCTGTTCAATGCTGCTCAGTTGGGATAATGCCCCTCATAAACATGCTTTCTCTCCCGGGCTTTGATGTCATTAAATTAATGGAGTCCATCAATCATGAGTGTTTGGTCCAGTAGATGTGAGGGCTCTTGAAACGATGACAGAAGACGTCCACAAAACATTTTGCAAAATGAGCATAGGCGTGATGAGCACGGACGACAAAAAAACCAGAGCTAGTAAACTTATAGTGGTTTCAGATGAATTATGGGTTTCATCTGAACTGAAATAATATTTTATACACAATCAATTCATTTCTTCTCTGACATTGTCTATGAAAAGAAAAGGAGCTAAACTAATCCCTCTTGTTGTTTATTCTGTAAACAATACGTGATTTTATGGGCTTTTTATATCCTAATATGAAGCTTCTTTACCTTTACTTCCGACCCACATCTATCCCAGCTCTTTTCACCTGTTCACCCAAGTTAGCTTTTAGCAGCTAAAGAGCCAGATATTTTCTTCAAGAGTTGGAGGAGACCAAAAAAGTGCTAAAAGGAGAGTGATTATTGCCCAGAAACACAAACTCCAAATACAGATGTAGCCGCCTTTCTGCTGACAAGTTTGTCAAATCACTTTATAAAGGGATATATTGATGTTGTACTTACAGCTTGTTTAGATGACTTCAAGTGGCCAAAAATTGTATTGCTGAACTATACATTAAATAGATTATCAAAAAAACTAGAGAAATCAGATTAGGTAATACGTGAGGCTTTAACACAAATACACCTGAAACAAATTGATTTAATCAACTACTGTCTTCTCCTGACATACAAGACCTTTAACATGTGCAGGTTATATGTAAGAAATGTAGTGTAAGTCTTCCATTTTAAAATAAATTCAAATTATTTCCATAATAAACTCCATTCACTGTGGCAGACTCATGATACAGGCTGTTGGTCCCCTGATTTCTGCTGAAAATGTATTCAGCTAATCCAGATCAGACTAAACACACATTACATTTTAGTGTAATATCATATGATATTTATTCTTGCGATAAAATACTGCAAATTGTAAAGGTTTTTAAAGGTCACGAACTTAGTACGATTATTGTCACGCACAGTGTAACCAAAGTGGCATTTACAGATATTACTGCTGACATCAGCGTCCTTGAGAGGGACCTCGCTCTATGTTAATATTTCATCTCCATTTGGAGCAGAGACAAACGTTATTCGCTCTATTGGTTGTCAGTTCTGCAGTACTGAGCATCTGATGCTAAACATAAAACAAAGGAAAATGATGAAGACTCAACGAAAAAGAGATGAGAACACTTTTTACTTGGCTTATGTTGTATAGATCTATACAGCAGACTCATTATATTCTCTTTCCTTCTGACCAAAATGAAAACTTATTCACAGGCCTTTCTTGCTAATGGAATTTTCTTTGATGAAGCCAGTACAAAAAAGAATCTGCACACATGGGCACAATTTATGGACGCCTGCTTCCTTTGCTTGTGCTGATTGGGAAGGATTTGGGAAACCATCTGCTAGATTGATATTTTCCCTTGATATATGAGTCTATGTTAATTCCTTTATTGTAGGATGCCCTAAAGCCATGAGGTAGCAGGAACCCCACCAACCCCCTCAAGTGTATCTGCTGATTGACCACCATGGTTGTGCTCAAAGATGAGTCAAGGGCACCGGTAACTACAGGAAAATTTAATTATATGTGCACTGGTGCAGTAAAAAGTACTGAGGGATTCTGCTGGCCTACGCAATGTGGGCTGAAATGCGACCGTCCAATGTTCTCTTGGACCTTCTGTCTCCACTGTTGAGCGTTTAATGATAAAATGATGTGATTAGTTTTAAGAGAACAGTCACTAACGAAGAATCAGACTAATTAATGAATTCTGGTATGAGCACACGCATCCATCCTAATCCTTTCAGTGCACAGTAAAACACGGCTACATTTCAAACAGACGCAGACTTACGTAACACCTGATATCTTGTGTCATAGGCATATGAGTCTTTTGTTAGCTCAGCCACGAGACAGCTCATCATCCCTGATCAGTATGCAGCACTGTGCTCCTGCCCAATTTAAGATCCCTGCTGCCACCAGCTCCCTTCTTGTGGTTTGTGTACCAAATGTCAATGTAAATATTCATATATGTGGCTCTGACCTTGGATGGCGGCATGCTCCACAGTGCTGTCTGTCTTTTCTCCATTACATGTCAAAAAGAAGTCAGGAAATCAGCAAGAATACACTGCAAAAGTGAGTGTGAGATGATTTGTCAGCATGTGATCTGCGGCAAAAAAACACAATTTCTCTCTTTTGCATCCACAATTTCTTTACTAGAACTAATATAACAAAGTGCAGTGCATCGTGGGAGGTATATGCAATGCTTTAATGCCATCATGCCTTTCATATGTAATGGTAACTGATTCCTAACTGCTTTATCTCTAAGCCAGAAGGCTCTGTGGGCTTTTGAAGGTGTCATCCAGCATACTGTTTCCAATCATACAGCATAAGTACTTGAGAGCCATCAGGGGGATGGAAAAAATGAACCATGAACGGTCCATGTCTGCAGTCTCTTACTAAACCCCTGCCATCTTTCTGCCTTCTCATTACTTATAAAGTTCTTTTACTAGGCACTGAACACCAAGCAATTAGCATTTGCAGTCTTTCCTCCTGCCAGGTGAAGTTATTTTTGGTATTTTTTAACCCTGTCCTCGTGTGATCTCGTTAGAACGGTTAGAAAATGAAATGATGACTAACCAATGAATGGAGAAATGTGATGAATAAAGAAAGACTGTGGGGATAAGTGGGGTTCAAAACCCGGAAGAAACCCAGGAAGGTTTGAAAGTGACCCGCTGCCTTTTAAAAGGTCCTCTGCACTTTTACTTGCTTAATTTATTAATTAAACACAAGCTCTTCAAGAAGCCACCTGCATAAAATTATTTCTATGTTAAAGTGTTTGAGATTAATCTAACAGTCCAGTAAAGTGAAGGTGACACATTCCTTGAGGTGTACGGCAGGAAGTAAAAAGTAATTATAAATATGTTTTCACACAAAGACACACTGTTGCAGGGTCATCATACCTTCTAATTGTAACAATATCTCATTTTTTTCTAACAAACTATAAATGAACTGCGTTTATATAGCACTTTTCTACCTTACCAGACAAAGCGCTTCACACTGTTCCCTTTCATTCACCCATTCACATACGCACATACACCTGCACCCTTACAGTATACAGTATATATCTCCTGTTGATGCCACGAGAAAACCATGTCCACTTTTGAAGCACTTGACAGCAACATATGAGATGCACATTGACGAGCTGTTGGCATTCCTGTCTGCAATCTTTAAAACTAAATTTAGTGCAAACACAGGAAGTCAGCATCCGGCTCTGAATGCAAAAGCTGTCATATCAGTTCAGAGAACAGTGCAAGCACAACCTTTGGTACAACTTAGACATTACATCGACTCTGCAGTTGGGCCAGCCCCTTTGTATGAATTTCTTGATTTTTAATGGTATGGAACCACGCTACTTCACAGCATGTTATAAAGAAATTCTCAATTTCAATACACCAGAACATGCAGGGGTATATGCCTGTGTCAGGAAAGGCAGCATACCCTGCATGTTCTGGGTATTGAAATTGAGAATTTCTTTTTAACATGCTGTGAAGTAACGTGGTTCCACACCATTAAAAATCAAGAAATTCATACAAAGGGGCTGGCCCTAATGCAGACTTTCCATTTTTTTTGCACAGAGCTTGAATTCATTAAGAGGTACTCCATGCTTCTTTTTTTTTAACCCAGGTTACACACACAAACGAAGGAGCACTTTAACTCGTGCAATAAACAGCCGAGCAACAGGAGCCACTGGCGCAGTCGAGCAATTATGTTAAAAACTACAAACAACACGTTGAGTGCTTCCGCCCAAAATTAAAAAGCCATGAGCCTGAGTGCTGCTTCTGTAGATCATTTCGGCCCCATTGTAAGCTGCTCATTGAATTCCTTATGGCACATTTTCCAGTCTGATTGAAGCTTTTGTTACCTTTCCAACGTTTTTTCATTCTCTTTTTTAATGCTGCTATAAATCACCCCCAGTGTATCTACCACTTTGATCAATTATGAAATATTTTTCCCTTTTCCATTCACATCAGTTACTTTTATAGGCCTTTGTTGAAAATGTGAAATATTACGAGGTACTCCAAGCTTAAATCCTGTGTAATCTCAACCATTAATTCCCACTTAATTCTGCAGACTGCAGCATCTCCTTCTGACTGCTGCCAGAGCCTAATGTAACTGCTCATGACTGAAAAATTTATGCTGATTGAGAAAAATAAAATGTGGGGGAAGAAAAGATGTGCCCTCCATTCTTACGCTTGATGTTCCTCAGTGTGTTTAAAGTGAAACAACGATATTTTATTCTGTCAGTTAAAGTTAAAACCTCGAAAACCTTTAAACTTCTGTGACATTTACGCCAAGCTATCTATTGATTTTGTGTAACAGATGAGCTCAGTGCACAACTGGAAGGAAGTTCACTGGAGTCTCGCTTTCACAGCCAAAGCCTTTATTAAACTGACTTCACATCAAGGAAACAAACACAAAAAGCACAAAGTTTTTGTGCACAAAGCACAAAAGTTGAGTCAATGCAGTGAGTTGATAACCACAATAAATTCACATTTCAGTGTCTCTGTTAAAGAAAAGCTGTTATCGAGATAAATGTCACAGAAATGTCAGCTACAAATAGACAGCTGTCATGGTAACTCCAATATCTCATATCTAGCTTAAACGTCATTTTTCTTTTCTTTTCTTTTTCTTTTTTTAACAAAAGCCTCGCTCTGTCTGCTCCGACTCAGTGAGGACTGGTGAGCACAGAGAAACCATGGCAACGCCTCACAGGCAGGGGTGGGGAGGGGGGTGAGGGGAGATTTTTTTCTTGACCACTGAAAGCTATGGAGTGCTTCAATTAACACACAAGTAAAGTTTCGAAAGGGTGGCCAAACACACTTCTGTCCGAGCAGTCTTTTATTCTGATTATAAAGGCATATCCGCGTGATCTGATGTCCACATCCACTGATTCTGATTCATAATTAGGAGCTGTCTAATGAAGTGGACTCCCACACACTTCCTCAGAGTGGCAAGTAAAGACTGCAGAGGCCGGCCTGCACGCACGCACGCATGTGCTGGCAGATTCCTCGTAGACAAGCAAATCTGATGTGAAACTCTTGTCCCATGAGGCAATGCACTCAGCTTATCGACGTGATTCATCGACGTGATAGCATGGTGCATCTTTGGCTGGGGGGGGGGCTGTGTATGCAGTGTATGATGGGTGATGAGCCTGTGGACCTGCACCGTGCCTGTGACATCCTTCATCACAAGTTGAGTGACCGAGGCAGAGCAACAGCTGATGTCCTGCAACACAAAGCACAAAGACATCAGCAATAACACCAAATGCTCGGCCTGCTGAAATATTAAGCAGCAGCAGGTCGCCTCAGTGTGAGTGCAGCTCAGGTAGGCGTAGGTATGTATGGCTGCCACCCCACCCCTCCTCTGGTGACACGTGGGTGATTAATCACGCTATCCTGCGCGTGCACTTCTTGAGCTGAGGGCTACTTGGGAAGGTGTGTGTGTGTGAGAGAGAGAGAGAGAGAAAGTGTGTGTTAGGAGGAGGGAGGGTGCTACCCGGATAGGACCGCAGGGTGACCGAACCCCCCCCCTCCCCGCCCCCTCGCGCGCACACTAGACGACAGTCAGGCCCGCGCGCCGTTGACCGCGAGCTGCGGAGCGCGAGGCTTCAGTCCGGAAACTTGCGCTGTCCATGGTGCTGAGCCGCCCCGCGCCGCCCCCCTCCCCGCTGCGCGAGGGGACCGACGAGCCCGCGAGCCTCATCCTCTCCACGACCCGCTCGCACCTGAGCTCTCGCGCGGACCCGGGGCCGATGGGAGTCTACGGTTTGAGGCAGCACGTCTAGCGTCGGATCGAGGACATGGACGGGGGACTTGTGGATTTAAACCTCTGAATGAAGACAAAAAAAAAAAATGTTTCAGACATCATCTGTTACGCACTCACTGTGAGCAGCCGGTGACCGCTCGTTCATTCATCCATGAGGGTAAAACCCAACGCGAGAGAGCCAAAAACAAACCCAAACAAACGATGAACTGCCGTGATTTAGTTGCCCTTCAAGCTTAGGAGATCCGCTTTCCGACCCGACAAAGAGCTGCGATACCCGGAGACATGGCTCGCCTGCTTGTTCTGGTCAACTCCGCGGTGCTGTTGCTTTTGGGCAGCGACATGTTCCTGGTGGGAGCGAGTAAGTACGAGCCTGAGGCAGGAGTCACATCCGACTGTCGTGCACTTTTCTTCTTTTCTTTTCTTTTTTTTTTTTTTTTGTTGTTGTTGTCGCCTCGTCAAATGCGCCATTAGCCTCACAAAGCTGTTTTTTTTTTTTTATCAGAGTCCGATCGAGGCTTTCCAATTTTAATCTGCACCTGATGATGCACCTAATGACACCTTTAATCCACACACACACACACACATATATATATTATTAATGCTCATGTCTGCTTACTGTTTTTTTTTTATCCTAGCTCATACAGTAACACCTGTTTAACCGCAGAAGCACGTTTAAGTCCAAGATGGGCTGTTGCACCTGTCTTCACTTTCTTTGAATCATGTGCAAGAACAACGGCATGGTGTCTATTTCAAAATAAACCTCCAATCTTTTACATTTAAATAACCTTAGGAATAACCTTGGCTTACTTATGCATTTGATATAAATGTATAAAAAACACATTTACAGCAAGAAACCTTCTAATAATTTCCTAAAAAGAGAATCTGCCCTCTTTCCCCCCTGTGTGTGCTCACATTGGGAGGCACTTCTTCCTCCCAGCGTTGGTCTGATCTCATCGGACGAAGCTCTCATCGGATGTGGGGGCAAAAAAATTAAACAGGGGAGGTTGTTCACTTTTCTGAAATAACGTGCCACAGAGACATCAGCCGCAGAGCCGACACATGCCTTCAGGCAGACCAAGAGAGGGATCACCTGTGCTTAAACTGTACGTGGTCTCATTTGCAGATGCTTTTTGCGTTCTTTTCACTGCAAATTTGCAAAAAATTTTTCCCCCCCTCCCCTCAAGAAGTAACCGCCTCTATCTTCCTCTGTACGCGTGCATCTACAGTATCTCCTTGCCTCTTTATCTACCTGTCTCCCTCTATCACTTCCTCCCTCGCCTCTCAAGGGAGCCGAGTCCTACATGTGATAGCGCCTTGAGAGAATCAGATTGGCACCTTGCCGTCTCTGTGGGTGTGTGAGCTGTGTGCCTGATGCACATATTCAGAGCTTTTGTCATGGCGTGCGCTGACATGTGAGTTCTGCATGGGGCTGTCAAGAGCAGGGAGAGTTGCTATTACAGAAGTGAGCATGACACTCATAAATATGAATTTGGCTGTTGCAGTGAGCTTCAAAGTAAATGAAAATAAATGCTGAATTAATGACTGCATGCTAAGAGACCATGGGATACGCAGAGGTCTAAATTTATTGTGAGCCACTTTGGTCTTTCATGAGGTTGTTCATAAAAATTTCAATTCTAGGACAAAGCAGGAGAAGGGAGCATTTTAGTGAAGTCACACGATTAATGGGATTTGCTTAACCCTCATGTTGTGTTCCCGGTCAAAAATCACCTTTCCATTAAGACTCATCCTAAATATTATAATAATACATATATTATCACTATTTGTTGTGTTTGATTTTTGAACAACATTTCTTGTGAACATTACAAGTTTTGAATTTCTATTTGTTATTCATGGCCTGTATGCCTTATTGATCTGACCTTATACATATATATATTTGAGTTCAGAAACATAGAATGCTGTTTATCACAGAATACTTTGGGTCAAGGTTACCAACAACAACCAACAACATTTGTTTTGAGACCATTTAAAATTTTTAAGTAGTCACATAAAGTAACACCTTTTGGGTTACTGGTCAAAAGTGACCTGGAAGATTTTATTTGTGTACAAAGGAAGATTATCCCAACACTACACTTAACAATTTCACAATTATTCCAAGATCAATATCTTAATACATTAGAGAACAAATGTTGTAATATAAGCACTGTAAAATGGTTTAATACTTATAATCCGCTAGAGGGTAAGCTGTTTGTAAGAGATGCTTTTTCATCGGGGTTTTCCCTCTCGCGTTGTTTTGCCTCCGTGTTTCACATTTTGAGCAGTGTAAGCCTCGGTGTACAAGAGAATGCCTTTTGCAAGTTATAGATAAAGCTCATATGAGCAACAGCAAGTTGTCAACTGACAGTCTTTTTCAAAGCCGAAGTTACCACAACAACTAACAAGAACCATGACATTACAATGTTCATCAGTCTATCATTTTTTTTTCTGATAACAGATAAAAACTGAAAACTGATATAAAATCAGGTCTTCTAAACTTGGTGGAGTGGGTTAACTCAAACTTCAATGGTGTTTTTTTCTCATGCACATGTTGGACAATATGTGCAGATTGTTGCATGCACCTTGCAAATATATGCATTGCATTTATGGCATGTTACGCTGTGTTTTCACATCAGTTATTTCTTGCTCTGGATTATATTCTGTGTCATCTTCTCCAGCTTCTGACACTTCCTCTAATCCATCCTCACTGCCACTGTATTTAAATCAATACAATTTATTTTGTGTGTTGAAATCCTCTTTGTGGACAAAGTAATGGAATCTAAGGTCAGTCTGATCAAATTGAAGTACATTTTTCAGAGAGAAAACTTCCAATTTGACCGGAACACAACATGAGGGTTAAATACTTTTGAAAGTGATACAAAAATCAGTTTTTCTTTGTAACCTGCTGAAATTTGTACTCAAAAGCTTTTCACTTATCCATGGAGCTTGCTTTTCATTATGAGTCATGATTGCACAGGAATCTTTGTAGCACAGGTTTCTAAATTTAGGTGGGTAAAATTGCAGATTTGTGAAAAAAAAAAGAAGCAGTAATGACATTTGGTCCAGATGATTATGTATTAAATTCAGGACTGACCTTCCAATCCAAATGTAACTGAGAAAGAAATACAGTCCAAAACAGTGTAAACTCGTAGAAGGTGTTTCATTTTTGAAATGTGGTGCATACCGACAAATGTGGGTACCCATATTTACACTTACACAGTCTGAAAGCAAGCGTGCTCGAAAATGAATCCTACACGCGGCCTAAGTGGAGCTTTAGCAAATGCGAAATTAGAATTTATTGGATTGATCTGGATGGCCAGGCTCATATCATTCCTCAAATTGGCAATCTGCTGTTTATAAACCTGGCGACACATTCGTGACAGATAGGCGATCTGTATTAGGGCTGAATCCATCATAGCGAGGGCCAATGTTTGCACACGTTCTTATAATTTTATCTGCTGTCACATGGCAGACATTTTACAAATGTGCAGTCAAAACCCAGACAGCGATGTGCTGAAAAGATAGGATTTTATTCAACCCTGGATTATATACATGAGGGCTTTGAGTCATACAGTATAAGTCACACTTATTGGTGTTTTGTTGAGACATCTGTAGAACCAGTGAACGCCCCCAGCAGTAAAATTAATGCTGCAAACTCTGATTGTAAACAGCATGTTAATAAATCCTCTCCTGCATGTCATTGCATGTGAGCCTATACAGGTTTGAGATGATGAAATAACGCTAGCTTGTGGCTGAAAAGCCTCAAGGTTTGGCCAGTGATTACATTAACCTTAGACCGGCAGCTGGTCCCATCTGGTCCCGCGGTTGTTTCACAGCCTCTGAATCTGTGAGAAAGTAGACAGAGTGCACCTAAAGGAAGAGATAGTAAGTGCCCCCACTGTAAAGAGGCCCTGAAATGTATAGGTAAAAGCGTGGGACTTATCCGCGCCTGACTGGACAAGCCCTTTTATCTATATCCATCGACACAGCTACTTCATACTGCTGTTGCTGCACCAGAAAGATAGTAGTGTGTTGGAGTCAGAGATTTAAGAAAACATCACACGTGGCATCAAATGTGAAAGAAAGGTAGGGTCTCAGAAGGGAATGGACATGGAGATGAAAACAAGAACATGGTCTTCAAAGGTAATATGGAGGCAGACAGAGCTGCGCTTGAGTTAAACCCAGGACGGTGTTGCTTAAGAACTCCTCTAGCAGGCAATTTGCAACACGGGGGCCTGCGAGGAGCCGTGCGACAACCTCCCACTGTGCAGAGGAGAACATTTAGACTTCCCATGACCGGGTTTGAAACACATCCAGATGAAGCTGTTTGAAGACTGACTGAGCAACACATCAAAATTCACGGCACCTGTTATGAGTTATTGCCTTTATTTATAAGATGTCAGTGAATATATTATTTCACCGGCAGCTGAGGCAGTATAAGTATTAGAAAAGGATTATATTACAAGCAGCCCCTCAAACTGTCACTAGCTTAGAGGCAATTGAGACTGACATATGATTGATAAAACAGGGAGTCCACAGCCTTAGTAAACCACAGTGTTTTGCCTTTTAAATGTGTTTTAAGCAATATGAATTATGCACCTTTGGGGGGTTTATTGTGTTGTTAGTGAACTGATCAATCATTTAGAACATTTATCATGGAATAATAAGTGGAGCACTCATTCATGTCAGACTTTATATTGTTTGTAAAATTAAGTGGTTGCACCTTTTGTCTCCATCTGAGACATTTACTGAGTCATGGAGAAAATGCCTCTTTATCACGCTTCTAACAGCAAATGTGTGCACAAGCCTTTAAACAGAGTTCATCATTTCTGTTCTGAAAATCATTCAAAAGAAAGAACTTGGTTCAAAGACGTTAAAAAGAAGAGAAGTGTTTACAGAGAATTTCTAATACGAACTGTGCTGTCACACAGAAATGCAAAGAATGTCTGCTTGGCATGTAGATACAGTATCTATTCAGAAACTGTGATGAGTTTTAAAGTTCTTTAAACACCTACTCAAATTAGAGCTCCCTAGGTGCAGTGATGACATTTTTATATGTTTGTGAGTGCTATCATTCAATATCCCACACCAGGCACAAAAAGCAAACACGAAGAGGCAGCTATATTGCATTTTGCACTGGTTGACGCATTTCAACCATAATCTTTTTCATCTGGCCACAACAAACTAAACAAGTGGCTCCTGGAAACAGTCAAATGAACATGACATGTCAACTGTCAAACTGTGTTCTCTGTAAATGAGACGGGTGACGCAATCTCTAATTTTCCACTCACCTCTCATTTTTCCATTTCTGTTTAACCATGATCAAAAGCTGCCCAGGCTGTCTTACTGTGATGAATCTAAAATCATAAAAAAAACATCTCCAGTCAATCTCTCTGATTCTGTGAATATGCAATATAAGCAACCACTAAACAAACTGCTACTAAATCAGGATATATCGCACAATTGTGCCGGCGCAAGCACATATAGAGGACAAAATATCAGATGCACATCCTCTAACAAATTCAAACTGGGCTTCTTTCCATGTGGCGTGTCAGCCATTCAGAGATCCACCTGCACTTTCACTATCTCTCTGCGCACTCTGGTTGGATTGGGAGTAGCTAATGTGCTGGGCTTTGGCTCTACACTATGATTCATCCTGGCGGTGCGCCCACGTCCCAAGAGGGTCTTACCATTTGTTTGCACTGACACACGCCTCGGCCGCTGTGACCTATTGCTGTTTGATTTCAGATCTTATGTAATGCAATCTGTGGAGTGGGGCTTACTCTGGACACGTGGCCGACAACAAATATTGAAGTATCCACAATGACACTTATTGCTGCAGAAGGGAACATCAAACAAGCTGAAGGGGAAACATTGGGAAGAGGATTGGACTATTGGACTATTGGACAAATCAATAAAAACATTTGCATTAGAAAAAAACATCATCTGTTCTGTGTTCATGAGCCAACAGTGATTATTTTTTGGAAACATTAAGAGCATTTCTGTCCTATTTATCATGAGTTTCTGAAATATTAAATAAACGAACACAACAATGTTAGTTTGTAGTTCCTTTTGTTCTCCAGTCGAAAAAGTAAATTTACGCAAGAACTTCAAATTGAAAATATACTTGTCATGTTCAACTGCCTGCAATGGAAACATCACATAGGAAGAGGGCACTTAAGCATTAGTGATTCATGGCCTGCTTCAACTGAACCGTCACTTACTCCATCATCAGCAAATGACTCGCAGACAATGCATCATGGTTACTGGCTGCCTTTTTTGTGTGGCTGTCTGTAACCCCCATTACCCAAAGGACAATGAGCTTCAAGAGAAATGAACCGAGAATCTAGGCTTGACAGTGTTTGCCTGTTAACTAGTCAGATGTATGCTTTCAAAACAAAACAATATCTTTGTTATTTTGGCTAAGTGTGTGCTGGGGAAGACGTGGTTGCAAGACCCAAATCTGCTTTTATAAATGCAAAGCTGGTCATTGTTGAGAATTTTATAATGAGATACAGAGAAAAAAATGTAATCCTGATGTGTCAAAGCCATGTGCAATATCTGAGGAGGGATTTGTTAAGTGCGTGAAGCTTTGTTTGATTTCAGCCAATTAGTGTCCCAGCATGTTGGGATGCAAGTTTACTGATAGCAGATTCAATTATAAGATCATTAGCATGATTGTCAAACGCGCAGTATGCAGAATTAGCAGTCTTTTAGACATTGCCAAGGCACAGGGACAGACAAACCATTGTTGTAAATATATGTATGACTCATTTAACGTAGCTCTCCAAGGATCAAGGACAATATGTACTATATATGTGACTTCCCTCTTAACCTATGGTACGTCTATCTTTACAGCACCATAAATACATTTCTCATTAAATGGATAAAATGAGACAGACGTAACCTCTTAACCTCTTGATACCAGTGCTCACTGCCGAGCTCACTTTTCCTCCTCACTCTCTCTCCAGCTGAAGCATTAATTTCCTCCTCATCTCATCTGTTCCCCTCCACAAACTCATATCATACGCATATCATGGACCCCCAGGAATTCGAGCCCCATGCCTGCGTTTGACCTTGACCCCCTCCCCGCCCCTCCGTGGTTCATATAGCCACAGGGTTGAGAGAGTGAGACTGATAGCCTCGCCTGACCCGGGGGCCTCGAGATCTGCCTCAATGTCACCTTTCGCACCGAACACGGAGGCCGCCATCGATTGTCTCCGAGATAAAACAGACAGATATGCAAGACGCGAAAGAGGGAGTAAGAGAGGTAGGGAAAAGGGCGAGATAAAAGGGGAGACACGGGGAGATAAGAGAAGAGGGACGTGAGAGGGACCGATATAAAAAAGGGCAAATCATTTGAAATAGCTCCCAATTTCATCATTTTGTCTTTCATCTTTCTCTTTCAAGTGCACTTTTTAGAAGAAATATTGGCCTTGTACAGCAACTGCCTTTGGCTGTCATCTCAAGAAAACTGTGTTATGGGTTATTACATCCATGCCCCATGAGTTAATGGAAGCATTTGAAATACAAATTGACTGTACAGCTATAATTAGCTCTAAACTAATACTCTCTTTGTAGTGGATTGCTACAGAAAGCTGTAGCTAGAAATCTTACTACTGGTACTTAAAGAGCAACTGTGATACTGTAGTTACATCTCATTAGGCAGAGTGTGTTATTCCGTCTGCTTTCATGTATATATTGACTTCGCTGATGCCATCCCCATAAAAAATTATTCTTTTTGCCATTTTTTCATTCAAGACATTTCCATTCACTTGACCCTCTCAACCTCTTTGACAACACACAAAGTTAACGACGATAGCCCCGAGGATGGCCTCCAGGTCCCCATCTGCCCCGCCAATCCCATTTTACCTATCCATCTGACCCTGAGCGATTGCTTGGAGACTGCGAAGCCATACAGGGTGCTCTATTAGAAGTGTCACCCTCTGTTTCCCCTGGCTTTTGCTTCGCAGACTTTTGTCCCACTTTGCAATCAACATGTCCATGGGTGACCAAATCATGATAGATGGCTGCGAAGTGACAGGTAAAGAAATGTAACCCCATCTGAGGGAGGTGGACATGAAACAGACACCATGGCTACTTTAAAAAGACCAGTATATCAGAATGACAGACAAAGCTGTTTAGTGGGAAGGAGGAAAAATATGAAAAAAAACTGATTCATATACATACATATACATATTTGTTCTCCAGAGAGCTCTAATGATTTGTTTTTCACTAATGCTTCCTTCGAAAACATTTGTATACAACACAATATGTCCTGCATGTATTTTATGTGCCTGGGGACACCAAACCAGAGAGTAAAACCTGATTTATCATTTTAAATTTAAAACAAACACCTGTGCGTTCAGAGTGCTGACATAAAGCTTGAGCCCTTACAGGTGCAGCGTGGACACCAATGGCATTGATAATTTAACATCTAGAGAAGGGTTTCTTAATAGATCCTTCTGTGTCTGTTTTACTTTTCCTCCAGACCGGCCACCAGCTCCTGTCAATGTGTCCGTCATGAACCTGCGGGCTGACTCAGCAACTGTATTCTGGGAGGTTCCGGAGGGAGACATAATAATTGGCTTCTCTATCTCACAACAGGTAAGTCCTAAACTTCTAATGTAAATCAGGGAGACCAATGACAGGTCAGCAGACCATCCCCAGAGGAGAAAATCGAATCTGTTTTATTTTTGGCTGCAGCCATTTGTGGTTTGGCATTGAGCCTTCATCGTTTCCTGTTGAAATTTTGTTGGCATGGCACCCAGCCAGTCGGTAGAATGAAGAAGTGCACCTGCAGTCGACTACTATGTCACAGTTTTTGATAGCGTGTGGATCACACTGGGATAAAATGAGTATGAGCGACAGAAAGAGCAAAAAAAAAAAATCATCTATCCACTGTCTGTAGTCCATAGAGCAGATTTTGTGTATGTATCATAAGTTTGTCCAGCAGACTGAGTAAGTAGTAGCACATATACACAAGATCCTGGCTGAAAATGGATGTCTTTTTATCTCGATGTATACTGTTACTGTAGGAGCTTCTTAAAGCCTTGTTTAGCATGCAGATAGGCTGACTGAATCTTTCCTTCAAGCCTGGAGTTAGAATAAAACTTGGCATGGTCGATTTGTCAAGAGAAAACAAGGGTGCAGGGGGAATGCACACAAGTACGTGTAGCTGCCAAACTTCATTTTGAGGATGAAAAGATTTTTTAAAGGCTTAAAATAGGGAAACCAATGAATGCTAACTCTGAATGACGGCATGCCATATGGTGTTGTAATCGTGTATATGCTTTGTGTAACTCAAAACATTATGCAGCCCTTTTACTTTGCCATTCAGTCAGTGCAACTGCTGGGCTGTATATAACACCTAAAGTTTCTCCTTTGGGCTGTTCATCATGTTATGCAGCTGAATTTGAACACGTTTGGTAATTGCCTTGAGTGTATATGGCGGTTTAATCATTGCATTATTCAGTGTTATGGAGAGTAATGAGCTGCTTTTTTTTTATCAGATCTCTCAGTCAAACGGCCATAAAAGCCACATAAGAGGAAGACATCTGGCCCAAAGCCACTTGAAGATGGACTAGAGAGCACACAAATACGAGAGCTCGGCATGCAAGCAGGAGGAGTAATTCTCACTGCTTTGAGCCCTCTTTGCACCAGTAACATTATGAAAGGTCAAACACAAGGTCTGACACTTTGAAATCTTGTGACTTAGACTTAGACTTAGACTTTGACTTATTCTTAATCAGAATATTGACTCCACAACTTTTCAATTTCCAGTCAAGACTCCATATGGTGGAAATAAAGTGCCAACTGTTAATACAATAAAGTACTCAGCATGTCATTCTCCAGCACCTTGAATATTTTCTGGTTGGTCACCTCGGTCTCACATTGCCCATGGCCCATTTAGAGGCGCATGATTGTTTTGAGCTTTTTTTAATTTTGTTGAAAGGTGACATATCATTAATGCAGTATTCTTTTGTAAAGATGAAATACATAATGTCAGGCAACAAGACTTTTTTACATTTGCAGCACTGGTGTTCCTGTGTGGTCACCTTAATCACCTCTTTACCCACTGTATTGATTGTTGTATCTACTCAATAGATCAATGCATTGTGTTGTTCTACATTTGTCCTCCAATCCCTAGAGGCAGGATGGACACATGCAGCGATTCATCCGGGAAGTCAACACCACCAGCCGTTCTTGTGTTCTGTGGGACCTGGAGGAGGAAACGGACTACATCATCCAGGTCCAGTCAATCGGCCTCTACGGGGAAAGCCAAGCAAGCAAGAAGGTGCATTTTCGTACCCTCAAGAAGTCAGACCGCTTCCCCTCCAACAGCTCCAATCAAGGTGAGTTGCCCTGAGGTTTATACAGCCACAGATACAGTTTATAGCTCCTTGTCATGTAACTCCATTATTGTTAAAAAAAACAGCACTGTGGACCCAATCTTACAAACTTACTTACCTGCCACAAAGCATCGCAAAGTGCAGCACAATTCATCACTGATATCTGACCAATGAAGTTATCATTTTCAGGCCCACCGCCCTTGTTGTGTAAGCATCAAATGTACTTGGGTCCATCTGTGCACCCATGGGCATGTTGGTCTTAAAATGAGGTGCAGTCAGTCACGTTGCTGGTGCATCTCTATCCTGAGACAGCACAAAGTGCTTTTACCACAACACAGACACACTGTCTTAGATGGTCTGCTCTCAAGCTTTCACTTTGCACACGAGTAGATCCATTTCCTCAGCAGAAAACTAACTTGCTGAATCTGCCATTTAATGAAATGAGAGATTACACTTAAAAGTGTAGCTAGACATACCCTAAATGCACTTTAGACTTTAGAATGTGCTATATGTCAAGGTCAGCACACAATAACAATGCTAATGTTTTGCAGGTAATATATATCAGGTACTCCATCTTTGTTTAACGTTTAGCATGCTAACATATGGTAATTAGCGCTAAACATAAAGTATAGCTGAGGCACATTATGACCCAAAGTACTGGGGGAATTAAAATTGAAGTGATGGTTTTGAAGTCACCAAGGTCAATGTCTGGACCAATTTCATGACAATCCATCCAATAGTTGTTAAGATATCTCAGTCTGGACTAAAGTGGGGGAAGCAGCTGACAGACAGACCAACATTGCCATCTCTAGAGCCAAACCTGAGGTGACACATTTCCTTCATTAGCAGAACATGGTCAGTGTGGCCGAACTAGCAAAGCAGAGTCAACAAGGAACTTTGCACGCTAAGTGACATCAGCCCAAAATGGATTTGTCACCAGAGTTAAAAAAATGCAGTTGTGGAGCTGTCTCAAATTGTTCATGTAATGATGAAATACATATTTGACCCAGTGCAGTGGTGTGGCTCTGTGGTGCTTTCCACAGAGACATAAACTTTATCAGGCTTTGGATACACATGCAAGAATTGTTAGTAGAATAAATCCATTGTATGCTTTGGTGTCTATATGGTATTTGTTAATATCAACAAAATAATTTAACTTCCAGTCATTGTGTTAAATTAGAATTGTTCCTCAAGTCAGCAAGATGCTATAAAGTTTGTGCAAATGCATTATAATTGATAAGGTCACAACAGGTCACAACAGCAATTAAATTTTTTTTTTCTTTTTTGCACTTCGCCTCGGTCTGTTACATAACGTAGTGCTTTGCTTTTAATTCTACGGTACATGGTCTGCCACAGGCCTTTTCCCCAAGGCACAGACAGGAGGAACCCATTACAGATGCTTTTCCTGCTGTTGCGTTAAAGCCTCTTCAGGCTGTTGAATGCTTTTAAGCACCCTGACACTGAAAATGAGGTACAGTAAAGGCTAGTGGCGACATAAGTGCAAGTAACCCGGAGCCTCCTCGCACAGTGTCTTTCTGAGGGGGCCCTATGTGCTTCCTGCAGGTTTATTTTCTCCTAGACACCAATTCATTATTGACAGACTCTTCAAGCATGGCCGCAGGCGAGCTCCTCTGAATTTATGCAACTCTATATCACTCGGAGTGCCTAATCAGGATTCTGACACACACTCTAAAACACTTCGGATTCAGTCTCTGGGCTCAGCTCATGGGCTGGGGGGAAATATGAAGACCGTGACTAATAGAGAATAAGTTTAGTGGCTCTCAATTTCTTACAGCAAAGATGAGGAAAGAGTGAGAAAAAGCTATTTGCTTTCTATTATAAGCAGTTGGGAAGAGTCTACATTTCAGAGGAGAGCCCTTTGGTAATCTTCTCCGCATTAGTTCAGCCACGATTATGGGATGAGCCAAATGCATTTATTCTTGCATTTGACATTGGTCTAGAAACAGGCCGTTTACTTCAAACAATTTTTCCTCTAATATCGCATGGTCTGGTTGGGGTTGTGAATATCGCAAGTGTGCTGATGCAAGTGAATCATAAACATCTCCCTTCAGCTGACTCAGGTATTGTACCATTAGTTAAGCTGGCAAGATTCGCAAAGAGAAATAAACCAATTTAGGCTCAAGTTCAACACAAGAGCCTGTTCACTGGCTTATTAATTAAGCTAATACAGGCACTGGCATTACGCTACTTTTTCTGTTGCTTTATATCAAACATTCAGGAAATGATTTTCTGATTTTTGAAGTTAAAAGCAATGGATTTTAGGAGGCTAACGAACCATCGATATGTGAAAAAAGTGCTGAGCATGAAAAGACTTATGGGCAGTGCCTTAGCATTCGTTCAGGACTCTTGGATAAGATTCACTATGCAACATTAATCAGGATTTGTAGCCCCCACGAGTCATCCAAGTGGGTCAGAAAAACAGCCCATTCAGTGGATGAGCTTCATTTGTGGGAGTTTGTTTTTGTAAGAGTAGAAGCAATCAGTGTCAGCTTTCCATAAATCTAATAGCAGCACTGCTGACTTCTCATGCCCCAGTTTCAAAGTCCAATCACATCAAGTTTCTTCATGAAACTCTGGTCAAGTTTATTTTTCAACTTCTCTTTTCATGTTTGGCTCTGGGCCGTAGTATATTCCGAGCCTGCAAATGTAATGTGTGTTTGTTTTGTGTGAGTGATGCACACAATAAACACATCACATGGGAAATTCTACCCATTGCAGCTTTGACTGATACTCCTTTGATAGACAGTCTGTTGCCACTGATTTCTTTTTATAATGGTTTCAGATAAAGGCTCTGGCTGAATAATAAAGACAAATACAGAAAGTTAATCAACTCTACTGGTATAATGAAAAATGACACCATTGGTGCAATCAGCAACAAAACATATTAATTAGGTAACACAAAGCCTTAAAGTGATGTACTGTAAGTAAACACCAACACATAACTATGTGTCCTAAAAATGTGTATCTACAGTACATCAGTTACGCTGAGAGCTAAATTAATTTGGACTTTTACAAACTATTTCAGCTGACATGCTTGATGTTTTATTTGTGTTTTACCTATGTGTGTTTTCAGTACTATATAAACTGATAAACCGCTAAAAAGATAGCAATGGTGCCAGTGGTAGCTGGTTGGATCAGTCGTAATGGGAAGAATTGGCAGCTTTTTATTGTTCCTATACACTTCCATTCATTCCACCAGCTTAGTTTCATAAATAAACATTTACTTGATTTATTATACCGTCCTGTCTGCACTGGTTGTACACTGGTTGTAAACCTGTCCAAAATAGATTTGATCCTAATTCAGTATTAGTATCATCATAAGAAATATTTCTACATATTTTCCCTAACTCCTAAAAACGTATTTTTGCTATTTTTGTGTCTCTTAACTAGACTTTGCCAGCTCTGAAAGGATGTTTACAATGTTTTCTCCTAAAATAACAAAACATATATTCTTCATAAACTTTAATGCTCTGTAATTGAATGTGACATTTTTACATTCAGTATCTTGCCACTGACCATTGTTCCTTAAAAGTCTTTTTAATCTAGCTGGCTCTGGCATCACAGAGCAATTTCAGAGATTCTTTGTCACAGCCAAGTACCTCCTATTGAAACTAAACTGATTTGCAGGATATACCAGGCATTTTTGAGAGCCGGAGCCATAATACCCATGAATCAATAATGCTTTTATTTTTTCCCCTCAATGCAATGCTCTTTATTAATGTGATTACATATTAATGCGTATGCCACTGAATGTACACCTGCCCCGGCCAGATACAGAATCCATCTATTTCACATAAAGCATTTCCTGGCAAGACACACGCCATGTATTGCTGGAGAATTTGAATTTAAATAAGCTTCAACTGACTGTTTTTTTCCCCAGGATCAATTTAGTATATCTTTCCAAAGTCCATTTCAATTCCATTAGTGGCATGGAAAGCTTTTAATCAAAGTTTATTTATATGTGCTTTGTCTGCCCTTCAAGAGTGAGGTATGGAGGAGAGGAGCATGGTTCTGCCTTCAACACTGAGAACATACAATTGCTATTGTATGTTGGCAGTTTATTGGTATTCAGTTTATCTGAGCAATGTCTTGGATGTATTTTGTCATATGGAGGGGGCAAAGAATTTACCATGTGAAATGTATTATAATGTAGGTGATTCTCTTGTGCTCTAAAGCTGGAAAATGGGCATCTTATATTTGTTAACATGAATAGCGATTACACAATAAATGCAAAAATCTCCAAATATATTATATAAATCTTTCTCAAACAAAAAATATGAAACTGCTAAATAAAAAAAAAATGTCAGCTGCTGCCACTACGCTGTCAAACAGCTTCACACAGGAGAGCAAAGAGAGAATATTTTCAAAGGATGGATGCCTTGAGCAGTCAAACCTAACTAGGTAGGCGGTCCCCTTAGACACAATTACTGTGTGATACTTGAAAGAGATGCCAAGTCAGAAGCTACACCTAGGCTCTCCCATTAACAGCACTGAGACAAAGGTATGTTGCGCCCTGTTTGCACCTTCCTTTGACTTCAGCAGGTTCGGTTCCATAACTTTCCATCTGTAGTCAGAATTTTGTGTACATATACGTTAATTACAATCAGTCCAACACCAGGTTTTGCAGTTTCACAATTTATGAATTAGACTGTAGTTCAGTTGTAACTCCTATTTTTTTGGCAGCAGGGAAACTTTAAAATGTTTCAAATGTTTTATAGCATATTGAAACCTGAAAAACTCAATTGCTCAGCCTGAAGAAGACATAATGAAAGAATAAATCACATAATGTGTCTTTGTGACAGCAGCACAGCATCCCTGGCGTGTTGTTACACAGTTTCCCAGCACAGTTCACAGCCACAAACAACACCATGGGATTTGCGGTGAGCACAAGGAAGGTCGACTAATTATCTCAACACAAACTCTTTGGTGCTCTGGAGGCACCGCAATCCACTCAGCAGAGAATCACACAGCATATTCGAGTATGGTGCCAACATGAAATATGTATGATACAGCAGCAGGACGTGGTGTTCAGGTCATCTATAAATTCTGTTCATCCACTCTGTGGTATGAAACCTACCGCTTCAAACAAAAACATATAGCGTGCGTACATACCATATATCAGCACGCTGCACAGTCTGCCTGCACCGAAGCCCTTTTTCAAATTAAGCAGGGTCATTAGATCACCAGTCACTGGATGAACTAGAAAATTGAAAACAAGAACAAAAGGTTCAGTTGAGAAGTCTTGCAGCAAACAGATGCCTCCAAGATTACATTCTTTGATGTGCTGTCATCATCCCACTATTTCTAACCCTCGTTTCTTTATGCCCAGACATAACTCAGAAATGTCAGGATGCAAATCCAGGCTTCCTCAGAGGGGGAAAGTTGAGGTTTGGTGCAGCAGCAATCAGACACAAAGAGGGAATTGTTCCTGCAAGGAAGACTAAAATACATTATACCATACATGCAGAGGAACTTTATTATTAGTTCAGACAGATAGAAGAGATGTGGGATTAATAAACTGGAGAGCAACTCACAGGAGCACCAGTCATACTTAACATTGACCTGAGTCCTGTCCTGGCATTTAAGTGCAATGTGCAGCCTGGTATCTTATTGAAGCAAGTGAATATAGTTCTCCTGGTGGTTGTGAGTAAGTTTACTAGTGAACCTACATGCCACTGCCAAGAGGTATCCTTCCACTGCGGCCTAGCAAGGTAACAGTGTCGTGGAAATAATTAGAAAATAATAAAAATAACATAATTTTCCTTTCATTTATGTCAGTCTTTCAAACTGATAAATTACCACGTTAAGCACGTTAATGTGATTTATGGTCCTTTTTAATTTCTAGCAAGGTGGACCCCTTCCCTCTCGCCACTAACATACCCATAAAAACTACTACCGAGACTTAAAAACGTGGCAGTATAATTGACCCCACTCCCTATCATAGCTATCATGTGAAGAGAGCTGACAGTCTGGCGTTTGGGGCCAGTTTCTTGACAACTTGATTCACTAAAGAGGCAATTGGGAAGAGTGGTGCTCTGGAAGACTTCCATCCATGCAGCTAGAGAGATAGTTTGGAGAGTGGAAGTAGGCCCATATTCAATCCACTTAAAGGAGGATTAATGCTACGGGATTGATGCGTGGTAAATGCCTGCCACATTTTCTGACCACCAGGTTTATTGTTAAATGGCCTAACAGTCATGAGAGATAAACAGTCTCCATGTTTGCCAGTCCTCACTTACTAAATGTAAGCTAGCCATCTTACATTACGAGGAGAACCAATAAAATAGCTCTGCAAGCAACACTGTCTTTGTGGGGATTATAATGAATAAGGAATGGATATCACATAAGGACAAAATATTCAGTACTTTGTCTTCAGTATTTTGTGTTCAGGAGTGTGTGTATTTACAGTCTGTCCTATTTGTTCTCTCTCCTAGATGATCCCACTGTGCAGGGCCTGGACAAGTCCCGGCATCTACAAACAGGAGAGATGATCATAATCGTGGTGGTCTTGGTCATGTGGGCAGGTAGGTTTGTGGACCATGTGTGGCTGATACAGATGGGTGATAAATAAACTAACAGATAAACGTAACAAATACAGAGGTTTCCACACAGGTGCACTGCAGCATGCAATTAAACAATTAACATCCTATAATGATGGGTTTGAAAGAGGTTTCATTGTTGGGGCATGGAGGGCAGGGGCTCCAGTCACAAGGAACAGTGACTGAAGTGACATTTGCATTTAGATCTATGAAAGATGTCAGTAAATAGTGACGGAAATTGTGGTTGACAGCACACACTTGATGGGTGTGATGCTCATGCATGAGTGCGATATTTAAAGTAGAAGAAAAACAGAAGTAGCTGAAAATGTTAATGCAAGACATGATCAGACTGTCAACAACAACAGTATGTCGATAACTACACAGAGAGGGATATTACAGTAGGGTCGCAGTGCATATCTTACTGCAAAGATAAATACACATTTGAGAATTCAGTGGTGCAAAAACATTGGCACCGGTCTACAGAGATGTGGAAAAAAGTGATATGGTCAGATGAGTCACCATATTCTCCACCTAGTGGGCGAGTGCATGTGTGGCGTACACCAAGAGAGCAGTACAGGCCTGAATGCTTAACCCTTATATTGAAGGGATCCACTGGCTCTGTCCTGCTGTGGGGGTCATTTTATTGGCATGGTTTGGGTCCACTTTCCCCCTTAGAGCAAATCAATCCAAAGTTGTTGAGTGATCACCTTTATCCGATGATGAAACATTTCTATCCCGATGGGAGGGGTCTCTTCTAATTTGAACATGCCTCCATCCATAGAGCATGAGGGGGGTCACTGAATGGTTTGATGAGGATAAAAATACTACTAATGCTACTAAGACACTCTATTTTTGTTTTTCCTTTAATTTGTCACCCATCTGTAATATTTATTAAAATTTGTCCTTTCTGCTGGTTGAAGAGGTTGGAGTCATATAGGAAAAGGTGTTGCATATTTCTATGCACCAATTACTGTTTAGGAACACCTGAATCAAAATGGGATGACAATTGTTGGGTAGTTTGCTTGTTTTGCCGGGAAACAGATTAGCCGAGTATTAAACTTTTAATAAAAATAAAATGTATTTTTTCCCCAAACTCTAACCTTAATGATTGTTTATTTATTCATATTTAATCTGACAGATGAAACACCTTTTGAGGGGCTCTAAGTATTGTAAAGTATGATAAATGTACAAAATTCTGATTTAATGTCACTGGAGCTGAGCCTACGTGGGGTTCAGGTTTAATATTAGGACACTGATAGACTTTTTGGGTCAAAATAACATCAATACTCCAGCTTAAGCACCTGATTAATGTTTGATCTGTAATATTGGTGATACTCTTTCTATATGTTCCTGATTCTTCAGGGTGACACAGTAACATCTTTTAAAGGTTATTAATAAGCCAATCCAATAAAGTCTAATATCCATAAATCCATTGCTAAGCATCAGATGTTATTGAGCAGTTATTATCATAAGTATCGTATGTATTAAAATCCTGATCAATAAGCTAAAGGATAATTGGACTTTTCCAGTGGATCTGCAGAATATTAACATTTAGTGTCTGCCTCAGTGATGAAGACTAATGATGCAGGTCTGAAAGTGGTTTCACACTGTAGATTATCTTGTAGCAACACAAATACACAGACGAACCGATCAATAAGCCACTTATCAATAAACAGTTATCCAGCACAAGAACCACAGGGTCCTTTTTAAGTGAAAGTTACTGCAGATTCCAAAAAAGTAAGTAAAACTCAATCAGAAATAAATGCAACAACTCTGAACATCCTGTTCCTTTTAGGCAACAATGTCAAACCAACATCATGCTTTTCTGAGCATCCTCTGCATCTGAGCTCTCTGTCCCAGCACGGTTTTCTGCTCCTTTGAGGAAGTGTGCTGATTAATGAAGTGTTGAGGCACAATGAGAAGTGGCATATCTGACAGGCTGCCAGGAGCAGGGTTTGCCGCCCCCGAGCACCAGAGTGAGATGTTAAATAATACTAATGAGAGAAACCAAAGAAACACAGAGACTGTGAAGAGTGGGAATGAAGGAACGAAAACACCTCGTGTGGCCTATTCATAACGGGCCGCTCATTTGCAGCCAAAGTTTTACTTACCCTCATTTTATGAAGCATCAGGCATCTCCAAAAGTTTCTAATCTGCATAACAGAGTTTGTTTATTTCTGTATTTATTTGTTCTTTTCCGTTTTACTTATCTGTATCTTTTTATCTTTTTTCTTATCTTTTATCTCGGTTACTTTTTTGCTTAGTCTACGTCTGGAAAAAAGGGAATTTAATTAAAAAGTATGCAGGCAATTGCTTTAATATGACGCAATCTCATCCCATCTTGTGTAAGGTTTCTGTGTCGTAATTGGCTGTTGGTTGAAAAAGTGTTAAAAATACAGTAAAGAGCTTAAGAAAAAACATCAAACATCTGAACTTTTTGCTGCTAAACAACGTCACCATAAACTCTCACGTAAACCATTTAAATGCAGACAAATCACTTCTCAATTTACTCAAATGCTGCTGTAATTTAACCATGAAACAAACCAGTGTGAATGTGAAAATGCCTACTACGAATGCCTCTTTGCTGCAGAGACAATGACATGTAGCTGCAATATTACAGAGCACTTACATGATGCCTGAATAATAATTTGTTAATTAAATGAATTACGCCATGCCTCTGAGTACTTCTCACAGCTCCCCGGTTGTCATTAGCAGAACTGTATATCAGTTTCTGAATATTTAATGATACCATTCTCATAGAAACTCATAACCTCAGTGAAGCAAGGAAGTTAATTGTGAGCATTCAGTTTTTATCCAAACTGGAGGCACAACTGCATCTGGCAGATTGCGAAATGTAACGAACTCCGCGGAGAATTACTCTCTTCCAAGCTTCCAGATAAAGGCACCGCCATCGCTCTCCCATGGGAGCTGAATTCCATTATCCACATGGCCTTTCAACGTGCTCAGTTAGAGGAAGTGGTGACATGTCTGTGAGTGACAGTCGCCACCTCACGACTGAACTCCTATCCTCTTTTGTGTGTGTGTGTGTGTGTGTGTGCGTGGCACATCTTTCACCTCCCGGCAGCTGTTATTGCCCTGTTCTGCCGGCAGTATGACATCATCAAGGACAACGACTCCAGCAACAATAAGGAGAAGGCCAAGCCGTCGTCAGAGAGGAGCACGCCGGAGCACCACAGCGGAGGACTGCTGAGGAGCAAGGTGAGCTCGACCCCTCTGAACGATCACTTCACTGTCTGTTGTGTCTGTTCGAGTTTCCTGGATACTGAGAGCAGCTGTATATGCACACGAACGGTGTCTCTCAGTTTGCTGTGTTCTGTCCTGACAACACGAACGTTTCGATGTGTCATTGCGGAAAAAGCACAGGTGTTCTGCTCCCCAGTAAGTCATGACAGTTTGACAGTGAGCCAGCATGCACAGTACTATACTGAAACAGCATTTTATTATTTAAACCTGTGAATTTCCTACTAAAACACATCAAAACGTCTTGTCAGTGTGAAGTGGGCCTATGTTGGTGTGATGAAGGATGTGTACATTGACATACTGACGATGTTGTGCTGTTTCTAATGCACTTTGCTGCACACATTATTTTCTCCACTGAATAATGACATTAATGTAATCTAATTCCTTGTGCTAAGCCAACTCATACTGCCATGAAGTGCCCACCTCTTTGTCACTCCTCAACCGTAAACTTGGTTATGGCTGCATATAAACATGATTACTCTGCTCTTAGGATACAGATGCATCTGGCTCAGTATAGGCTGAAAGACAAAAAAAACAAAACCACAATTAAAGATAGATTTAGTGCGAGATGATGCTTGATCAGTAACTGGGATGTTGCCCAGTGATGGTAAATGTAGCATGGCCATCACTCCTACAGTGGGTCCACATGTACTTCTCATATACTTCTCCTGTGCTTTACTCTTCTCTACTTAATTAAAGCAGATGAACAGTAAAATGCAAGACATAAACTGACTAGCAAAATGCGGCTTGCACGTGGAGGAAAACGTGGAGTTCTTATGTCTTATATCAATTCAAGGACAATAAAAACATGCAGTTAAAAATAAAAGAGAAAAATAAAAGCTTCATTTCATATTTTCCTTTTTACGTAAATGTTATTTTTGTAAGATTTAGCTTATTTCATTCACAGCAATGCAAAATACTACAAAGAAATCATACAAAAACACATACAAGCACCGTGTGTGTTATAGAAAATATATGTTCCATATGCTGTTATAATATTGAAATGGCTTAAAGTTGAAATCCTGGGCTGTTCAGTGGCAAATGAAAAAAACTGACTAATATAACATCACCAAAGCTTTGAGTTTATGAGAAATGTCTTTAAAAAGCAATAGATAGCAGTGGTCAGATATGTGTAGTTACAGCTCAGTAATGAGGCCATGCCCGTGACCAATCGATAATCGAGGTCATTTGCATTGTGAGTTTTGACCTCTGGCTGGGTTTTAACACAGCAACATATTAATTTCTCTTGTTTGAATTAGCTGAGGGGCAATTTGCTGGAGGATGTCTCGTGGTGTTGGCTTATCTCGCCTTCCAGTCCTCATTAGGTGGTCGGATGTTGACGTGAGGTCTCCGACAGAGAAGTCCTGATAAGTAACTGTAACAGCAACAGTATTTATCTTCTGCGACCAAAGTATTCCTTTAATTGTGATCTCATCTGTTGCAGTTTCATCCTTCTGTGCCGTCTATCAACATCATCGAAGTCTGAGAAGACGGAAGCCGACTTTAAATTACTCTCTCTCTCTCATCTGCCATCGATGCATTCTTGACCTTTCTCAGTGATGAGCAAAAAAGCTGGGAAAAAATGTGCAGTCTCCGTGGATCGTCATCAGCGAAAGAGGTCGGCCAAGGCTGTCTTGCGAGAGACACACATGCATGCACACGGTATTTGTAGGAAAACACTAAACACACAGATACACAACCCTATAAGACACAAACACACACTGTACAGTAGCTAACAGAAACCCACTCCTGCAGGTTGATAGAACATAAAATTGATGTTAACCCACGGTGCAGTTAACATTGATGTCTTTGCCAGGTGCTTGGTATGTTATTGCAATACAAAACACACAACTTACCATCTCTGGGAGGCCTGTCTTCATGACTTTAAATACGCAGTGTATTTTTTATATTGGCATGTGCGATTAGATACCACGTTCACCCATTAGAGGCAACTCAGCTCTAAACAACTCAACATTTCTCCAATGCAAATAGTGTTAATATAGCATCTGATCACAAATGTATATTATATGACAGCTGCGGGCACATTGTTAATAAGGAGATAAAGCAAATACATCAACACTACCACAACAACATGTCTTAAGTTTTTCTAATTATTGAGATTAAAATGCCATTTTTCTGCATAGCATTGTATTTTTTCATATTTCATACATAAAGAAATGTGTCTGTACATATTGTCATTCATTTACTAAATGAAATTGCATGCAGGTCATTTGCCTGTAGAATAGCATTTGATGTGCATTCTAAGTTAGATGCCAAAAATGGAGAAATAAACATGATTGCAGTACTGTGAAGCTGTTAATGTTTTCTTGTTTCACCTGCTTCTAGAGCAGTTTATTATCCAGTGTTTCATTTCAGATCTTGTACATTTCCTGACAATTGTACTTCCTGAAGTGTAAAATAAACCTTCTTTTGAATGTCCCATTACTAAGTTGTGGCTAATGTAATCAAGTTTCTCTCTGATATGCTTAAATCACTTTCACTCACAGACACTCAGAGTGCATAGTTACAAAGGTGCATTTTGTGTATTAAATGCTGGTCAAGATTTACAGTACAGATTTACAGTACAGTAGAAAACTGCACGTCATACACAAAATTCTTGCCAAGTCGCATCACAAAAAGTGTTTTAACGCAGGTAATATTTCCAAGTGTTCTTGATTAATTAGGTTGTTAAAGTTATTGTAAACTCACTCCCTTAATATTCAGGTAAAAATGCATTAAGAATATGAAAAGTGGCAACTTAAATCCTGAAGTGCACAGCATTTTGTTGGTCAAACAATATTTTTTATATGCGACACCATACATGAGACAACACCTTTCAATGGCTGCATTTTTGCACAAGATGGATTGGTTTCCCTTAAAGAACTTTATGATAACATAGTTAATCCTAATATATTGATGTTTTGGTGCACAAATAATCCCCTTCTCCATCTCTACACCTTCTGTTTGGGATTTTAATTATGTTTTTAATATTTGATCATTTTAAATCGGCTTGTACAAATTTAATTTATATCTACAAACAACACTGCTCTTCTAACTCACAGGTTTTGAGACCAGAGAGAAAGCCACTTGATGCGACACGGGGTTGTGATGTGATGTAAGGGATAACAAGCAGGGATTTTAAAGGGATCAACTCTTGTCTCGTTAAAGCTCAACAATTCAAGAGATGGCTCTCGAGTCAGCTTTACGAGGTGATCGCAGTGATGCTGTTCTGTGGAAATCCATGAAAGTAGGACATTGGTCACACTGCCAAACATGACAGTCTCCTCCTACGGTTCATTGATGACAAACACATATCAGGCTACTGTCTCTATCTGTTCACTCTGCTCAATAGTGAAATCTCTATTAATAGTAGCACAAAGTACAGTTTGACTACATTCATCCACAACGAACCAGAAGGTTTGAGACAAGACAGTCAGAACAAATTCAATAAGCCATTTCACCTGGCCTTTAAACTAGAACGTTCCTAATCAAAAATGTAATTATGCAGAAGTATCTACGAATACAGTTCATCTTAAAATAGAAAGCGATTACAGCATCCCAGGGATTAATATTTAATATTGCACACCCTACTCTAACTCTGTCTCAGTGCAAACTTCTTTCCATTAGTTGTTCAGATGATTTATGGGCTGTTGTTGCAGCCCAGATAAGCTTTGGTTAGATTGTCGATATGATTCAGAGATCCCAGTATATGCTGTGTCTATAAATAAATAGTTTTATTAATGTAGGGTTTGCATAGGAGTCTGCTTTCATTATTGAAGCGCTTGGCCCCATGTTTCCATGTGCAGCAATATCAGCAGCCTCCTCTGTTCTCCATTTGTACTTTATGTTTTTCAACCTGGGAGCACAGATGACAAGACAAAAAGGAGAAGTAAAACTGTACATCTTTTGGAAAAGAACGACAGATTACTGGTTATGTTTAATGAGGCCTCCCTGAAACATTTCAGATGTAAAAGGTGTGTTTAAGTTTACAACGGCTGCTACTGCGTGTCCTAAAATTCCAGAAAATCTCTTCCACAAATCGCAGAAACCACAGTTCAGACGGCTCACGGCCTACTTAATAACCTGCACAGTCATACCTCTAAACACAAGGGGAGATATTCGTGGTCCTTGCAGGTTACTGCCCTCCATTAGATACCTTCTTGGTTTCAGCAGTTGAAACATTGGCCTGTCTGACCTCCGTAAGCCAGCCTCAACAGATTCTCAATATCAAACAGCACAACCATTTCCAACACAGCATTAAGCCATTAGGGCAGCGTGGAGCACCTTATCAGCAGTTAATTAGCCATGTCAAAATTGTGTTAAATAGCCAATTGGCAATTAATTACACAGTTATAAATACTAAAAGAGCTGTTAATTCGCAGAACACTGTGGGCAAATTAATCATTGGTAATGGATATACTGCCCCAAAAGTTAAACAAGAAATCCTAAATTAGAATTTTATGAATTATAAACCCTATAAAGAGAGAACTGGACATATGATAAGAGAATCATCTCTTTTTCTCTCCTATTTGTTTTTTTTGTCCCATAATGTAACGTCTAGGACAGAGAAGGTTTGGGTCACTGCTCAAAAAAGACAAAGTGACAGTGCTGCTTTTAACAGAAAGATATGTAAGTCATCGAATCAAATATTCTTCTGCTTAGTCTTATTATTTCAAGATTGCAGCACAATCACGCCACGATTGGTCCATAAGAACAGGATCTGACGTATACTGAAGCCAATATCATTTGAAAACCTTCAATTCTGTATTGTTGCCAGCACACAAATGCAACGCCACGGCTCACAGCAGCAGTACACAAGCAGACTTGGTTGCCGATGCAGCACAAGAAACAACAAAGATTTCTGAAACTCCCAGTCTCCACTGAGTTCCCAGCAAAATATCAAAGTGACGTTTTTCTGCAGCTTTGCTTTGGTGCTCACTGCAGGCTGACTTCCCGAAGACAGGCCTGCTACTCCACAGAGTCTTTGTTCATCCACAGTCAATGGTTTCTCATACAAGACTTCAGTTCACTGGATAGTCCAGTCCTCCAGGATTAGAAATCAAACTTTAAAGGACTCCTGCTAAGGTTTCAACTCAAGGTGACTCATTAGTCACTTGAATTTACACCCGTTCCGGGAGAGTCTGCACACTAAGCTGCTGTATCCCTGAGTCGCTGACGTCTGAGCTCTGAAAGTGATACCACGGGCGACGTTACAGGTACTTTTCAGAGGCATTGTTGTGTTTTCCCTCACGGTCTAATAACGAGATTGGAGGCTCCCTGCCACGATGCAGCATCCACATCTTTCGAAATTAAAGTCATATTTGCATACCTCTATAAATAGTCATCAGACTAAACAAACATTCCCAGATAGCTTTGCTGTCTCACAGAAACAGGCACACACACACACTTGATAAGATTGGGCTTTACACCAGCAAATTATGGGGGAGAAAAAAAGAGCTAAAACCTTGAAACCTTCTGTAGATTTTTTTTTTGTTCAGTCTCAATTTTAGCTTGTCAGGTAATAACGTCATCCATCTCTTTGCTGAAAAGCATATTCCTCAATACTTCTTTCACCTCGTGTTCTTTGTCTCCAGCTTAAAGGTGAATCAGGTTAGCTGTGTGGTAAATGTTTTTGACAAGTTACAGGTGCAGCTTCTACAAATATTGTAATTGTACCTGAAATTGAATTGCCTTGGTTAGATAATGCACGTCTACCCACAAGCTGCTGTCAAGGTGCAAATTAATGCTGGAATGAATGAAATAGTCAAGGATCACCCACAATATGTAAATGTTCAAATGGACATTTTATATTTTTTTTGTTTGAGAAAACACACAAGACATTGCTGCCTGCACCTGGCATGCATTCTTTAAGTCTTCACTCACAGCAGTGGGCTGAGTGAATAGACATACTGATGCGATTGTGTCACCCAGACAACCAGACAAGAGCATGTCCTTGTTTTGGATCGACTACAGCGAGCTGGAAAATGTCGCAGAGAAAATCAACCTGGATTTAATTTCATGTTTGAGCTGAAATGTTCTGTAAGGAGCGCAAGGAATAAAGCACTCAGACGCTGCGGTCGTTTAATCAGTTGTTTTTGAAGACGATCTGATGAAACTCATTATTGATCAAATTAGAGAGCGATTGTGGAATCAAATTGATTTTCAACAAAAAGACACATTGCAATCATTTCCTGGCCGAGCTACCTCTTTATAATTAAACTGTGTATGACAGAAGAGGCTTTGAGTGTAAGGAAACAAAGGCTTTATATTCTACAAAAATCACAGATAACTGCATTGAAATATTTGTACAAAGTCTTTTATTATGCATAAATATGTAACAAACCATAACAGTTTCCAAATTCTGTACAATTCTTTACACAGTTCAGGCCAACCGCTCGTGGTTTATACACAAATTGCTATTATTGTCATAATATCACAACACTGCTGGAAACCCACTAATTGCATAGATAGAAAATAAGCACCTTCTTTGAAAAGTAAACCAGTACTGTAAACGTCAGTAGTGAATTTGGGTATTAATAGCTTCTCTGAAAATCCTCCGCTTTTCCAGTTGAAGAGCTTTCTTGTTTTTACCAGCCTCGAATGTGTTCTGGCCTCAAACCTCCACAGGCTGATTTGTATTCAGTGCACTCCAGACTCAAATTGGCACGTTATACCTCCAAGTGCGGGTCAGCACCCCCCCCCCATCCAACCCACATAGAAAATTCTCGGCTGTGCCAAAGAACTGCATCCATTCAAGATTTGCTGGGAATCTGATAACATCAGTATACAGTCAGTATACAGCCCACATGAAACACAAACTCTTTGAGCCGGTAGAGTCCAGTAGATCGAATTGTGCCATAATGTAATTTATACACAGATCAATCAGTTCTAAATAAGGATCCAGAGGGGTTTGGCTGCAAAATCTAATTATATTACACTCCATTTTTTGGCTTGAAAATCCATTAAAAAGGGCAAAGACTGGGTGAAGACTATATCCAAGTGCTATATCTAATAGTGCTTCTTATAGATCTCTACATTGGACAATAATGGTTTTTTTTGTTTTTGTTGTTGTTGTTTGTTAGTTGTCGTTTTTGAAAACCAACTCCTAGTCTGAGAGCCTCTGGAACAATCTCCAAACATCACTCAATAGCTCTGAATCAGCGGATACTGAAGCATCCACGCATGAATCAATCGGTCGGTCAATGACAGAGCAGCAAAGGTGAGAAACTGTTGCAGAAATCTGCCCGTGAGGAAAGATGCTGAAGAGAGGGGTGAGGGTGAGAAATGACAACATGTTGACAGTGCACTTCGCTGACCTTGAACCTGACGGTCGATGCTAAAATGCAAACGCGCCTCAACAGATGATCCACAGACACGCTGGAGGCTGTTTCCGACATCCAAGCAGCATAGGGCTTTCTTTCAAATATGCAATGGAGCTGCAATTTCAGCCAGTCGGGGACGAAACAATGCAATTAGGCTTCATGGCGTAACCCGATAAGCTATCCAATTATTCAGCAGCGGGTGTCATGACAACAACACAGAGCACCCCCCCACCTCCCGCAGTCACAATGACTCTCAGTCATGATGTCACGAATACAGAGAGAAGGACCACTCCAGCCAGACTCAGGCGCAATATAATATCCTCTTGACAGTGAACGTCATCTGAGCGGTGGATAAAAATAATTTGCTGAGTCTGAGCAGAGCAGCAACTCGTCTATAAAAAGATTTGGGACAAAGGACGTGCTTCGTGGCACAGATTGCAGTTAAAAGAAGAAAACTGTAACTGTGTCGATGTAACAGGTGATAACTGACTTGAGAATATGATTTTCTACTTTACAAATGTATACTGTACGTAGGTTACTAATGGCTATTTTGAAAAAATAAAGCAATTCCTGCAGTAATAAAAAACACATACAATTACATTTGTACAAATTGTCTAACCTAATGCAAAACATACAAGCATCTACGCATTCACGTCTCAACAAGAGTGATAATTATTGGGAAAAAAAAAAACACAAACTTTGCGAAATCCTGACTCTATTCATCCTACGTCAATTATAATGATACAATATGCATACATAAATTACACAGCTTTAACATTGAAAAAATACAGCATTATGGAAATAGGTTTCTTTACTGACAGTTCAACAGTTTCACCTTGCCATACAGTTGTCCTCATAAGCTTTTATCATTCCTATCCTTCAACAATAACTTCTGTACATCTTTATGTACAGCTGACTGAATGAGGACATTTCATTTTGGTTACATGAGCCATATTCAAGTAAGACAGCAGTGAAATTAAATGTTACATGAATGTCAGCCTGTTTCTGAATGAGAAAGGTCTACTGTTGTGTAGAGTGATGAAGACTGTGTTTTCTCTACATTACAGACACTTTCTAAAAATCAATTCAATCTCTTTGAAATTGTCAACATAAAGCAAGCAAGCGCAATGGTTATCAATTGATTATAAACTTTGATTACAGAATCATCCACATTTCTTATTGTAAAGTTGTCTAGTGTTCTCTTTAAGTGGATTTAATGACTTTTAAAAACTGATATTTTAAATGGGTGCTCCATCGATTTTACACATCAAGTTCAGTTTGTTCGTCATGATCAGTACTACTCATTCTAGGGAGTACAAATGAGGATATCTTTGCCCTAGCTGCTTCAGTTTTTTGATTGTTTCTATTATCTGTCTCTTTTGAGTCTGTGTGCTTCACAAAAGTACTATATTAAATCACTGGAGTACCCATTTAAATATCAAACTGCAGTTTACTGACTGCATTGCTTAAACCCCAATGATGATCCACTGAAGGAAAATAGAAATTGTAAATATCTTAATTCTGTCTTCACATATTGTATTTCTATCACTTTGATATTATTTTAATTACAGTATTTGATGCCCAAACAATCCCCACAACCACCTGCCATATAACAAACTAAACCAATCTCCATGAGAACAGAGCAAATCCAAGTACTGAAGAAGGCCAAGAGATTTGTCTTGAATACACAAAGTAAGCTGTCCTTGTGTTGGGAATTTTTGGCCAACAAAAGTGATTTAAGTGATTTGTTGGTAATAAAAGTTCTTCACAGTACCACACTCTGTAAATGTGTGCCTCCTTCATTTCCACAGTTGACTGTGGCCTTTTTTACAAGACACCAATGCCAAAAATCTGTAAAAAATGTGTGTCTAATTACTACATTACCATGTTGAAACAGCACAACAAAATGTTTCATCCAATATCACGACTGAAGATTTGAACAGTTTTTTGCCGATGACTTCTTACACTGGACTTCTTCCAGTGGTCGCAGAGACTGCCAGCTGTTACTCCATCAAGCAAACGGCAAGATCAGAAAGAGACAACAGCTTTGTACACACAAACACACACACACATTTCTGAGCTCCTTCTGCTGAGAAAATCTTCATCAGAGTTTACAAGTAGAATCCATGTGTGAAGGTATTTTTACAGATTTAGACCAAAAGAAGGGGACTTCATATTTGATATTCATCCTATGATCTTCTGTGGGGACTTGAGTAGAAATATGTAATTGATGCTTGCCTTGCAGTGCTGTGTCGCGCACTGCGTGCACCGTCTTTCATCTGGCAGTTTGTGGGAATTTGAATATGGCAGGAGATGGCTGTTTACACTGACTGGAGGGTGTGTTGACAGGCAGGCATTCAGAGAAATAGCCGTTTATAATATCAGGGTATTCGTCCTGGCTTCTCTGCAGCAGCCACAGAATATCACACGGAGCATGTGATATTCTGCATGATATGTTGCTGTCAGTTCAAGTCATGAATGCTGTTTTGCGTTTTCTGTTGGTCTCTGGGCCTGTGGTATGATTTCTGTCTAATTTCTGCTGTAAGTTGTGTGTCAGACTCATTGTTGCAGATGGACGACAGACTCTCATCGGAGATGCCCTGGGGACTCAGAGCTGCATTGTCAGAGACGGATTCGGAGTGGGACTCGGCCAGTCTGAGACAGAGAGAGAGAGGAGGAGACAAAAGTAATAATTCTACAGAGATCAGAGGCAGTGGATATTTATTAGTCAAAAGGCTTCACATCATATGCAAAGGTTAAAAACAGAAATGTAGGGACAAAATGTAGTGTGGGCGCAGAGGAAGTTCAGTTTGATGACTGGAATAGTGAACAAGTGGGTGGGCAAAGATACAGGGTGTAGTAACAACACATAACGACTGAAATTTCCATTTCTAATGAAAATGGCAATGGCTATGAAATGGCAAAACTATCACGTCTATGAGGTGCAGCCGATTGAATAAAGGCAAGTGATGTGTTGTGTGATGAAAAATCTTGTGACTGAATACAAACTAATGATTCCAATCACAGCATTAACATATTTGTGCTAATTAAAATTGGTTATTTCAATATAAAAAAAATATTTTAGAAAAGAAAAACATTTAAAGAAATCATTTTGAATCATTTTGAGTAATCAAAACCCCAAAACTCACAACCCTAAAAATAGCTGGTCATTTGTTCAACTTTGCAGCCATTCTCTTTCCGAAACTACAGTATTTGCCTACTTTGATTAGATTAGAGATGTATTCAACAGGCTGAATAACCTGAATGTGGCTTTGTGCAGTGTGAGTGAGAAATGCGCAGATGCGAGTTGTTTTTCCTCTCAGAAGGGGTCCTTGAATCATGTCAGCCCATCGCAAAAGGGTTCAAAACAACTGTTTCATTCGTCCATTTCATTCTGGACAGTAAAAATGAAATAATGCTGCACAGGAACGAGTGGATGATCTAAATGTCAGGCCTCATGCAACATGCAGCAGCGGGCATGTGAATAACACGCTGGTTGCATCACTTACCAGTGTCCATCTCCTCAACTTCCATGTTGCTGCACGCCAGGTAGAAGAAAGAAGAAATCATGACTACATAACTCAGTAGTTAAGCTAAAAATATGTTAAAATGCTCCTCCAAGTCTGAGTACAGACTGTTCACAGCATAACTCGGCCTGTGCCGTCTCTGCTCCCCCATGCATAAAGTAAAAAAAAAAACACTCAAAAAAGCTTAAAACTGCAAAGGAAGACCTCATCATATATAGATGAGGTTAAATCATTTAAGTAGCTCAGTACCAAGCCAATATAACAGTTAAACATAATATTAATTAAAACTCCAAGGTCACTATCCAGAAATCTCAAGTAAAAATCAAACCTTTTAATTAAACCCATTTGAACTGAAGTTGATGTCAGAAGTTGTGAGTAATTGCTCTGGTTAAATATCTGCTATTCTAACAATTCAATTTTTTACCGAGGCCTAAACCCTGACCTGTGCTGATACAGTTAATTAAAAATGATTCTACTGAGGCTTGTTTGGCTGCATCAGTTGCAGCTCAAGTTAGACAACCCCTGCACTGCCAGCGACCCCTGAAGGCCACGCTGCTACACAAGCAGAATAAAGTGGTTTAACGCGAAACGCCAACACACAGACTAACAAAGTGAACCCAAATGTCACCTTTAACACACACTCTCTTAAAAGAGACTAAAATTAAATTGGATATTAAGTCAAGAGACAAAATGTGTGTATCAACTAGTCATCAACTAATTCCTATTCAATCATTTTAAGCTACGCAAAGCCCCTAAAAAGACTGAGCTGTTCACAGTTGTGGGAAGAAAAATATATTTTGAAACGTTGACATGAGAGTATGAGACGTGATGAGAACAAAATCCTTTCCATCACAGCCAAAAACAGAAAACACACCTAAATACAGAAACGCGTTCATGAACTCAATTTGACTGTGTTTTTTCACTTTGCATCATTTTTCTCTAAAAGCTGCACGTGTTTGTTCATGTGTGTCAAATCAGCGAAGATTTGCTTGTGTCTCCTGTTGTCTACTTTGGGGCCACTGCTGTAAAAAGTGTGATCCCTTAACCTTTGGAGGTGCCCAAAGACAGAGATCTCGACCCTCCTCTGCTGATCTGAAGGCGCACGCACAGTCACACGTAACACAGAAGAGGTGTGACAGCCACGACAGCCCAACAAGATCCAGAGTCTTCCATGTTTCAGGACCGATCTTGTCCACCAATCAGCGCAGCTCGACATCCTCGCTGACCTCCACAGAGGAGGTCTGCTCTAACACTCGCAGATCCTTTAGCATTTCCTCCAGGATGTCAAATTTAGGTGCTTCTGTAAGCTTTCCACATTTCTCTATTTGACAAGCATTCAGACATGAGGTTGGTATTTCCTCACTCCTGCTGAAGCCCAGCCTCGGTGATGACCTGCCTTTCTCTTCTGATCTCCCTCCATATCCAGCCAGGCCTCCACACAGACGCCGCTGTATGCCTCTCATTTACTCATTTACTTTAACCAAAGTGTTTCATGCTCTGACACAATAAACAGATCTGTTAGCCGCAGGCAGCACAACTTAATGAGTCGCGCTCTCTTTAATGTGCGGGGCACCATCCCTCCTCTGCTCGTCTTTGTCTTTATGGAAAGATAGCACAACACCGCAGGACCCATCCACATATATCAGCTGGTGATATGTGGAAACGAAAAGCCATGCAGAGGGCTCAGACACTGGCTGGACAGTTTGGCCTACATTCCTAACAGTTGGTTGCAGTGAGTAAGTAGGGCACATAAAACTAGCCCAGTCTCTGTGTGAACAGTGTGCGCCTATGTACTGTCACTGTACAGAATGAGGGATATTTCCGCCACACCTTTATGAGCTGGCACGGTTTGCCCGCGAGACCCACATTATGGTCGCTCTGCGGGCATCCCGTGGCCATGAAAAGATAATTTCACAGACTGCTGCACTTTCAAAGAAAATAAAAAGTGTTGCATTATAATCTTAGTTCTGTGATAAAGCTCTGATGCACCGTGGAGTGCACTCCTCTGTGCTGATAGTGCTGTGAGGAGAGGTGGCAGACATCTTGACAGTAAAGTAAAAGGTGATTTCTATTGTCTGCAAAGGTTCAAGAGTGAGACAAGACACCTCACTTGTCACAAATGACAAGCTTAACCTTCAGCATAAACTTAGGCCCAATGTGCCATTAATATGCATTGTTATACGGTGGAGGGTATCACAGAAGAATGCCAGCTGAAATGGGACACAGATACATGAAAATATTTGGGTGTATATTTAACTAAAGAACGGGAAAAAACAGTGTTTTAGATAATACATGAGTCAAACGTTTAATAATTTATTCCTTTGGCAAGAGACTCTGGCAGAGAATATCAGAACTCTTAAAATGGTGTGCCTTTGATAGTGAATTTCCCCCTAATCTGATGGAGAACAGATTCAATATACCGTATACGCAAGGAAAGATATTACAGCTTACTGTACTCTGATACACAAGGGAGCACTTTTTCTGGGTTTGCTCAGGAAGAATATAATTTAGAACAGGAAGATTACTACTGATTCCTCAAAATACCATCCCGAAAGGCACTGGTTTGGCAGAAAGGTGCAATTAAAATCTTCAATCTTCATAACTCTGAATATCGAACTTTTTCTAAAACTTATCAACTTATGCATTCTGGTCTCTCCCCATTTTTATCACTTACTGGAAATGTATTGTGGGCACCCAGCAGACTTTAGAGGAGGTATTCACTTCAGTTTCTTCTAGATTTGATGTACTACACCAATGAAATACCCCACAAGTAATACAGTCTGCAGATAGCGACCTTATGGTCATAAGTCTTAAAAGGCTAAAGCATGAGGGTCCATTGATCTCATGATTGATTTGTTTTGTTCCCAGTTTTATTTACATTTTAAAAGATGGGAAATTAATAAACGGCAAGACTTCTTATTTAAGTTAACAACAGCATGGTATAGTTTTGTTTTACTTGTTCAATTTTTATCATTTAATTCATTTTTATTAAATTACTATTATTTTTATTTTCATTTTTCTCCATGCCATCGATAAATGTGCCATATAGTGCTATAAAAAGGACATTATAAAAGCTTTTATGTGACAATAAAGATGACTGTCTTGATGAGTAAATGCAATGGAATCTCAGAGTTTGGATGCTTTTGTTTATTTGTTTTCTTTTCCACCTTCTAAAAATATATTTATTCACATATATCACATATAATGATTTCTCTCCCTGCAAATCCCATGGCTGCCAATTAAAACAAATGTAAGAATTATATATCTGTCTCGCTGGAAATACGGACCAAACAAATGACATGTCAGCCAAACCCCCAAAAGGAGTCAAAACTGGGCTATTTTATTTAGCACTTCAACTTAACACAAGTGTTGTGCGAGGCTGTGGATCAAGTCACATCCAGCTATTTGCAAAACCTGTTTACTTTGCTTTAATTGGAGCGGATAGCTGCTTGACTCTACAACTGCCTCGTTGTATTCAGCTCTGGTTTAATAAGACACCGGAGCTTTACAACAGCTACAGTAACTACACTTGTTTGCTATGTTAAGTTAGAAGGAAGCGCTCCGGGCCAATTTACATATTGGGAAGCATGCTAGGAAAACAACTGTATCAGGAGATTTGTGAATTAGCATTTTGTACGTTTTCTTTCCACCACTGACAGCATTTATATAAGTAAATTTTATATGTTTCTAAATCTCTAAAAGCTGTGATCATCTCTAACACCTTGCAAATCAATGATGACTTGTACAAATATATATAATTTTTTTTAACACCAAAGTTACCACACAATCAATATGCCTCTTATCTATAACCTTGGGACAGTGTATTGTTTCTACATCAGGTCACTGGCATGGATGCAATGTCATCTTTTTGCACAGAGTTACCTGAGAAAAGTAGACAATTGCATGTCTCTGTGTGAATTTCAATAAAAATCAGTGTCAGTCAACGTGTCATACGAAGTTTTTTTTAATTCAAAGGAGGCTGAACGGTGACTGACAGCTGACCATCACCCTGAGTGCAACTGTCATCCTCCAAAATTGCTCAGCAGTATTCAAAAGGTGATATATTTCCCTTTAAAATTGGAATCATACGTGGAATGTTTTTCATAAATGGTTTTCTGGGGAGAGTATTTTATGCACAAGAACAGTCCCATCTCCTTTAATAAATTAAAGAATGAATCCCCAGTGCTCAGCAGACTGCAGTCATATGCAAAGGTTACCTTGAGAAGGCATCATCTAGTCCATCCTCCACATCCTGTTGGCATATAAACATTAAAAATCAATACACACATAAATTACGCAAATTTTCAATCCTGCTGCTTCTGAGCTCCTCTTCACCAAGTCAGTCGTTTGTCATAACTTATTTTATTCAGTTGACACACAAATGAATTCATGAGGTGATTAATCAAAGACTGCGCAATGTATATTTCTTATGTAATTATATTTCATGACAAAAATAAAATGCAATATTCATATGGAAACATTGGATGATGTATATGAGGGGAAAGCCTAGAAATACAGGAATAAGACATGCCACATTTTTGCTCTACTTTTACTGCACTAGTTTTTGGGAAGCAAAGTGATCCAATCCAATGAGGTACATATGAAATTAATATCACTCTATCCAATATACACTGAAAATAATATGACATTTAACCTGATGTAAGGCAAACACAGAAGGATTATAAACTACACAACTGAGGCAACAGTGAGAGAGGAGAGTGTCAAAGATCAAGTTGGCCTGGCTGATAAAATCAGTCTCAATTAAAGCATAATTTCCCCAATGAGAGGGAAAACATGTAAATATGTAACAAAGAACTGAGGTGAATGTGTGTGAGAGAGAGTCTGTAGGAGACATTGTAATGAATATGGTGTCACCTAGTGTTGAGACTCTGTAAGTGAACACCAGGACGGTGACTGACGAGCCTCTGCAGCACATTTAAAACAAGCTACGACAACTACATGTAACTGTTTCATTTATGACTAAATGATTACTGGTGACTAAATAATCACATTTTAAATCAATAAAGAATACTACTGAGAGAGAAAATTAGTCTCCAACTAATCAACCTTTGGCAAGCGTTCACTTTTATCATTTTCTGTCAACCACATTTCACCTTGAAAAAGAACAAATAAAATTCAGTATTGTTAAAGTATTATTCTAAGCTTTACTATCAGCCTGGCCCAAACTATACTGGATGTTGCGTACTGACTCCCAGTGCAAACTACACAACAGGACAACACTTTGAAGTGGTGTCTTTAAATCCATGTAAATCATCCGACAATACTGTTGATCTACGTCAGCTGACTTTTTCAGTTCCAAAATGATTTGTTTAATTTACCAGTGGACAAACATAGGCAAAATCCTATTTTGTACTTCATTCTATTGATAACCCAGCACAAGAACTTATTAAAATATCATCATTTAAAAACCTCTTTTAATATACAGTTTTTGGATGTCTTTTTGAAAGTCTTGTCTCGAAAGCATACAATGTAAATGACTGACATGCAGGTTTGAAAAAAGGAGAAAGCCAATGATGATATGATTTACATTAAGAATTAAGAACATTAGGAAAGAACATATACACACACTATGACGATATCATGATATCAACTGTCATGATATTGCGACAATATCAGTCATCTAACCATCAAACTGATTTAACCATAATTTTTGGCCCCAGTCAAACCCGGTGGGCAGTTTTGAAGCAGATGATGCATCTTACCCAAGAGTCATGTTTTATTGGTCGTCTTCGAGTAGGGTTACTGCGAGGTGAGCTGAGTGAAGCAGAGAAGAAGGGCCTCCGGAGCTTCTCCTCCATCCCAGCGGGCTTGTGTGCCTCTGGATCTGAAGGAGGACGACAGGTGTGGACGAGAGGTTGACAGGGAAAGAAAGTGAAAGAGCAGAGAGGCCACAGGAGGCGAGGCAGACAAGAGGAAGACAGAGAGAAGAGAAGGCGAGATTTGTTTGGGTGTCTTTAACGCTGCAGTCTGCAGCACAAAAGTAAAGCTTCGACTCCAGCCTGTGGCTCCCTCAGCTTTCTCTGCAACAGGCAGAATTTAAATGACCTCTGTGAAACTTCCACGCGTCTCTCTGTGCCGAGTTACTCCCAAGGTCCTTACGGCTTTCACATCACATTTTCTCTCTGTCCTCGGGCCACTGCCGCAGGAAGTGGAGCAAATTTTAATTGAAAGAAGCTGGAAAAGCCAGCTCTTAACTAACAACAAACTGAATGCTTGATTAAGTCTCATTTTGTAGATCCCCTGACCCCCCCTGCGAGGAGCCGAATAACATTTTGACCTATAAACGTCACGGCCATTAGAAAGTGCTTAAAGTCTACTGCTCCCCTGAATGAGTAATAAGTGGCAGATAATTAGATGATTTGTGCTCACTGTATGTGAGAAGTGATGGACAGTGGTGTGTAAGAGAGCGCTGTGTACAAAGTCTCACTGTGCACAGTTGAAGAGGAAAGGTCATTTTAAAGTCATTACGCAGCCGACTACAGCAGCACTTACTAAATTGTGTTCACCGGAAACTGTTGTGTGGATTATAAAATCAGGCCCTCAAGTCTGGAGGAATTTGGTCCTGCGAGGATGCAAGTGCTTACCCTAAATCTGCATCTAATTACTGTCTCGTTTCGGTGACTGCAGCATATTACAGTTGTCATTTTTACAGCACAAATCAGTTCCTTGTAATCTTGTCAGTGGCGCGCAGTTTCTTTCTCTCCAGCCTTATACAGTACATTAAGATTACATTATCTTTATCCTTGTCCTGCTAGAATTACAGCACCAAAAGCAAAAAGCCGCCGATAAATATTAAAGCCTCAGACAACTGTGTCAAATATTAAGAATTTCTCTACAACATGACATATTCATCACAAACCAAGAAACAAAGTCCATCTTTGGTTGTAGACTAGACAGGTTTTCCTCTTCATCACACATTTGAAAAATAAATAAATAGAGATACTGAAAGCTTATGAGGAGATCAACATGTGAAGGTACTGTTGTGCCTTAAACCACACAAATCACAAAAGTGATGGGTGGAAAAGGTCCATCGTTCGTTCAGTGTGGACATTTAGCTGCTGGCTCTAGTGATTTGGTCAGAGCCATGGATTTCATATGATGCAAAGTACTGGAAGGTAGTTTTTCCATAGAAAAGAATACAATTATCCAGTGTAATACCAATCTGTATATATGGAGGATGTATAAAGTGTATTTGTGTTTATAGCGTTCTTATACCATTTTTACCACCTATAGTTTTATATATATATTTTGTATTTCTTTTCATATTTTCTTTCTACCGAGCTGCTATAACAAGTGAACTTCCCTGATGTGGGATTAATAAAGTTTTATCTTGTATCATCTTATCTTAAAGCCTCGCTTTACCATTGGACAGCTCGCACTATCTCATGCTTACAGCTACTAAATTAATTGTGTGGGTGGATCTATGATTAATGCTTCGATGATCAGTTTGACGTACGTTGAGATTTTCAGTGTGCGACTCTGTAACAGCTTCAAAAACTTTTGGCTTTGAGTGTGCAGAGTCTCATTTCGTGATGCTGTGTGGGTGAGGACAAAATCAAATAACCTTACCTGCTGGAACACACTGAGTGTCTGTGCTCTCTGTCTGTCCGTTGCTTGCTGCACAAGAACAGCAGTTCCTCGCCCTCTTACTTTTGTCTGCAGACAGAAAAAAAAATAGTTCTCAAAACTGAAACTGCAGAAAACTATAGGACCCATCTGTGTTTGAAGCACTTCGGTTTTTGAGGCTTTGATTGTTAGAAATTCAAGCTTAGTGGCCATTTTTCATGCAGGACACACAGTGGATATGTTGGTCAATAATGTGGCTGAGCACAAACCTATTCAGTGGCTGTCCTCCCAACTGGGTTTATAAACCAAAAGAATCAAATGCGTCACAGGATGATTAAAGCTTTTTCTTTTTCATATTTCTTCTAAATCGTTCAAGAGAGAAACATGTCTCAGTGCTCAGTGAACTCACCCTCCTGAGCAACCTCCCAAAGATCGAGGGCTACTTTAAAGGCCTGGGCTACCGTTAATGTCACAGCCTGAGCCTGGAGAGAGGGAATAACATGTTAGAGAAACATGAAGACAGAAAGATCACATAGTGAATAGTTAAAATGCACATTAGCAGGCACTAAAATGTTTTGCTTAAACCCCTTTATTCTGAGTCTAAAATAGTTTGGATTAACTGTACAGTACAGACTAGTGTAGACTTTGGGGTCAGCTGCCACAAGATGGAGCCACACACCATCTACATTTACACTACGTGCTGCCTTAAAAGTGCAGTTCATTTATATTACATACACTCAGTCCCCAAGCAAACTTGCCTGATAGCCCACATATCAAAATAAACACAGATATATAGAGGTACAAGGGTTGCACACTTACAATCTTCTTCTTCTGGCAGAGAAATGCATGGCACTCCAGGGTCTCGTTGAACTGACTCTGGGAGACATACGCGAAGACCTTATCCTGAGTTTTATCTGCTGTGCAGTACGAGATTCTGGAGGAGACGAGACAGAAAAAGCAAACAAACAGATATGATCCTGATTTAGCACCTCATATAAGTGCATTTATGGTGACATCTCTGTTAAACATTGGACACTCGTGCAGAACAAAGGACATTAGTTGCCGGCCTGCACTCACCAAGGTAAGCCACGCTGCATACGTGTTAGTTCAGACCAAAACTTTGGTCTCCAAAACTCTTGCTTTCGCGCGCAACCTTTTGCATATGTATAAGCGAACCGATCATGGCAGGATGAGAGCGGTGCTTATGAATATTATGCTGATTAAGTCCCGCAGCTGGGAACGGTGGAGCGGCGGCGACGTCCATGAGAGACGCTTGAAGCTATGACTGAGCTCTTCAGCCTCTCATGTTTTCGGATAAAGCCTGTGTTTTAGGGAAAAAAATCGACTCAAGCACTGATATATTATCGCTTTGTGGATTCAATGTTTTTCCATGCAAAGCCTGGATGGTTCAGTTGAAAGTGTTATGATAATGGAGGTACAAGGAGGACCTTCATAAATCTGGGTTTCGGGCTAACAGCTTAAAAAGGAACTTTCCTTAATATGCTGCTTTCGAGGAACTTGTCTTATTTGTCCCTTGAGAGAATCAACAACTATAGAAAGGCGTGGGAAATCACATGTCGAAGATCTGTTCATTTCTGAAGTAACTTCCCCCGACGCTTGCATAATATATTGTGGTTTCTATTGAAATATCTGAACCTCTGCTGTCAGTGGGAAATGGAAAGCCTCGGATTACGAATTGATCTCCGCTGTGACTAGATTGCCCTTGAGACCTCATTCCCAACAATCACACCGAATCTCTCTTGGATCTAATATCTGGTTTTTCAATACTGTCTGCAAATCCAGTGGCAGCCATAGCCCATTATTTTCAACAGTTATCTAAAACCAAAAGTCCACTGAGCCATTTTGCTCCTACGGGTTCAACGAAGCGGCAGACACAAAACCGGTGGATTTGTTTTGCTGGATTTTATGCAGGCTATTAGAAGCGGTATCGATCCGGAGCCGCCGAGTGTGTCTGTCTGAAGTTGTTACCTGAACCGGCAGTGCGCATCATGTTTGCAGCTTTAAATAGATGTGCAAATGAGGCACGGTGAGAGATGAACTTGACCTTTATCGCTATAATTAAACACACAACCTTTATTAGAGGTAGCACAAGGACAGGATTGGGTGTTTTTACTTTCATTATGCCGGGTATAAAAACTCTGCTTTTCTCTGAACAAAACACATCAAATCATCCTAGACTCAGCATCTATCAATATATGTCATCATCATCAGTGAGGGAAGACACCGCAGGACTAAAGTCTCTGTATATCTCTGTACAATTTGCTGCTGTCATTACAGTAGTAGGGTGAAAGTACTCGTGAACCGTATAAAAAAGGGATCTGCAGCTGGTGGCCATCTACTGCCCCCTCGTCAAAAGGGAGCACTAAAATTGAAGTCATTTATTCGATCAAACAACAAGCATGAAATCACCGGCCTTCAGATTTCCCTCTCAGATTGTTTGCTGGCTTGCACCGCTGATGCGAGACCCACATTGCAATGCCCAGGACACCCGGCTCCGTATTTCCCCCCCTCGTCTCCCACGTGCTCTAACTTATATTTGGGCCTTAACTGCAGGAAAATGAGCAGAGGAAAAGTTGAAAGACTTGACCTATTTAAGTTTGGAAAATAAGTGCGATGCAACGGCTCAATACGAACTTAATTATCATCTTATTGAGATATTATCTACTTTCTCCCTGTAACATTTTCCTGAACTCAAACTCTTTTTCATGGTTTTAAGCCTCCAGAGATTTGCATCTTGCTCTGTGCATTCACTGAATTTAAATTTGTTTTCAAGACTATTAGCGAGTGCATAAATTATTAATTATAAAGTCATACATTATATTGTGTACAATGATTCATTCTGTTCTGTGGCAGTATTACATTAGCAGTTCTGTCACCAGAAATTCAATCAGTAACTGCAGTAAAGGTCAAGTTGTGCTCTTGTCATTTAGGGTATCAATGCTTTAGGGTTAAAATGTGTTTACAAACACAACATTGTTAAAAATGCCTTGACCTGAAAGTTATTTGGGTTTCTTTTTATAACTTCAGTTCTTCACTTCAGTTCTAATGAAGTTCTGACTGCTCTGATAATAAATCCCACTGTGATCATGTTCTGCAAAGTTTAAATAAAAGCTTCCAAAAAGGATCTGAACAAACATGGACACCCAGATGAAAGTGTGTGAACACACCCGAAGCCTGAAAATCAGCAGACTCCTCTCCCTCATCGCATCCTGCAGTAAAAAGAAATTAAAATACTATAACAAATAAGAAAATACTGTTCATTGTCCACAATATGCCGTAATATTTTTTGCAGAACATTCAGCTGTGAGCATGCACAAAATGAGCAAATAGGTCAGTGCACATACAGCCTGTCTGACCAACCAATGTCCTCTAATAATTTAGCAGCAAGGATCTAAATTTATCAGCTTTTTAACCCTGAACTGTGTCCAAATTTACACAATGATGACTAACAAAATGGAAACTGCATCACATTTCCTGCTATAACAGAGTTTCATAAATATAAGTCTGTGTAATACTGTTCATTATAATATGGCATCCATGTGACAGTAATATAAATCTCATTGGAGTGAATACACATTTAAGATTTTATCGCTTTGACAAAGGCACACAAGCTTCTTCCTCCTCTTCGATTTACAGTAACTTCTATGGAGAGTGATGAATATGTGTGCACAAAGATTTCAGTCATTATAAGACAAGTGGTAGAAAACACGCCTTTTAATTACTGCCACCAGTGTGCCACACAATGGATGACAGTCACAGACTCAGCCTTCAGCTTGAAACAACAGCAGGAAATAAATAAGTAATTGACAGCATCGCAGAGTTTTCACTAAGCTCGAACAACAGAAGCTGAGCTGTCAGTCTGCATCGTATCTCCAAAGGGGCTCTGTGGACCGCAAGCCTTTGATCTGCTCGCTGTGTGGAGCACCGGTGTTTGCGAGGCAGAGAGGGAATATCAATGGAAATATTTAAATATTTACAGTACAAAGCCTGAATAGAACTTCGCACATCAAAGCCTCAAACTCTCTATATTCACTGAATAAAGCAGGTATGCTGTTTAACACAACAATGAACTACTTTTGTTCAACTTTTTACCCGACATACGTGCAATAATGAAAAACAGCACTTTGTTTTTTGCTGCAGGGAAGCCGGCATCAAAACACTTCTGCAAAATGGCGAAGAGAGCAAACAAAAAATGTCAAAATGTTTTCATGAATGTGGAAACTGCGGCGCGGCGTCCTGACTATGGCACTCTTCAGAATGTCTCTCTCATACATGTAATGATATGTCAGAACAGCGTCCATCATTACCGGGCGGACTGTCAGTCATAGTTTGAGCTGTCCTTTTCTGACCCCTGTGTTTTTACTGATTGATGTGCGGGCCGGGCTCTGTGAGCTGCTGTCAGAATATAAATCAGTAGCTGTGGTCCAGATGGAAGCTGAGCACCTAACGATGTTCTGCTCACTGGGAGGTGAAGGTATCACTGTCTGTGTGTTATTCTCCATACGTGGATTCAGACCGGGTTTGTTCAGTATTGTACATTAAAGCCTATCAGTACTGAAAATCAAACAAGCCACTTGTCCACTGATCCAGAAGGTGGCAAATCTGTGTATGACCCAATAATGGAAAATTCTATTTGTTTTGTTTTTATGCAGACTTCACTTGTAGAAATGGTGTGTAACGATTAGTTTCATATCATTTTTTTCCTTTATCCAAACCACCATTTCCTGATTTAAAAAAAAAAAAAGTGGCATTTGGGCCACCACGCTTACTCTCAAGTCTGTGGAGGTAGTGTCTCTCAAAAGTAAAAAAAAAAAAAAAATTGAACAAAAATAAAGTGTCATGACAACATGTTGCGAGTTTATGTGCATCTGCATATTTCTTCTTTTTTTTCTACATTTCCACAGAGCCAGGTCAGCTGTTTCTCCCTGCTTTCATTCTTCAAGCTAATGCATTGATGACCCTGGTGTCACATTTTTTTCCAATCATTACAATTAGACTTTGACCATCCTAATTAGGTTACTTAAAATTATTGTAGGTCACAGTCACATGTCTAAATTCTAAACTTTATTGCCTGTTACAGTGAAATAAGCAGAAAATGCCCCTGCATGTTGGATCAACATTTTTGCTGTGTATACATTTAAGCTCCCATGACCATTTATAAAATATCACCACATTGTATGTTCTAATGTCTTTTTGTTAAAAAATGAAAATAATACTGTGCTATTGGGTGTTATCAAAATAACTAACACAATAATTACTCATGTGGAGTGTGTGGTTTAGTCCTTAGTCTAATCCTTGCAGCAATCAGACCTACAGCAGCACCGGAGAGTCGTTGGAAGATCAAGCTCATGATAATATAATTTGAGCATCTGAAGCTGCGAATGAGATGCGCTTTAAAGTGTGCTGTCAGGAGCCGAGTGACTGTCAAGGCTGCTCAAGTCAATATCAGCTTTGGAAAGTGTGACAACTTAAATGTCACATGACTGGATGATATTGCATTGTTTGTGCGTGTGTGGGTGGGTGTGGGAGTGTGTGTGTGTGGGTGGATGGACGAGGTGGGAGGGTCACGGCTGCGAGAAGCCCATTTCCAATGCGATGCACAATGCCTTCCTGTCTGTTTTCAATCCCCTACTAAGCTTCCCCGAGGGGAAACAGCCTGCCTTCCAGCAACTGTGAATTAACTCTATAAACACACACATTTGCAAACACACTCACTGTATGAGGTGAATTCTTAAATGCTCGTACGTCCATCCGTGCGTGGCCATGTGTGCGAACATTCACACAAACACATGCACCTTGGGCAAGCAACTCTTTTCCCTCTTATTTGTTATGCATGAGAAACAGACTGATTTGATACATTCTCTTGCATCTACACTCCACTTTCTTTCACCCTCCACTTGCTTTCTTGGCCAATAAGTGGATTATGTGCAACTAAAATAAGACACGAAGAGAGGAGGGGCTGCAAAGAGGTGGAGGTGGGGGTTAGGGCTCATAAAGGGAATAAATCCTCAGTCAACCCGAGCTCCGCATGTGGCCCCTCAATCTCTCCTGTATCATTAGTGTATCCTGTATCAGGAGCGTTGGGAAAGACCGGCAGCACGAGTTTCAAAGTGGGCAATTAGCCGTGGGTATCCCTGCGTTCAGAGCTCTGTTTGCATTAATGTGAGCAAAAAAGGAAAAAAAGAAAGATTTCTTTCCAGACAGTTTAAAATGAAAGGGGGAAGGAGAGGAGGGGAAAGATAATGAGAGAAGAGAAGGAGATCAAACACGAGGCTGGTTCCCCTGGCCTGTGGTCTGTTAGCGCTGATAAGGTGGATCAGAAGGGGATGCAGACCTGTATGCTCGCGCATCCACGCGCACCAACACACACCAACCACATGTATCCTCACACAAAAAAACACACACACACTGTCTTTATCACAGCCTGCTTTGTAATCACAGTCAAGCCATATGATTTTCAGACTGTAATCCTCAATGACACGAGGCCCAGTCTATATTACAGGATGCTATCCAGAGAGGGGGAAGCCAGCCAAACATATCACACACACACACACAGACACACACTTCACTGATTTGGGAGAATGAAACCTAGCATGGTGCTGAAAAAGGTTAGCTTTCATTGACACAGAGAGACAGTAACAGACGCCCCCCAGCGACCCCATGCTGCCCGTCCATTATTGGTTTCCCAGTGAACTGATCAAACATGAGACTCAGAACAGCTCTGAGCAGAAAACTGCTTGGTTTAATCCTGCAAAAAGAGCCCAAGCAGTGGACATAGAGGAAAGTGGCCTAGATAGAGGATGTCATTTTCTTCATGTATGAGATGAAACCACTTCTTTGTTTTTAGGACTATAAACCTGAAGAAATACCAGAACTGTTAACTATAGGTGATGAATGGTTAAATACAAGGAAATAAATGGAGTAGCGAAAATTTAGTTCATGAACCATCTGCTTAGTAAAGCCATTATAAGTGATCATGTATTGTGTCATATTGCTCACCCATCCTTATTAATTCAGGCCCTTTCTCTTTGATCCCTTGGAAAATTCAGGCTTCCACTCTTGGTGGAATTATTAATGTTTTGCATGATGTTTTCCATTATTTGCATGAAGCCAGTAGTCCTGAATGAGGTCACTGCCACGTGCAACATGTACACGACTAAACAATGAATGGCTTAATGATTACAATCTAAAAATACTTGTACTGAATCAAAATTGAATCTTTAACAGTGTGAAAGTGCACTCTCCTAGAGTGCTCGTCTCACATAGCCCCACCACTGTACAATTTCTGACATAAATACACAATGTTTGGAAATCAACAATCAGCACGGTAACATGCTCACAATTACAAAGCTAATGGGCCAGTGTTTAGCACGTACAGCGTGTTGACCCTGACACCTTAGTTTAGTGAGTTAGCATGCTAAGATTTGCTGATTAGGACACAAACACAAAGTACAGCTGAGTGTTGCACAAATGTCTGTACCAAATTTTATGACAATAGTTGAAATTCAGGGGATCTCCAAAGAGAGTTGGGTTTATCCTCTGTGAACTATAAATGAATTGCATGGTTTTACATCTGTTGGTTATTGAAATGTTTCAGTCTGGACCAACCAATGAACAGACGGAGAGATGAGCAGAGCAACGTTGCCATCCATGGAGCCATGCAGATACCATGGCTAAAAATATCCGTACTGAGTGGTAGTCTAAGTGAAGTCTGGTACAGCACGAGTGAGCATTCTGCTGGAGTGTTTTTTCTCAGTCAGCCCAGACACGGGTTTCTATTTACTCTATTTATGCATTTCTCTTTAAACCTTATTGGAATCAGTACTTTTTATTTACCTGTATATGGAGACATTTTCTACGAGGTCTGTAGTCTCTGTGTCTGTGATGATGATGCCTTTTGGTGACACTGTCAACGTTACTTTCCGAAACTTCTTAGCACTGGCTCTGGCCTGGGGATTTGAAATAGAAAAACACACACACACGCATTAAAATCTTGCCAGAGGTACAGACAGAGCTAGCGTTTCATTCTCACATAAATACAAGATGATTTTACTTCTGATTGAACACCAAGAGGCCTCAGATGTGACAGTAGCTGCAGAGCAAAAGAGAGGTAGCCTGCGTGAGTTGTCCCAGAAATGTGGTGAATTCATAAAAGGTGACAGAACGGGGAGAGGAAAGCTGCAGAGTGTAACCCAGAATGAGCACCCGAGGTCGGGCTGGCAGCCACTGACTCCCCCTGCCGCTCTGCTCCATCTGGAGTTTCAGAAAATACGGCCACAGTGCTGAGCTTGCGGTCTGTGAGAGAGCCTGTTGACGATGACAATGACCTCCTTTGCCGTGCAATTAGCTGGCAAATGAGGGCAGTTTAGTTTCACACCCCCGAATGATCAGATTAAGAATCAGTGGAGTGACTGTGAAGGAGGGGAAGTTAAAGGAAATTCTTTCATAATGTACTGCACATTTCGACACTCACCCTGCATGAGGAACCTTTCATTTTTGAGGTAAAATAAGGGCCAACAGTGATGAAGCCGAGGATGAAAAGGAGCGGGATCTTTTGTTTCAACAAAAACGAGGACTTCTGAAGGGCAACAGGAACGGTGTCGCGACTTGCTGTAGGAGCCTCAAAGCCCTGGAGATGGTGATGACGAACAGCGCGTTCTGCTTAAACCCACCGCACTTACAATATGGAAAACTGACATTATAACAAGGATGGAAAAGGTGGTGGGGTGGTGGTGGCGTCTCATTTGTGTAGGAAGTGCTAACAGCCACATTTTCTTCTGTTATGTTACTCATGTCGCGCTACAAGGCAAAAACCAATCTGTCAGCTTGAGATACACCAAAGTTCAGCCTTTCCCTATACGTCTGGTCCCTCGGCCTTGTCTTATCATGCCTGACTGACGCATGTAGCAAATGGAAAAGTCACAAATGTATTCAGTAATCCCATTCAGGTTGATTGGTTTCCAAGGGAACAGACAGAGACAACTGAGTTGCTTTTTTTTCGCTGCCGGTGTAAATCAATTGAATCTTAATCCTGCCATTACGTTCGGTTCAGTCTCTAATTGAGAAGTGGGAGGTTTATGATTAGGCTGCCTGTGCCAGGTTTTTCTCTCTGACAGAGAAAGCCCGTCCAACAGATTAGACATTCTTATTGTCGGCGGCATTCGGGAGAAAAAGGTGTGCATGCGTGTGAGTGTGAAAGAAAAATGAGTGAAGGAAACGTAAATATAATTAAATACGTTTGTGTGCATAAAACAGACTAATAACTGTGCTTTTTCTGTCTGCAAAGTCACTGCTTTCCACGTAACAGTCTATTTGCAGTCTTCCAACAGAACTGACAGGACTCTGAATTGATGAAACTGTGCTCAGAAATCCCCCACGTGGTGCAGTGTTGTTAAGTAAACATCATATCACCGATTTGACTGCTGCACATGTGCAACTCTTCCTAATCCAGGATTAGCGGCCGTGTTCTTTCATGCAGCCATACTGACCTTGATATAAACTGGCCAATGACCCAACTATAACCACACTGAGCAAAGTTAAAGGTGATTCAAACGGATTATTTAATTTAAAAGTAACTCCAGTGCACATTAAAATAATTCACAGAACATTTAAAACTGAATGATCATGTCAGTGTCTACAATGGTTTTCTGGCCATGAGAATACATTTGCTTCTGTAATTCTCTCAAAGTCTGTTTCCCTTTTATCGTTTGTGGTGGCAGCCCCAGTTATATTATACTGTAGATAAGATGCAGTGAGATATCAATGTATCATAAATGACAATCCTGAGAAATTAGTCTTATGATTCATCAGAATAACATGAAAAAATGGACAAGTGTTCCCTTTTAAGTCATTTACATAATGTACACTGCCGTTTGGGGCTGTGATTCACAAACAAAGAGAATTTGTATAAAAAGCATTGCTGTAATTGAAATCTCCACAGTGTCACTCTTGAAATTTTACGTTGCTGACAGAATGTCATTGTTTGAAGGCTGCTTGCAAATATCAGAATCAGGACTCACCGTGGCAACGATTCTGCGGATGGCAGCCGAAGCCATGTCCTCTCCTTTGGGCTGGCCCACCATAGTCATACCCAGGTACTTCACATTGAACACCATCCCCTCCAGCAGAGTCTCCTTGGTGTCTGTCCAGTTCTCTGGGAGCTCTGGTTGGACAAAGAGACAGGACATTCAAAATCAGAATAATGTTCTGATAAGGCTAAATAAGGGTATATAATAAGATAAATTTAGTAGCAAAATCTGCTTCACAAAGAAAGAGTCCTGAAAAATATCCAGAAATATCATTGTCTTGTCAAATTCTTGTGGATGAATGCTTGCAAATTATCACATGTAAAACCTAAAACAGTCATTTCAAATTGTAAGATATTTTGAAAGCTGGTCAGGAAAAAAATCACCTTGAAATAAATCTGTCACAACTTTTAAAACATGAATTTAGAAGTCTAAGAGTCTGTCAGAATCCGTTTTCAACTCAGCGTCTTCTTTCGCATACTTTGTTGAGCAGACTGTTTACAATACTCAGCACAGACAGCATGAGAGTTGGCAGAGTGGCATCACAGCTGAGCAGACATTGCTGTGGATGTACAGTCAGACTTTGCACAAATTATGTGTGATATAATGATCACACAGAATTTCTAAGATGAAATTTTTTTTTTGCTTGAAGTCCTCTCTTTCAGAACTCTGCAATATGTTTTTTTTATTACACTTGCGTAATCAGAAAAAATTAGATTAAAAATCATGCATTTCAGTATAAGAAAGAAAGAGAAAGAAAGATAAAAGACCAACTCCACTGAGAGAATAAACACACATAATTTATTTTGGGCATGGAACCATCCGTAAGTGATCCTCACATCTCACACTATGCTTTTACTTTCTTACGTCTTACATCCTAATTTACTGTAATCTGTTACCATCTCTAACTGGGTAAGACACTACGTTTTCTGTTGGAGGAAACTGTAATGATTTCAGATCCAAATTGTTGAACAGGCCCCAAAAACCCAGTATCAGCAGGGCTCTGATAGACTGTGCAGACTGGCTGCAATGTCCTGCTGTTGCTGTGATTTCCAACAAGTAGGACCAAGCTGTCCTCTAGCCGACCACAGTAGGCAGAAGGGAGACTGCGCCCATGCGGGGAACTTAAAATATCTCTCGACGACACCTGGACACCCTGCAGTGGGGCATCAGGAGAGGAATAACTTACAAAACTGCGACAGACCACATCCTGTGATAAACTTAATGGGCCGACAACCGAAACATGATCCATTAATCCACAGCACTCTTTCAACACCAGATTCGCTGTGATAAAAAGGACCACACGGCATACAACCACAACCAACTGATATAAAGACACAGAACAGTAAACATGCTTTGCCTTCCTTTGCTTGCTTTCTCTTTATAGAGGTATTTGTGCTCATAACACACAGCGAAATGAGAGAGCGAGATTGACATATGAGCGATACAAAAATGCAGAGAGAGAGAGAAAGAAAGACACACACACAATCAGCGTCCAACACTCGACTGGGCTGTACTGGCACCAGACTCTTCACATGGGCTGAGCCATCTGTCACTGGCAGGCCCCATGCAGCTGTGAAGGCGAACAGCAGAGAACACCGTCCCCTTACAACGCTTCCAACAACTATGAATTATTAACTGATCTTCAATCATACTACGGGGGCTGCTTCAAAACCACAGAAGACATTTGATGTTATTGAACGTGATGGCTGAGGTACACCGTGGACTGTACGGTCTGATGCCGGTGACTGTTCTGGATGGGAGGCATGTGGTGGTTAAGAGTCTCATATTGTCTAACACGGATGTTGTGTGTTTAATACTTAAAGTAATTTATTGTTCCGAGCCAGCAGGTTCACTGCCGTTTAAGAAGGGTTTCTTAATGCTCTATTGATCCATGAGGGGGGAAATTAATCCTTTTCTCTTCACCCTGCTCCACACGGGGTCGCAGGTCAGGTTCAGCCACAGAACAACACACAGGGTTTCACTCTTTTGCTCAAGAAGACTCTTACAACATGAAGGAACAATAAAATAAGGGTACTCCATTTCTGGAGAGGCATTTTACTGTTGACTCTTTTTTTTTTAACCTTTTTTTATAGTATTGTAGGCCCATGCAACGATCTTGCATGGGCCTACAATACTATATATAAGTGTACTAATCCTTGAGAACTAAAAAAGATGTTTTAGCCAAAACCACGCAATTAAAAACTATATTGTAAATTAAACATTTTCAGTTTTTGACAGATGGATGGTTAATTTAAAACTTACACTTACAGATTAGCAATGGTAGGCACTGCAAGTCAGTGTTTTAGCTTTTCCAAAACCAAAAATACAAGACAAACATACACTGTAAGGATAAAACAATGTGTTTATCCAAATTCACATAAACTGCAAACATCACTACGCCCAGCTAAAAAGCAAACTGTCGACACCTCTAGGGCCAAGATTTCGTATAGCTAACTAAATCGTACTTTGGGATTAGAAAATTCTCAGTTTGGGACTGGAACATTTGCTGTCTATGAGCCAAGACCCACCATGCTATCGTATCAGAGATTAGAGTAACAAAAGCAGTTCTGTCCTGTTCTGTATTTGGTTTGGGAAAGTTTAAGATTGGCAACTGCAGTCAAACTCATTGGTTAGCCCCCATAATAACTGGTAAAGAACATGGTAAAATGATTCATTGTGTTCTCAACCAATTCTTGATTCGCTGAACGATCATTCAATTAAATCATCAGTTTGAGTGACACAATCGATGGTTATTGCCTCAAAATAAGATGCCTTTTTTCGTTTACTTCTGTGTGAAATCAGAGAGCCGTAGTTTATAAAATGACTAAAATAGCCTTAGACTTGAGCACTAAATCTGCCACCCTTATCACTGTAAACAGCATTATAATGCCAAGATGGAAATCTTGACAGGCGAGGCAGCAGTAACTGAGGGTAGTGGGTCTTCACAAAGGGTCAGTCAGTCCTTCTTTAAAGTTTGGGTCACTTCTGGTCAAAAGATTTACTGCATGGCTGAGTTCTTCAGACTGCCACGGCGCTACAAAGCTACAGTGCCACAGTCCATGTTGTGTCTTCACCAGGCTACACACATGAATTATTAAAGAGCTTCATGTTGATGCTGCAGGGTTTCCAATATATTATCCCCCTAAAAGAGGAGCGCTTAAATTTTTAATAAATCCTGTGTGAGTCCACAGAGGGACTGGGACTGATAAGAATGACAGGAACAAGCACAGGGAGTCTAATTGGATTTTAGCATGTTGAAAAAAACACTGAGGGAGTCAGAAAATTTGAACTTTTATCTTTTTTTTATACGCTGTACATTCGTCATCTGTGTCAATGTGTGTGTGTGTGTGTGTGTGTGTGTACAAGATTGTGTGTCATGGTGATCTAATTTAAAAGAGCACAAAACAAGATTAGGGAGGACAAGGCTGCAGTGGTGCACCGATGATGTTTGCATCTTTATTTAACTGAAGCCTGGCAACACTTTCACACCCGGGCTGCTGCGGCAAGTGCACAGATTCCATTGTGTTCGCACAAAAGCCTCACAGTCGGGACCAAAGGAATCAATGCATTACAGCGAAGGCACGGAGCGATTTGATGACATTTTGCTGCACTGGGCCTCAAGTTATACGAGTTATTATACCATTGCCCTGAGATGTTGAGCGCTGTGAAATACCCAGCGCTCTGTTAAACAAACTGCCGACAAGCATAGCATTTCACAATGGCTGATCTGACTGCTGTAGTATAAAAGGTACCATGTGCTCTGCGTGCCTTCAGCCACATGCAGAAATCACCAGCTGTCTCTTTCAGCTCCGCGCTCAGTAATTTAATTTGCACTGAGAAGTCAAAATCGTACCCGGGTGGATTCTGCTCTGGCTGAACACCTCCACTGGCGGTTAATTAATAACACAAACAGCAGCGCACAGATATGCACACGGGCACGATATCGCACAAAAGGGCATATGCACAGCTATGCACGGGGCACACACACACACACACACACACACACGTGATTTCCCCAAGACACCATCATCCGAGTTGATTGCAAAAACTGTTGAAATAAGAGTGTGCTCCAGGGTCACGATAACATTCCCTGTTTTCTAATTCCCTGCAGGTCAGGAAGTAGGCCATCTTTGTCTAAGGAAGTCTCACACAGCCTCTTGGTTTAAATCCAATGGAGTAAGAACATCAATGTATGAGAAATATTCAGCTTGGTTGTTAGACCCAACTGATGGCCCCATCCTCCACATCCTCCTTGATATAATCTTTCTGCCTTACTGTTTTACTCATGGTGGAACTTTGAATCTAGGACACCACCTTGACAGGGAAAATAGGCCGCACATTGAGGGAAGATGGTGGGCTGGGATGGTGTGTGTGTGTGTGTGTGTGGGAGGGGGGGGTGTAACTGGTTTCCTGATTCTGCCTTGAGGCGGAACCAAGTGAAGCTAAGTCCTTCCTTTCAAGCCCTCGCTCTTCTTACTGTTTTCTTAATTCTATCCCTCCGCTCACCTCTCTCACCTACTATATCTTCACTTCTTTGGCTCTGGTTGTGCCAATGAATAAAAAATAAAAAAAAGAACCCCCCCATCCCCTCCCATATAAATATCTAAGAGACTAGCTTATTAGAGGGGCTTGGGGATAGCAGGGACCTCTCAATCAAAGCACTACACTGTAGCTCAGCAGCCCCTCATGCGCTGGCAACATCAACAACAACAAAGACGGAGTCATGGGATCAAACAGCCTATGTTGCTAAGCAACCACAGATTTCGCCAACAAGCCCAGCAGCAGCGAGGAGGTGGTACCTGCAAATTACATTACTGAACACCTTGGCTAGGCATCAAAAGAAGTGTACAAACCACATAAAGTGCTCAGATAACAGAGGCATTACTCTGAGCTCTGAAGTGGAGCGTGACATAAAACTCGCACCTCTGGAACCGTTTATTACACGTCCAAACACAAAACCTTACATCACACCATTTCAAAATGCTACCATCTTCCTTTCCCTGTCTTCTGCATAAAACCGATATAACAGAAATGTTACAGAGCCACTAACCCTGCCTAAGATAATAATGCAAAAGATCAAGAAGGAGCATCTCAATAAAATGTTGACAAAATGTTGAAAAATGTTGAAAAAAGCTCAGACAAAGATTTTCAAGGACCTCTCTCATTAAAATATTTGCTATATGCGATAATTTTTCTTTTGATCAGCTAATTGATCAATCTACAAGTCATCTCCGCTCTTATATATTTGTGCCGTATAACATTTAATGTGTAAGTAACAGATGGAGAGGGTTTCTTAGATGCTCGCTTTACTTCAAACTCATTTTGTCCTGTGAAAATAATTCAGGCACACTTGTGAAAACAATGAAAAATGGTAAAAGAAGCTGTTTCTAAAGAGGCTGTTTTGGTTCGTTTGCTGACTGGAAAGTGGTAGTAAGTATATATCCTGATGAAGATCCTACACTGAAACACAGTGGCTACATAAAAAGCAAACACGTCCAATAAAGATCGGATTGCCAAGTTGTTTTTCATATTAGAATCACAAACTGGGTTTTATTGTTGTTCCTTATTTGACTACTTTTGTTCACTCAAGAGTGTTTTCTTCTGCATCACTGGTAAAAAACTGATAGGGAGGGATGTGGAAACCAAAAATCCTTTGAAATTGTAATTGACTTACTCTACTATGATCACTCAAGTACTGACACCTTTTTATTTGCCATTATACTACTGTTTAATTACAACATCCTTGAGTGCGCTGAAAGGATTTTATTTTATAGAGATTTTATTTTCATTCAATGTGATGCTTTTCTTTTTCTGCTGACAAAAACCATCAGACAAACCAAATGGAAGCAAAACCAATAAAAAGGATGATTGAAATCCTTGAGGACCATAAAGGGATTTAATGTGGTTTGTGTCTACCTGTAAAAAATCAATTCTAGCACAGCGGAGTCATTGAGTTTCTGTTCTTAGAAAAACAATTTCCTTTAAGCTCTTGTTTCATTTCCACTGACAGGGAAAATATCTCTGGAGCAAAATGATTCAGGTTGAATGAATCAACTATTTACCCCTGAGGTCTTTGAATGAATCGGTGCTGGTGTGAATATTTCAACATAATCCCCATTTCACCAAAACTCCTTATTAATTACTTTCACTTCAAACAGCCTATCTGTTGATAATCATAATGATGATGTGACTTATCTGCTGTATGCATGGCTGAGCAAAAAAGAGCTCCTGCAAAGTGGGAGCTGTTCAGGACAATCTGGGAATAACAAGGAAGAGATGTGAATTTGTCGAGTGACTGACATCATGTTAAACTGACATCTTAACACAGTCATCGAACAAGGTGTAGGTGTTACAAAAAAACATTTAATAAAATATGATGGGGTTAAATGCTGTAAAAGGATCATTCAATATTTTTGGAAGCACACATATACGCTTTATTATTAAAAGTTAGATGAAAACAATCATTACCGCTGTCATGTCTGTACAATAGAATGAATCACCTAGCTTAGCCTAGCACAAAGACTGTAAACCGTGGATGTGTTATAAGACCTGGATACTGCTGATTTTCCAGTTTTGCCAGCAGCCACTCACAGTATTGCAACAAAAAATCTGCCTGTGGCTGAAAAAGCATTTTCCCAATAGACGACCATTGTAAAAGAGACATTTGTAAAACCGTTGACAGGACATCTCCAGCTATAAACATGGTTATATGTTACTCTTTGTATTGTATATTTTTAAGCCATATAAATTTTGCAAAACTTTTCCAAAGCACAGACAAGTTATTTGTGTTCTGAATGACATTGTCACTGTGTAAGAGCAGCACCTAGAGGTTAGAAACCTTTTTTTGGCAAAAGGCGAACAATTCTCGTTGGACTGAATAGGTGCCATCCAGTATCCAGTTCTTATAATACATCCATGCCATAAACAGTCAGAAACAAAGCACATCTATCAGTACCTCTAAATCTCACTACATAACAAGTCTAAAAACAAAATGTTGTGGTTTTAAAGGGGGTCTGGACAGAGCCAGGCTAGCTGTTTTCATGTTTCCTGTCTTTGATAACCGCTCGCTGGCTATAATGAATAATATTTAGCATACAGACATGAGAGTGGTTTTGATTTTCTTTTCAATTTCTCAGCAAAAAGTGTACACTAATTCTCAAAATGTGCTATTCTTTGAACTACAGCAAAGACATGGAGGTAAATTATATGGAAACTAATAAAAAACTGAGCTGTGTAATTTTTACACACACAAAAATTAAACTGTTAACTGTGTGTGGAAGCACTAAAGACACAGTACATGTGATAAGTTATTAAAATGATAACCCAAAACACAAATTATGTCTTGATAGAAAAGCTACTTTATAATACCCTGAATGCTAATTGCCTTTGACTGCAGTTATTATGCAAAACACAGGCTTTGACCCCCCCCCTCCTCATCGGGAGCTGTCCTCCAAAGGCCGAGTGAATTATTAATTAGACAGGATCAAACCAATGCTGAGATCACATGCAGCAGTAAAACAGTCTTATCTTCTCTACTCCAAGAGGCATGTTTTGTCCTCAGAAGTGTCCAGAGAATGAAATGGGATTAGCACTGGGGTTATTTTGCAGACAGGCATTATTACATGCTTCAAATTAAAAGTCAACACAGACGTTTGCGTTTTGTTCCTGAATGACTTCCTGTAGTCCATTTATAGCTGGCATCCCGCAGCGACGACTGTGCTAATATTTGCTCAGCAGACAGTGACAGTTGGTCGGTATGATGCTGTGCAGGAGGGCTGAGCCTGATAAGCACACAATGATTTCCAGGATGCAGAATTCATCGTGTAGAGTTGCACCACAGTGACCGGGTCTAACATTCACTATAAACCAGTGTTCTTCCCCAGACGACTGAGGTAAAATAGCTCCGATGTGTACGGTGTATCTGGTTTATGTCAAATGACAGCTGAAGTAGACTGGGATGTCACTGAAGCAGCACTTTTCCATGATATCGGAGGTGAAGAACAGTTAAAACACCACATATCACAATAAGAATAGTCATTATTTACAAAGTGAGAGCAGGTGGAAAAGCCACAAAGAGAACAATAGTCTTCTGTAATGCATATTAAATGGCCTTTTTGGATAACATTTTTTTAAAGGGCTTGAAAAACTTCATCCTCACCTTTGTATAACATAGCTAGACTTATCAGAGACTGTCCTCACCGTGTAAAAGTAAAGAATTATCATCAGACTCTGCAGTTATCTTCAGCATTTAGCCTTTTAGCCTTCAGCTCACTGTTTTGGTTTTATGGCTTGCAGCTCTACCGGTTCACCCTCATTGCTCTCATCAACCCTGTTTGCCCATAAACAGCCCATAGTGGAGCATTTAGCTGCTAAAGAGATATTTCCCTCAGGAGCTGGTGGATGCCAAAACAGATCTAAAAAGGACTGGGTACATTGGACTTGACTTTCAGGTTGTCTGAAACACAACTTGAAATGGATGCCTAAATAGCTTTAAATCAACTGGATATAAAAATGGGCTGCTGTCTGCTAACACGTGCACCAGAACAACTTCATGAATATGATCATAAACTTAGGAGGAGGAGATGAGAGCTGAATTCATAAAGCTTGCATAAAGCCATTTATATGCTCATTTATCTGCTTCATGATGCACCAATTAATCAAACACAACACTGCCAAAAGAGAGATTGCTGGTTGTACAGACTGTTTACAATGTCCTGACAGTTATAGTTTATCATTGACTAAAGGGCGTTAAATATAGAGGTGACTTGCACAGTAAATGTCCATTGAAAGTGCCTTGGATCATTTTTACTGAGTTACTCAGCAGCCGCTGTTTGTCTATGCCTGACATATAGGCTGCTAAATGTAGTCTGTTAAATTAATACTTCTCAGATTTCCATATAGGTCTGAAGGACCATGGTTCATTTTTCTAGCCAATGACCTGTATGCATATTTCATACTACGGTTATTACTTAAACATATTGAAAGCTGTCTGTGTGGAATTTTAGTGACTGAGCCGCTGAGGGGAAAATCTAAACTGTAAATTGTTAAGAGAACAAGGGCTCTTTCAGCACCTATATTACGAGGTACAGCAAAGTTCACTTAGAGAAAGAGAACATGCTAAAATAACATAACCACATTAACAATGCAGACACTTCCACGCTGAAGGAAATCTTTCCTCGCGGCTATTTATTCATAAAGCATAATCGTTCAGCACCGTGGAAGGATTGTTTTCATTAGCAATTCAAACAGGGCATGATTTTCTCTTTGCTGTACAGATCTTTTTCCCCCTGGAGTGCGCTGGCTCTCATTTCAACGTCTTCATCAACTGTAAATAGCTCCCTCAACAGAAATCCATTCATGAAATAACAGGTTCATATTTAATATTTAGTTTTTCTATTCAAGGATAAAGTTGTGACTCATGAAAGAAAAGAAAAAAAAACCCAGAATCCCCTGGTTTCCCAAATCCCTTTCTCGAGTGCTTGGAAAACAGCACTTTGCTTGAGCAATCATTAGCTTTCCCATCCATTACCGCGCCAAAGCAAAACAAGTCACCTTCGAGAGCTGCTGATCTCATTTGAGACGGTGTGTCTCTGCGCCCCTTTAATAGATGAGAGCTTCCCAAAGGAATCCCCTCTAATGCGGCGGAGCACTTTAGGTCCCTCCAGTTGAGTGATGGATGCTAGTCTGACACAGACTAGCATCCATCAGGATGATCAGAGGAAACATACCTCGTCCTCTCAGGTCTCACGTCTTTAGAGTAACAACGGGTATTTAAGGGGATAATCAATGTAAGTGCTTGAGCTGTGCTGTTTGGAAATGACTTGTTCAAACTGAATTACGTGCGTTTTATTTCATTTTGCCCACGTGGCGAAACTATGAGCAAAAAAATAGGATTTTGAAAAGTGAGGGAGGTACGTCCGCCACATTCCCAGAGGAAATTAAGCTCTGTGTAATCTTATCCAACTTATCCAACGGCAGGTAAAAGTTATTTTTATGTAAAATAGATGTGAGTAATTTAAGGCAAAAAGGATTATAAATAATTCAAACTAATCGAGACAACTAAAGAGCAGCTGCAGTTTTCCTACATTTTCAGTTGTCTTTTAAAGTTGATCATCATCTGGCCTCATAATTAATATCAGGATGATCAGAGGAAACAGTTAAAAGCTAATTCGCTAATCTCGGCTTGTGTGAACATCAACAGCTCATCTCAATTTGCCTGACAGCCACGACATCAAGATAACTCGTCTCGTGAGAAAACTTCCACTGCGCTTAACTCTGTTGGAACCGCAACAGCACACACACTGAGTTTCTACACAGCACTGAGCTACAGACTTTTTCCATTTCTAGTCCGACTGTATTTAAGTTATTTTTAGGAGCAGGTCGTACGGCTCAGATGGGGACATGATGTGGAACAGAACACGGAGATGGGATTTAGCTCTCCAGTGGAGTAGCAGGTTCAGCTGATATGCACACACACACACACACACACACACACACACACAGACACAAACACACATGCCAACAGAATAACAATTGAAAACACACTTGGAGAGACAGCACATCCCCTTTCACAGACAGCTGCCACGGACATCAAACAGAGAGAGGACTCGGATGATGGGCCTTCACTGTACACGCTAAACAGGAAACTGGAGCGTGTGTGTGTGTGTGTGTGTGCGCGTGTTGCTGCAGCAGACGCGAGCAGGCAATTCTCCCAAGATAGGGACTGTCAGTTTCCTCATGTTGCATAATTTACTTTACTTCGGGCCAGAGAACCTTGTTGGCGCTAAAAACAGTCCAGAGAGACTGCACAAAACTGCATTATAATGAGCGGCATGTCAGGCACGAAAACTGCGGTTTGATTACACTTGTTAATGCTTATGGAGGTGAAACAGGGAGATAGGTGTACCTTCAGTCTGTGCTGGACCGCAGGAGTGAAGGACGCCGTCTCGGCTGAATGTTAAACTGGCTAACAGTGATTAAATTTAAGCTTAGATAACCTAGAAGGCTTAAAAGGAACATATGTGTTACCAAAGGTAACCACTTACAACACGTACTATATATATCGTGGGCCATGAGAAAATGTTTTACTCCTGCCATAACACAACTCCCAAAGGTCTTACAAAGAAAATCAATACAGAATATGATGTGGAGCAGTTTTTAATAACATGAGGCTGAGGCTTTAAAATCAATATTTGTACAACAGTGAGGAAAATATAGTTGCTGCTTCAAATATACCAGGCTGCATGTAAAAAAAACAAATTACCATCTTGAAATAGTTGGCTTAGTATATGAATGTTGAGCTGAAATTGAGTTATTAGAGGATAAATTAAGATACAGCAAAATCAAAACATCGTGGTAACCTTCCCAACTACATGAAAAATACATTTTAAAAGATTCAACCGAACCCCCTGAAACACTGATACTGAAGTACTGTCACAGCAGAGCTCACACACACACACACATCCAGTTTGATCCTTCACCCATCCGTGTTCCAGTGTCTTCACACTAACTCCTTTGTTTTGACAACAGAGCAAGATATAATCCCCGCTGTTCAACGTATCTTCAGCTACAGCATCCTCAGTTATCCTTGAACTGCGAGGAATAATTAAGGTGAATCTCCTGGGCACGTTGGGGATTTTAAGGCATTAATACAGGAATGAGAGTTGTGGCATAAAGGACAGATGGGATCCTGCTGAGCTCTGACTAAAGCCAGACCTGTGACAGAACAAGAATGAGGCATTATTACATTTTGGAAAAAAAAAAAGAAAAAAGACATAGCAACTGCAAGATTAAACACACAAGAAGATGAGTGTTTCAAGAGGAGCATTCAGCATGGCGAGGTACTTGTCAACCCAGCGTGAGGCTGAAGAGCATTGTTCTCACCTGCCCAAACAAACCACCAAAAAAAGAAAAAGCTCCAGACTTTCATTTATTCTGACCCAAGCACAAGTAGTATGACAATATCCTAAATCCATTTAATACCTCATCTCTTACCGAGTGAGGAAAATGCAACCGAAAACAGCACCTTTGTACGCTGAACTGGATTCATGAGAGGATGACGGAAACAAACATTTGTGAAACAGATAATAGATTCACACAGACTGATGCAGCAAAAGGTCAGGATACCAGCAAAGTTGTTACCTCTCATACCGAGAGGGACATCTTCCAATTTCATAGCAGTCCATCCAATAGTTGATAAGATATTTAAAAAAAAAAAAAAAAAGAAAATGTCAACATCATGGTGCTGCTTGTGAAAAATGGGAACATCACGGGCATTAGGATTCGTCATCTAGGAACCAAGAACATCTATAAGGCAGGTCAAGTGTATTGCCATCCCTGGGGCTTTGAAAGTCACACACCGGGCGGCTTGAGCAAAATAATTTAACATTTAATCTAATGTCAGAGGCACAAAATGGAAAATATTGAAAAGAAAAAAAGACTGTCCCTGAAAAATGCACATTTAGTTCCATAGAAATTAAAAACTAAAAGAGTAAAAGTACAAATGCAAAGTGCAGAGCTGTCACTGAGGTAGCTGCGCTTTTGACAATAATCCAACTAATCAGACAGTAGGGGGGGGATTTAGCTCATGTGAAGTGCAAGTCTGTTCTGGCCAAAGTAGAAGGAGTCAAAAGGTCATGCATTCCCACAACCAAATAAAACTACATTAGAACATCATGTTCACTGAGTCATTTTGCTAAACAGGCGCCATGAGGGAAACAGCTAAGGCAGCGAAGTACTTTTTAAAGGGAAAACTACAGTGTGTATTAACTTGGTGCTGTTGCTCCTCGTCTACAGAAACTGTGGAAATTATCTAAAAATAACTGTGAGCTTTTTGAGTCACTGGACTGAAAGGACCCTGAGTGATGCACAATGGGTTTGACTAACGTTTATCATCGCTGCAAAGCAAGCAAGACCTCACAATTTTGGCAGCTGCTGATCTTTGAAATAAGAAATGCACTAGACAGATTCCTTTCCTAAAAGCACATTGCATGAAAACTCATTAGCAGCACTTTATCACCTGATATGTCCTCGGTCTGGTGAGACTGATGAGTGTGTGAGCATGAATTATGCATTAACTCAGTATAGTGTAGTAGTACAGAGTATAGGTGCAAATTCTGCTCAGTTGAATCGCCATCTGATACACTGAAAGCTCAGCTCAGAGCACATACTCACTTAACCTGTTTTATAAATGACTGTATGGTCTATATTGATCCTGGTGAGAGCCACACACAATAACTGAGTGGTTTTTTTTTAGGTAACTGCAAATGATACACCAGCAGTAATAAACAACAACAAAAATCTCAAGAATTAACATCAGAATTAGAACGAATGCCTTCATTTTCATGGTTGAAATCAAAAGTCGTCATTGTAGTTAATGATGTTTTACTTTCACAAAGATTCATGTGTTGGCTTCTGAAGTGATGCCTGGAACTGAAGCCAGAGCTATTTATCAGACAGACAAGTGTGTGAGAGTAAACATAGCAATCGGTTATATAAATCTATTATAGGGAAGCATTTTTCTATAATAGACCAGCGTGGTTGCATGGAACATTCTGCAAAGCCGCCTAAAAATAAAAACACTTCACAGTACGCTCTCTGTCTCTTCGATCCTGCCTCTTGGTTTCTCATTCTTTCCCAGTTGTCTGTCCCTGGTACATTATTTGTATGTGTAACTGTAAACAGGGCTCTGTCGTAAAAGGTCGTGTAGTGTATGCAAATTCAACCTTTTCTGTAGACATCATGTTAAATAAAATCGAGGACCAAACCACTGAGAGCGGTCAGGCCATGCAAATGTAATGCAAACTAGTTCCACCGTGAACTTTCTCATGGTCAAGTTTGAGGATTATTCAGAGGTTTAAACAATTAGAACCAAATTGATTGATTTATCGATCGACAATAGATTTTCTTTGTTTTATATATCACTGAACTGAATATTGGGTTTTGGACTGTTGGTCGGATGAAACTAGACACTTGAGGATGTCATCTCGTCCTCCGAGAAACTCATTATTTCACTATTTATTGACATTTTATAGACTAAACCCTTATTCAATTAGTTGAAAACAGGAATCGGCAGTTTTTATCAATAATGGAAATAACAGTTGAAGACCTATGTACAACACAAACAAACAGACGAAATTACATTCACCCCTGTTGCATTGTGGCAGCAGAAAACTCACAAACGCTTATCTCAGAGAAAAACTAAACTACTTGCTTGGATGGATATCACGAGGGATGGTGGGAAAATATGTTACTGTAATTTGGCTAAAATCACTTTAATTGGGCTTCACCATCTCCGCGGCCAAATTATACTGTATACTCAAAGCAGCATTCTCACACTCTAATTCTCACAAATCCAAATGCTCCATCAGTCCCCAATTATCTACTCCTCATCTTTAATATCACACCGAAAGCAAAGGAATCCCCAATAATTCGCCTCACACTGATCCCAGCTGTCATCCCCCTCATTACCAGTGTACTGCTGACATTCCCTCCATCACTATCACTGTATATTCCCACCACTCCCTCCCGCTGCTTCTGCTCTTCCTCCTGTTCACTCTGACTCACGGCTTCCTGAGTCTTAACGAGCCATCGAGAGATAATTGCTCCTCGAGGGTCAGTGCTAACTGACACCGCTGCCTCCTGCATGTCATTCAGTCAAAGCCCCTGTCGGGTTTATTACAACTGCAGGCTGTATTCACTGCCAGAGTCCGCGACCAGTCGAACCTAACGACTGTGGAGTCCACTAATTTCAGATCAAGCTCCTCTCTGGACTGCAAAGCACAGCAATACAAACTGCATATTCTGACATTTTCCTCACAGCAATAAAGCCTGAGAATCTAACAGAAGCATGAGTTGTGTATTCAAGAACTAAATGAGGCTAGTTATTTTCAGTTTTCTCTTTGATACTGATCATGCAGCAGAAGCAAGCTGTGATATTTACACCCCTAAAATGAGAACAAAAGGGAAACCCAAAGGACTCAGTCCTACTGGATTCAGCTGAGTCTGTCCCAAAGCTACGCCGCTTTAAATTGCTGCAGACTGTACAGCATGCACGTCCTTGGCGCCAAGGGCAAGTGTGTGTGACTTCTGAGATACAGTAAGGTTTCTCTGTGACGTGATCCAAAGGGATGGCTTGTACTCTGGGCACATGCTGTGTCCTCTTCCGTTCTGCCAGTGGCTTTGACCTCGACAGATGACAACGGACGGCCACAAGGGGCGACTGGGAAGTGCTGTACATGTCAGTTTTATGCTGGCAAAAGAACTGGAGACTGGCTTCATGCGTGTCCAGAAAAAGATCTTTTTATGTTAGTGAGAGTGAAAATGACACCATTCTGCACATTTAACTGGTGAAAAGAGTGCCTCTTCACATGGCTTCAGTAACCTCATACATTAACTGATCATCTCAAAAGTTTACTTATTTATCATGCCGACTGCATGTCTCATCCTGAGGTTGTACAAATACAGAAGAAGTGGTGTGGTTGAAATAAACAGCAGCCAACAGCAGTAATGGATCAGTCAGACTTCTACATTGTCAGTAGAAACGCACATTAGGAATGCCACAGCCCTGGTCACAGTAAAGTACTTCTGAACCAAACAGGACATTTAAGTATTGTTAGAATATCTTGTACAAAAAGGAGCCAAGAGTATCAACAGCGACTTTCATGAAAATCCAGGATCAGTCTTTTTCAAGCATGAAAGACGTAACATTGCTGGCTTCTTTTATAGGAATGGCTGTTGGATTTTCAGAAATAGGTGGCCATTACATAAATGTTCATGATGGCTTCGTTCAGTCTTGACTCCTTATGAAAAAGAGCCACAGCGCTTGCACAATGTTGCAGTGACATTGCACGAAAATAACGGTATCAAGGAGGATAAATCTTTCCTGCTCTCTCACTGGCTGCATCCACTGTGCATCTCTACTTATTTTTCCATCAAAGCCCTTAAATAATGAGCACTGTGTGTGGGGGGGGATACTCAACCCCTGCATTCACAGTGAATTCCTTAACACATTATTTTATTAAATAGCACATTCTGTCGCCTATTACATAATGTCCAACAGTACCTAACGAATGACAGTACTTTACATTGGGACTTCACAATATGTATGTATGTAAAGCACTTTGGAGGATAGTCATAATTCCTTCCATGCCAGGTGGAGAGTAAAAATCATAGCGCTGGTCTGAGTAATACTATGGTTGTATCCTCCTTTGCTCCAGAAGGAAAAATAATCATTTTTGGATCTGACCTGAAAAGAACTTCCTCAGCAACTTGAGAGTGGCTCATTTGCAGCTTTTCCAGGTTTATTAACCAACTTTTTAAAACATTTTTATTTGTTTTTTTATTGGAGGTGATAGTTAAGTGATGGATTTATTACACCACCCTTAAAAATAAAGAGGTTTTTCTTACTAAAGAGAACATAGGACATTCATTTCATCTCAACTTTTGTGTTGGGTGCTAATTCAGACATTAGACCCACATGTAAAACTGCCATTGCAACATAACGAGGTGCATGTCTGAAACAGGCTTTTGGTCACTGAGCAAAGTGCTGGTCAAGGGCAAAGTTTGACCTAACAGTGCTGCTGGCAGTCTGCTGTCACCAAATCAATCACACCAGTATGTTTAGTAAAAGCTCTTCCCATGTGCTTGAGTGTTGCCTCTTCTGCTAAAAATACCCAAGTCATCATCCAATCACACACTTCCTTCTCATCTCACCTTCACACCACTGTCTCATTCAGAACAAAGCACGAAGTATCTGAATGCTTTGGCACCGATATGTTGGCTCATTCGACACACGGTCTGTCAGTGGTTAAAATTTATTACGGTATTGATTTTTCCATCATATGGCCAAGTCCTTACATTAAGCCTTGACATAATCTCACCATTAAACAACTTGGCAAGTCACAGTCAATATGCACACTGTGTCACCAAGTTAACTGCATATTGTCATTAAATGTAGTCATCCAACTGAGGTGACTTTACGTCCACGTTCTGCTTGATATTTCCCACCACTCGGCAGACGGGACAGAGACGATTTATCTTTTTTTTTTTTTTTTACTTTACTCACACCTAATTTGTGTGAATGTGCCAAGCAGCTGCAATGTTGCCTTATTTGCATTCCGACAGCCAGCTTTGACGCATTGCCACATGCTGGCACACAGGCGCTCTCCTCTCTCCAAATTGCCTGCTAAGTAGCTTCTGGACATCAGCAGTCACCCTGTCTGTCTGCACTGTTTCTGACTGCTGTGCTCACATTTTTCCGGCCTGATTCCTCTGGCGGCTCTGAGACACAAACAGCTTCTGTCACCAGGCACCCACATTTCCAGCTGGATCCTGCTCCGACAATATCGCTCCGCTTCTCTGCCAACGACGGCGAGAGAAGAAAGAAAAGCACAATGCGGAGGGCTCCTGCTAACAACGTGACACGGACGGTGTCTTTCGGCGTAACATGTTGATGGTTCGCCTGTCAGCTCCTGTCATCATAAAGTCACCATGGTGATGATGTGGTGAATGTGGCTACACTGGAGCTGTTGAGGGAAATACTAACAACTCCCACCTCATCGATGTTTGGGGAAGAAAAAAAACAAGATCTGAAGTTTCAGCTTCAATTATTTAAGACAACCCGTCACTTGATGTTGACATCTTGTGCTCAGATTCAGAGATGTGATGCATGCAGAGCCATCTGGCAGACTCATTACAGCCCTAATCCAATGAAGAAACTTTTAAATCCCCCAGAATTACACTCAATACCCAATATTCAATCATTTATGTAGAAGGCTTCCTGGAGAGAGCGAAGGAACCACGCACATCTTCCTGGCTGTGAAATTAATCAGTCGTGTTTAATGGAAGCTGGCATGGGCGGCCGATTACTCACTAAGCGGGAACCTGGGGTGAGGCGAAAAACCAGCGCGCTAGCACTGATGGCAGCGAGAGGCTTGTAGCTGCAGGGACACTTCGACACGTCGGCAGGACAGCAGAGCTGCGGGCGGCAGAGCGGCCCCTCGCTCTCCCTCTGCTCGCCGCCGATGGTGTGACAGGGTTTGGCGCTCTGACCCTTCACTAACAACAGAGAAGCAACCCTGCACACTTTGAGTGATGTTTTATGAATAATCTGAAGAACTGCTAGCAAATAATAAAGTATATGTAAGTCACGTGTGGCACTGATTGATGTGGTTGTGGTTTCTTTATCTGTCTATCACCAGTCATTCTTAATTGAACACTTTATAAACAAAACGCCATAAAAAAGCATAAAGTTGATAACAGCACGTATCCCGAATGTATTGTTGATACACATGTAGACTATTTTGTAAAAGTGGTGCAGGGTTATACTATGAATTACCTCATGAGTTTGCCTCAGGAAGCAGGGAAAGTGACACACTAATGTCCCATTAACACTTCTTAAGGTATTCAGGATTAGGTCTTGAATGAAATGACTCTACTTTGGTATATTTAGCTCCAGTTGTAGGATTTGGTCATAGAAAATGGCAGAATTTTAGTCTGATATTTAATTTTAAGGCTGCAACAAATGATTATTTTCATTATCAGTGAATCTGTCAATCATTTAGCTGATTGCTCAATTAGTAGTTTACTCTATTAAATGTCAGAAAAGGTGTAAGAATTCCCATCATCACTTCTCAGATCATAATGTGATTTCACATCGTGTTTGTGAACCAAAAGGTGTTTCATTCAAAATGATACAAGACTCAAAAAACAGCAAATCACATGCTGGAGATTACTTAATCTGCCTGATTAAACCATTAAACCAGGTAATCCATTACAACAAAACTTTTACCAAATTCTCGATTATTCGACTAATTTTCGTCATCACGTCGAATTACCTCATTTTTCAACGCATGCTCTGGCTGTTTTTGGTCAAAGCAGACCTGGCAGTGGGGACTCGCCGGGTCAGTCAGGAGGAAAAGTAAAGTCCAGACTCAAGTCCATGTCAGGCTGCACCACAGTCCATCCATCCATCCATCCACCAAGACAAACAAGCTCAAACAATCGGTCAGCACACTCACCGCACACACACCGTCTCCTCACACACCTCCACATCTGCCTCTGCTGCACCTCCACCCCCCCAAAAAAAAACCCTTCAAACACGGTGCCACTCACTCTCGTGTTTGGAAGTTCCCCATGTGTGCCGCGGCACTCCGGGGCTCTTGATGATCGCTCTGCCGGCGGATTTGAGGGCATCCATCCCGAGGCGTGTCTGCTCTCCGGCAGGTGGATCTCCCCCAGGCTCCGGACCGCAGGAGGTGGAGGTGGGGGAGGGAGGAGGAGGAGGATGAGATGAGCTCGACGGCGGATGATCCAGAGAGAAGAGGAGGAAGAGGAGGAGGAAGGAAGGAAGGGAAACAGAAAAGGACGGAGAGAGGAGAGAGTCAAGTTGCCTCCCTGAATCGCCTCCTCCCGTTTCCTCCCCCCAGCAGAGAGAGAGAGAGAGAGAGAGAGAGATGAGCACCCACCGCACCGTCTCCAAAGTTAAGGGCGTGTCCTCCCCACCTCCATCAGCTGACAGGAGCCTCCTCCAGCAGGAGCCTCCTCCAGCAGGAGCCTAGAGGAGAATCATTACGGTATCATTGCAGGGGAAAGGACTCTCAATCACTAATGAGTTTATGGCTCAGACTTTTTTTTGTGGTTTATTGACCTGTGGTGGGCGCACTGTTGCCAAGCCAAGCTTATGTCCCCAAAGAAGGCTTTCTCCTCCCTTTAATGTTTAATATGCTTGGCCCGTCACTGACCATGAATTAATGACAGTTCAAATCAAAGTCTAATCTAGCTATGACAAGGTCAAGGCCGCTTTATTGCTATTTTGTCCCAGCATCCCCTGGTATGAGATATAATATGTGGAAAAAAAGGAAAAAAAAGTTATTAAGTTCATTTACTCAAGTACAATTATGAGGCACTTGCACTTTACCTGAGTATTTCCATTTTACTTCATCCTTCTGTTCCACTGCTATTTCAGAGGGAAATATTGTGCTTTTTACAATTTATCTGACATCTTTTATTATCAGTTACTTTGCAGATTCAGATTAATAATACCAAACATCATCGAATAAAATATAACTTCTGTGGATTATTTTCTATGACCATATCACAAGCTACCCAGAAATATAATTCACATCAGCCCCACCTTTACCAGCTGCAACATTAAAGTGATGCACAAACACAATTATTATCCAAGAATATATCATATTTTTCTAAAAATGGGACATCCTGCAAAATTTAAAAGTACTTTTGGAACTTTTAAGTATATTTAAGTATATTTAACAGTATGTTCACACTGTGGTACTGCTACTTTCACTTAAGTAAGTTCCTTTACCATCAATGGCCACAAATGATGAGCTAACACCTCAAAAGAACTAAGCTTGATTTGAAACAGATACTTCAAGTTTTCTTTTTTTATTGTATGTTGGCGCCCTCTATTGATTTCAACCTGTTATTACAGTAACCCATCTAATATCTTCACTCCCTGCACACACTGTAAACAGTATTAAAGCTTGATCATATTTGGGGATATTAGTAGTACTGTAAGTAGCATAAATCCAAAGTATGGATTTTTTTTGTTTAAATAATCAATCTAAAAATCAATAATCATCTTTCTTGCCTTCTGCCCAATGACAGCTGGGATAAGCTCCAGCACCCCGTGACCCTGTGAGACAGGATAAGCAGTACAGAAAAATGGATGGATGGATCTAGTGGTCTAGGAGAGCGGTTTCCCAACCTGAGGATCCGGACACCCACAAGGGGTCCCGAGAAGCATCTGAGGAGTCACGAGATGACTGACAGAAGAGGAAAACAGGGGGAGAAAAATGCATTTCACAAAGTTATGTTGATATTTTCAGACTTTCCTTAAATCATTTTGTGTTGTGAATTACTGAATTATTTTCCTTCAGAGATATACTGAAATAACACAAGGAACGTTGGTGGTCACTGGTCTAAGATGATGTTGCAGTCTCCCAAAGTTTCCCATCTGTATTTCTATTGTAACAATTGTACAATAAAGGCAAACTGTCCCAAAAACAGATTCATCCACAGGTACCACGTTAGGAAAGTGGGAACTCTCAAACTCCACTTTAACTTTCACTGAAGAAAAGTTGAATTGTGACAGATACAAAACATGCGTCGTGTTTTTGTCCTTCATGGTGAAATCTTTATTCAGTTTCTCTCCACAACCCAGCACAGGTTATCATGTCATGTTCGAGTTCATCTCTCGCAAGTATTTCACACTCAGGAAGCTAAGCAGAGCATGTATAGTCATGTATTTCTCATAGATGATCTAGAAGGGGTTATTAAGAGATTGGCCTGAGGTGGCATGCTGCTGTTGTCATTTTGGTGCTCTGTGATCATTTGAGAGGGCCTTAAGTTTATATTTAATGCTCTCTCAGCGGCGCACACTGCTGCGATTACTACACTTTACATGCGTGTGGATGACGTATACTAAGTGTGTGTGTGTGTGTGTGTGTGCAAATGTGTGCATGTGAGTGTGAGTGAGTGTGCATTTGTGAATCTGCTCACGTGTGTGTGTTCATGTGTTATCCTGGATACACAGCAAGTAGCAAGATCATGCAGCTACTTTTAAATGTAAAGACTCTTCAGAGAAAGACCACAGTGCAGCTGCCATGTTGCATCTGCATCAGAATGAGCTTTTTTTTTTTCTTTACAAACTAAAGCAAAGTCTCCCTCCCCAGATTAAAAGGATAAAGCCTCAAAAGGGCTTAAAGCTGCACTAAAACAACTCAGCCAGTCTGCTTCCATGGAAGACTGTGGATTTGAGATTAATAGTTATAATTAATGGTATGTATAAGCCCTCCGGTGGACTCAGATACTGCCTTAATGTCACAGAGCACCTTTTACTCCAATAGAGAACAACAGTTACAGGCTTCGACAGCTTTCAGGTGACATTTTCAACTGGGCTTCTTTCAGATAAGAGTAATCAAACAGTGAAGCATGCGTCGTCTGTTAAAGGTTGCCAAATTCAGGTGTGACCACTGCATCTTAAACTACTGGAGATTTTCATCAAGGCGGAAAAGAAATCACCCTCCAAAGCTGTTTTGCAACTTGGCTCTCAACACCCAATAAGAAAAAAAAAAATCATGCTTGTGGGGACGTCTTTATTTGTAAAGGGGGCAGGGAGGAGCGAGGTGAGGTGAGGTCACTAAAAGAAGTGTAAGAGCACAGTCAGACGAAGAGAGGGCTTCAGATTTATAGTGGAGGGGGAGCAAGGTGGTGTCTGTCAGAAAAGGACAACATAGAAAAAAAAAACAGACTGAACTAGTCCGCTTACATGCTCTCAGTCACTTCTGTTTTAGATTCACTGGTGGATGCTATCCTGTCTGCATTGCAGTTTATCCCTCCTCCAATTTGCACGTCACAGTAGTCTCATGCTATTTGTCTCTCTCTCTCACACACACACACACACACACACACACACACACACACTGCTTGTACACACGCCATGTTGCATTGCACTTGCTCTCTCTCTAAACCCCGCGTCTTCCTTAGAGGCTGGAGCTAGAAGGCAACTGGTGGGAGGGCCTGTCTTAGAAGCAGGAGGTGGCCTTGGACAATGATTTTCAGGTCAATCCGGTGACGCGTCAGCTCACGGATCTGGAATTTGTTTATTCCCCATAACACCTGACTAATCTTCAACCAAGTACAAAGCCTGCACCTGAGGGCCTCATACACCGTCTGTTTCAAAGACTGGGTAAATTTTCCCTTCGACTCCTTCCGCTTCCCCTCCTGGTTTCTCTCTCCCCTCCTGCTCTTCCCCATCACCTCCTCTTCCCCCCTCCTGTCTTTCTTCCAGTTCTGAGGCACACAGGTAGTCTTGGGGCTGGGACTGCGACTGTCCCAGGGACTCCGCTGACAAGCTTCGGCTGGACAGGATGCTACTTAGGCTGGACTGGCGGGCGCCTCTGGGGTGGGTCTCGATTTCCACGCGGACCTCAATGTTGGTTCCTTCCCTGTGGCGACAGAGGAAACACACATAAGGAAATCAATCCAGAGCTGACAGTTGATCGAAGCATGTCTGACTCGAGGAAGTGTGGGCGGACAATGCCTGAAAGCGCACGCTGAAGTCACGCGATGGATCGACAGCGGGGTCATAACAGAGGCGGGATTTACCTCAAAGAAAGCGCCTGCGCGTCATCGAGCTTGCTGTCAGGCACAATAACCACCTCGCAGTCTGACTGGCTGTCCTGCTGGGTGTATCCATGGTGTTTAGTGGCTTCGTCCAACTCCTCATAGCTATCTAACTCCGGGGGCGTGGTGCTCGTACTGGGGAGGACGCCCACTTCCTGTACACTGACTCTGACTTCCTGGACGCTGGTGTCGCTGAGCGTTGAGTTGTTCTGACCCGTCCAATGGTCACTGACTACATGAGAGAATAGAAGATCTATAAGAGAAGTTGAAACTCAGATCAGGCCTTGCTTTGGAGAAAAAAAAAAAAATCACAGCGCAACTAGTATTTATGTCAAGAGGGCTTAAGTTAACTACACAGTTATTAAAAGGAACAGCTCTATAATTTGCAGTATACACTTATTTGCTTTCATATTTTGTTTATTATACAAAGCTGGAGCCTGGAGATGACTCACTTAGTTTAACACACTGGAAACAGCTAGTCTGGCTCTCACCAAAGTTACACAAATATGCCTTCCAGCAGCTCTGAAGCTCACTGACAGACTCACTATACCTTGTTGGATTTGAACTGTAAACACAAACAGTAACCGTTACTTTATTGAGTCTTGAGTCACTGCCAAGCAACCCGTGGAGACTACAGGAATTTACTGCACCTGGCTGCTGCTCACCCAAAAAAATAGTTGCAGCACTTAACCTCCCCCCATATTAAACCACAGCTTATCATTTTTATGTTACTGTTCAGATTAAACAAACGAGACAGAACATTTTTCATTACTGATCTGTCAGCAATTAGCGTATTTCCCAAAATGTCAAACTATTCCTTTGAACTCCACACTCACAGCTGGCTAAGTCCTCTAGTTGGATTTTGTGTGTTTCCGGGGGCTCGCTCTGCGGTCGACACCAACCGTTCCTACAGAGCGACATGGGGACGACCCCGTAGACGTAAGTCAGCATTAACGGCACGCCCACACCTGCAAGGAGACAGAAAAGGACGAGAAACCAGTTCATAATATAGTCTCATAAACATTTGTTTAGAGCTTATTCCAGATATATTTGACTACATTCAAATGATTATTAAAAGAGATTTTAAAAAATCGTCAAAATCAAAGCAGCAGAGGATAACGTTTCCTGGCTTTTAGTCCCCAGTATGTCTATAAATGTTAAATTGGAGTTATAATGGAGTCTTTCTGTTCCTTAGGCTTCATGCCCAAAACAATTGAGGTAAGTTATTTCCTCAGAATTGACAAAGCTCTTCACAGGCAGGAGCAGAACTCCTTGTGATCATTGAATGCACTTTTACTTTTATGATAATGGATTTTCAGTTTTAAAACATGTTAAATGGGTGGAGTGCCTCCTTGAAAGAGTTTCATCATCATGTCATTATTACAGCAATTCCCAAAACAAACACAAGGGGGAGCCCCTCCTGCTTCAGCGTGAGACTGCACACAGCAAAGCAGCTGAGACACTGATGTATAAAGTTTATTCCTGGCATCTCAACCCTCATATTTATGCGATTTTGTTGTTTCAAATATTGCTGAGAACTACTGCTTATGCTCCAGGAACTTATATTTTCTTCTCAAGAACGTATTTCCTTCCAAACTGACCTTGCGATCCACTCTCTTTAAGTTGAACACCAGCCAATCCTGCATTATTTCATCCATTTTGTGTTTGCATTTTTAAGAATTTTTATCTACTGCATATATTTTTTATATGGCCATATTTTTTACTGTTACTCACACTTGATCCCTTTTATCTTAGGTGAATCTTGATTATTCTCTTCTTCTTGTTTATTCTTTCATTTTCTATACCTGCTTATCCTGACACAAAGGGTCGCAGGGTCACAGGGGGGTCATTGGGCAAGAGGCGGGGTACACCCTGGACTGGACGCCAGTCAGTCACAGGGCTGACATAGAAAGACAGATAAACCACTCACACTCACATTCACATTCACACTTAATTGCCAATTAACTTTGGATTGTGGGAGGAAGCTGGAGTACCCAGAGAGAACCCACACAGGCACAGGGAGAACATTTAAACTCCACACAGAAGGGCCCCCATCCAGCCAGTGGGATTGAACCCAGAACCCTCTTGCTGTGAGGCGAACCACTACAGTGTAGTGGTTAGCACTGTGCTGCAATTTCTTATTCTTGTTCAATCAAACTTATATGCATTTATTATGATAAGAGGTGGAAAAACACTTCAAGTTAGGGTCAGAAGTATAAGAGCAACTTGCAGAATACAAATAATGACTGAATATACATGACTGGTTATTATTTGTCTTAAATATTACTATTTATATATATTATAATCATTACTTGTTTTGTCTGTTTTATTGACAATTAAAAAAGAAGTCTTCAAGACACATTATGGATAATAGAAAGAAAACAGTAGATTAAGTATTCACAATAATGGATCACCTGTCTTAATATTAAGCTGGAATAACAATAGAGAGGTGCATAACTGCTCTAGCAAAGCCATTTTTAATTCGATTTTTCCCCACTCTCCTTCGTAACCTTCACAAAAGTATTTTCAACAAGCCCCCAAACCCGATGAGCAGCAGCCTCGTTACACTGTGCGATTATGCAACCTGTGATTGAGATAGGAATTTGGGAGCACAAAGCAGAGCGCCGATCAAACAAAGAGACATCATTAACACAGCGGGAACACTGGGACGCTATTGACTCAGCAACAGGGTGAAACCAGGGCAAGAGGATGAGCCTGCCAGCCAAACGGTCGGCAGGACGAGGGGAGCGACCGCGAGAGGCTGCGTGTGTGAGGGGGGAAAACGACAAGGCTGAAATATGAGAAACCAAATTGTAGTGTGGTGAAAGCACAAAACAGACGGGGTATTGTGATAAAACATACAGCAGAGAGGAAGTGGAGCCACAGAGAAAACAGAGAGAAAATCTAGAGACACGGTGGGGGGGGTTGACACAGGGGTTGGAGGCGAGGGTGAAGAGGGTGAAGTGTGGCTAAATGTGTTTTGAGCGTGTGTGTGTGTGCCAAGGGAGGGCCCGTCAGTGTGCGGCGCGCTGATGGTTGTGACACTGCAGGGGGAAGTTGAGAGGCCGCTAAAGCTGTGAGGATTTCTGTCACAGCTGTGAGCATTACCTACAGTAGGAAGTGGGATGAGTCATCAAGACGCACTGTATGTGTGGTAATGACATCGAGGGGTATGTTTGCATACAGAGAAACCGAGCTTGTGGGTGTTCATATGGCTGCGCGTCAAAGGCTTACGCCGGGTCAAGTCTGGATGCAGATGTGTTTAACTCGCGATCTATTAAAGGAACAGTTTGACATCTCGGTAAAATACATTCACCCTCTTAACAAGAAGATTGTTACCACTAGAGTCTAGAAAAGAAGAATCGGGTAGCCTCTCTGAGGTGAAAGGTGACAAAACCCACCCACCAGCACGTCTAACACTCATTGATTAATAAGTTAAATCTCATTTGTTTAATCTGTACAAAAACAGAAGTGTACAAACGTCACACTGAGGTTTTGCGAAGGTTAAAATGTGTCTGGTTTTCACAAATTAAATGAACGCGATGTAACATTTTAATCATATTTTGCACACGGATATGGAAGTGGTATAAATGTTCTTAACTAACTTTCAGCAAGAAAGCGAATGTGCATCTTTCCCAAAATGTCAAACTAATTCTTTAATCGTAGGTCTGGAATTGTGTAAGTATAGGGTGTGAAAAGATGTGGGGTTTCTCTCTCTTGCTGATCCTATAGTTCTTACTCATTATTATAACAGGGATTATCCAAGACAGCACAGATCATCTTTACCTCTAATGACTTGATCCTTCTGAAGACTGTCCTCTGATATTAGACATTTTGATAAAACTACAGCTTTATCATTCAAACAGAAGGAAACATTTTACATTAGCATATTTAGCATATTTGGTGCTTGACCTAAACTGCTGTGTTCACTGGTAGTTTCGCAAAAAAACAAAAAAAAACAAGCTCACTTTTCCCCTTAATTACTCTAATCAGCGTGCAGGACAGAAGGTGGCCATGCTGTTGTTTGTTCCTTACCCACAGTGACAGCTGCTATGACCGGCGACACAAACACTGACATCATCACCCCGCTTGCCACAGTCAAGTAGTGCTTGCTTCCTGAGATATTGTTTTTCTTACAGCGACCATGGACCTGGAAGGTAATAAATAAAACATAAATGAAATAATGGAAACCGAATCTGTTCCTTGTTGTTGTTCTCGTTCTCTGCGGCCACTTATTCCTGTCACTTGCCCGCGTTCGCTTAATACATGCATCTGAAACAGCCCGCACAAGCTATGGCAGAGCTCTAACACAAAGACAGACTGACAAATATACTATATATTTAGATTTAATGAATACCTAGTGTGCACTTAAAGTACCATTACGTGTGTTATCACTTTCCAATTTGCCAGACCTTGCACGATTTCCGTGATGACGCGTTCAAAACAGTCGTTAAAAAAGTGAGCATATCCATATTTAAAGCAGTTATTTGACGTGATGCAAGATTGCATCTGCTGTGGCTGCTTTCTACCTTTCGGCCCATGTAGATTGGTATGCCCACAATGATGACTGGGATGGCGATGCCCGCTATGAGGGAGATGACCACCGGTGCTCCGAGCAACATGCCCACCTGCCACAGAACCTTGCGGGTTTGAGACCATGGCTTCTTCCCCCAGAACGTACATCCTGAGGGACTGAGACACACAACAAGGAGAGGTCAGATAGGGGTTCAGACTATTATAATACAGTTCATGAAATAAGTCATACATTGCATAACATGTAGGATTTTTAACCATGTGCGAGAAGTGGAGTACTGGATGAATTGCCATGAAATTTTACAGAGACATTCATGGCCCCTGAGGATAAAGCCTTGTGACTTTGGCGATCTGTGGTCATTTCCTCTAGCGCCATCATGTGGCTGACATTTTCGCTGTGCCTAGAGTCGCAGAGGTGTTGGCATGGCTGTCGCCTTTTACAGTAGTCTTATCACCTCCTTAGTGCAGATCTGTGATTTTATCCAAGCTTCATCCTTAAAATATACACAGATGCTTATGTGGACATTCTCACAGACACACTCATAATCAACCCCCTGTACGCTGCTATGATCACAAAAGCATCATCCTCACACAGGACGTGACCTTTCATCCAACTCTGACACAAACACAAAAACCATTCTGAATGATTATTTCTTAGGAAACAAGCGTCACAAACGAGCGCTGGCGACATTAACTGTCTGCCTCATTGCTGTCATTACATCGTTACCAAAACCTCATCTGCATTCATTTTAGCTTTGCCTTCTCTCCCTCAATTACAGTCATTTGCAGCTACCATTCGCACGCTCATTTATCTTACACGCTGCTGTTCAATAAATGGAAAAGCCGGGTTATTTAGGGCTGTTTACGAGGAGTCAATTCTCTGTCTCTTGATATGACATTATGTACAATAAGCATAGCCTTAAAGTGCTCCTTTAGTCTATTACGAGCCTTTGGTGTCGTGGTGTAGTTCTGCCTGCAAAGGAAAGCAGTGCAACACTGACTAATGCTGTTTGGCCTTAATGAAGCAGCAATTAACTTGTAGGAGCAGCAGTGACAGTACAAGCAACACAAATAGCACCTTAGGGCTCTGTTATTTCTCAAAGCGTGCGTTTGTATCACAGCAGCAAATGTCACTATGGGGCTCTAAAAGCCTGAGTGGGGGTGCGACATTAAGGCAGCGCTCCGTTGCTCCAAACCAGCAGTTTTGCAGTGAGATGCTAAAAGCTTTGCTCTTCTATAGGACATTCACTGTAATTTGTGGTGTGAAAGACAGGCAGGGATGAGGGGAGAGAGAAAAAGGAGAAGGGTTGGGGGAGGAGGAGAGAAGGCGTAAAAAGACAATGCGGCTCATGCAGATAGACAAAAGCTCCCTTTCTCGCGTAGGCATACGTCAGGCGACAGAAGACAAATGATCAATGCGCGAAAAATTCCTCCACATCTACACCACTGTAGCTGTAAAACGGACGTTGCTCGGTGGAGCAATTAAACCGTTCAGCAAATCAGCTTCTTGCTAGTCTTGTAGCTTGAGTTACATATTCTGCTGCATGGAAATATGGAGGTAGATACATCTGATTAATTGATGACAAGTCAGCAGTGACTCCCTTCCAGGACTGGAAAAATCAATGGAGGCCCAGACAAACGGTTTAAAGCAGTGCAGCCTCGAAACAATGACATAATGTACGTGCCTTGCTGACTGGCCCGGTTTTTATCGCCGACTGGGTATTGCTTTAAAACGCATGGATGGAGGTGTTATCAGAGGTATGTTCATTCTTAGCAACACTAGTTATTAAGTTTATGTCCTTTGGGGAAAAAGCTGAATAAACTGTTCAGTACCTTTCATATGCCAAAGTTGGACTTGTGCCACCAAGAGTTTTCTCATCTCATGCTGCTGCAAGACTGGGATCAAATTCTGCTGCTCTTTCTCTTTATGTGCAGTACTTTGAGTGTGTAAGTCCCAAACACCGCGGCAGTTCGTTGTAGTGCTGCAACTACTGATTTATTTCATCATAAATCAATTTTTGTTTGGTCCATAAATAAGTGAAAAATGCCCAACGATATTTTCTTGAGCCCAAGATGACATATGCAAATAGCCCGAAATAAAATATAATAAAAATACAATCAGATATAAACAGCAAATCCTCACATTTATGAGGCTGAAACCAGTAAATGTTCAGCATTTTTGCCCGATAACTCAACTAATCGTTTCAATGCAATCAAGTTAAATAAAATGACAGTTGACATTAGTTGTGGGCATTGGTTTGGTATGTTAATGTGTTCATGAGCCCGTGTGTGAACGGAGTACCTGAGGTAGTGCACGTCGGTGATCTCCTGCATACACAGCCAGCAGAACTGACAGGCACACACAGTGCAGTTCATACGGTTACAGCTGCCATCGTTGGTCTTCATGATGTAGGCACCACAGCGAGGGCACGCTTTGATCTCCTCTGCATCTTCAGCAACAGAGCAAATGTGTGAGGGGTGAACACAAGTTCTGCAATACTGACGTAGGGCTGTGTAAAATGTGAGAGGGATCCAGGAAAAGAAAAAAAAAACAAAAAAACAACAAACAACCTGAAAAATCCTCTCATTTAAAAGGACAAAACAAAAAGAAGGTAACAGTAGCTGCTAGTCTCACCCCCTCCAGGTTCTTCATTGAACACGTACAGCGTGGAGGCATCGTTGCCGCCCGAGGTGTGGCGGGCTCGCTGACGCCGGGCCTGGTCGCACGTCTGGTTGGGGTGCCACAGCTGCCGACAGTGGTAGCAGAACTCCGTGTCGCATCCCTCGCGGCCACAGCTCAGCTTGGGACACTCCGCACAGCCATAAGCTATCACTGCATAGCTGAGGAGAGAGAGGAAGTGTGGATTAAAAAAAAAAAGACACACTGGACATCATTAATATGTTAATTGATCCCTGAAGGGGAATTCTTTGTTGTTGGGGATTCTTACTGAAAGATATCGCAGCAGGCATCACAGAGGTTTGAGTCGAGCTTGTTGCCTCACCGTGTTCAGCATCTTCATTTAAATATCACAGAATATCTATGTAAAGCTGCAGCGAGTCTCTCATGTACTGCTCGATCTCTCTTGTATCTTTCATCTGCTCAGCCTGGCGGAGCACACTGAATTGTTCATCCGTGCCTTTTGCTCACAAACAGTATGTTTGTAGACTGCGCGCCTCAGCAAATCACAATTCAAAGAGTGACGCGACTATCTGTGGGACCGGTTTCCAGAGTTCAGCACCTGAACCAGAAATAATTCCATCCTCAGATCTCAGGCAGTCATTATGATGATAACAAGGAGCTTGACGCCGGTGGACTCCTCAGAGGGGACATTAACATAAATCTTAATATTAAAAAAATCATGTGATTGATGATCAAATACAAGCGATTCACGGGGGCCTTGAGCATCCAGGCAGTGCTGTTCTGCTGTGTTTGAAAAGCTCCTCCAGGCTTTTTCCTTTGGCATCTCCAGCCGTATGTGGTTTTTCATCTTTGTCAGAAAAGTAGATGAATCAGACAGGCTGAAGGCCACACACACACACACATAAGAGGATAATTACAGTGCTGCATGGATCTCGCTGTAGCTTCAGACTAGATTTAAACTGACTGTGTCTGATTCTCAAGTCACATTTGGCTGAACAACAAAGCTAGTTCGGACCTGCTCATGCATTAAACCATTTGAAGGTATCAATGGATATCTTTATCAAGGAAACCAGAAATAAGAACACATCCTTATAATTTGGATATAGAAATAGAGTATACATATCTACATTCTTAAAGTTCCCCCCGGATGTGTTTGAAAACATCTAAAAATACCAGTAAAATAATATTTGTTTCTGGTATGGTTTTCCAGAAAAAAGTTCAATAAACTATTTACACATTTTCAAAAGCATATTCTACTCCTTCTCCCTCATTGAAAAGCACAGAATCTATGAATATGCAAATCTTTTTCATTTAAAATATTTAACTGCTGGGCGCAAGATGTCTCCTGCGTCACTGAAAAGCCTGTCATTGCTGTTGGTCCGCTCAAGTCTCCACATAACACATTGTGTTAGTTACAGGCTGACCCATGACTGACCTCCAAATGAGTTGTGACGTCACAAAATCCAGCTCATGTACCTGTTTTAATCTCAGATTTAAGGTGAGCACAGACGCACTCTCTCTCTTCAGCAGATGAGTGTGAAAACTTCTAAACCAATCATCTGCTCAAACATCCAAGTTAAGTAGCGATAAGCAGAATATTTTTGAGTAGAGGGGGACTTTAGTAGCGTTCTGGAGCAAAGTTTTCAGGTTTTTGTTTGTATCTTGTGCTCAAGGATGTACCTGTATAAGCGCTGATGCACTGACTGAGTTGGTATCTGTGATGTGCAAAGACACATAGCAGTGCGACAGCAAAAGGTAGAGGAGAAGAAGAGGTTTAGAAGTTGTAAATAAAGTCTCAAAATACTTAAAATAAATCAAATAAATATACAAATTTATGCTTGGCAAATATTTAATGGGAAAGGGAATGCATTTGACACATTTGTTGGGCCTAAAGGATACATGTGATGTGCTTTGGTGGGAAAACCTAAATGTAAACAGACCTTATAGATATTTCCAACTAAGAAAACAGTATAAGATATGTGGTATAATTAACACATCTATGTAACAGAAGTTCAAATAAAAATGTTCCATATTTTTTATTAAGATCAATCTGAATAGCTGTATAGTTATCAGAAAGGCTGGTAAATATAAATATACAGAAATCCTTCCTCAGAAATCAAACTATAGTAATGTTGGATAAAAGTGCTGCTATTTGACATCAACGCAGCCACCGAAACATTTCCACATGACATCCTCGCACTGCATATGGCATTTGCGCTGAGAAATCCCTTGCAGCTCCTGATTTGAAACCACCTACGGTAGACTCACGTATGCAGCAAAAGCATGACAAAATGTGCACGCACAGACTAGGGCATGCAGAAACACACAGGCCAGAACACCGCATTTTACCACACTGTCTCAGAGCCGACATAATCTCCAGCTAAGCTTCTGTCACTAAGACCTAAAGGAATGTGTGTATGTTGGGAACTATGAATGACCAGTTTACGTAATGCGCCAACACTTCAAAGGCTCTCTTATGTGGGAACAATCAATCATTTAAAATTTAAAACACTGCCGACCTCCACTCGTAAACATCTTCTTAATATGGGAAAGTAGAATTTGGCAGATTTGTTGTAGATACTTCAGAAATCCGAGCTCGTGTTTCTCTGTGTTATATTTAATTCACCACAGCATCAGACGGATCGGCGTATTGATTTTTTTCTCCCCTCATTCATCACGGCCGGGCTGTGAGCACTGACAGTCTGAGAGACAGACAGTCTACCACTGCGTCCTGAACCCTGGTGCGTACGTGCTTTTGACCACAAATATTCACCGAACACCCGCACACAACATGCGCAAGCACGTCATGATTTCCCATCAGTAGCCCTATCCTGTTACCCTATCCATAAACGTTAAGGCGATACAGCGACGGATATGTACAGCATCTGTACATGTTGTTAACAGCAGACGAGAGTTTTGTGGTTGCATGGCATTGTGGTCTATTTAGGCCGTCACGAAGGAAGAAATCCACAGTGGATTTCTCCCTGTATGATTTACAATGATGTCTTGAATCGATTCTGCAATGAAATCACAGTAGCTGTGCTTTAAACATCTCGATATGACATGATGTAATCCACGTTTCAGCCCAGTACCCTGGGAGCAGGAAGAGCAGTAAAACGGTCCAGAAATACCAGGAACATCACCAATAACTATTTTTAAAGTGCTATTATAGTAAACTTATTATTCCTTTATGTCCTGATGCAACATGTATCTGATGTTGCTGTACGTCGTCCCGCCTTTACAAAGATTGAGAGGGATTCTTGAAGAGTTGTAGGTACTGAAGTTTAGAGGCTAGCTTCATCATTCTGCTCTGTTTCAGGATCTGCAAAATTTTAACAGCCTTGGGATGCATGAAAAGCTCAAACTGAGCCTTCACAAGCTTTCAAAACTCAGTCAATCATTCTGACAGTGAAGAGTAACGGCTCCAGTCTTGTGTTTTACAACATAAAGCCTGTGGTGGGATGACAGGGTGGGACAAGAGCTGCCATAGTGTAAGGCTGAATTAGGGCTCTATTTTTTAAATTTTTTTAAAGGTAGTAGTGAATTGCTACTACAAGCTAAAAATTTTAGACAAACTAGGCCGTTATTTTCATTTTCTCTTAATATACCTATATACCAAATCATTATTTATAGCTCTGAGATTGAACATCCTCTAATGTAAATATGTAAAAAAAACCTGCTCTGGGGAAAAGTATGTGGGCGAAAAACCTTTTTGATTTTGTGGTGTTGTGACTCTCACCTGCAGTCAGGCGCAGGGCACCAGCGAGTATCTGGATCAGCAGCCAGGAAACGTCTCAACTGGTACTCCTCAAACCGCTCCAGCAGCGCCCGGTCATCCAGGATGGCACGGACGTCCAGAGGCGCCAGTGTCTCGGGGCACTGTGGGCACGCGATGCCCACCCGGCTCTCTGATATCTCGATGCGCAGGTACTGGCGGAGGCAGTCGGAGCACGTGCGGTGGGAGCAGGAGCTGAGTCTCGGGAAGTGGCAACGCGGTTGACTGAGCAGGCACAGTGGGCACTCCTCCAGGTGTTCGTCCAAGAGCTGCTCCTGGCTGGAGGAGGAGAGGGACAGGACGCCCGTGGAGCCGCTGCTGGCCCCGCCCACGCACTCAGCTGTCGCGGCCCCCGTCCTCGGCCGCCTCAGCCGTTGCCGGCGGCCCTCCTCCTCCTCCTCTTTCTCCTCCAGAAACTCTTGATTCTCCAGCCTCTTCTGCTGCGAGGTCGAAGTCCTGTGAGCAATCACAGATGCTGCCGAGTTATAAAGTTCTGTCATGTAGGTGAAAAATCTTCCCATACACAGGGTTAGAGACTGTGGGGATATTTTGCTGCTATTCACAAAAATATTTTATAAATATTTTAGTGGAACAACCCACATTTCTAGAGAAAATCAGTATAGGTGAGCGTGCATGTGGGTGGATATTCAGTGTACTTGGTTTCTTGGCAACATAATTTCTCAAAATTAGCAATTAATTAAATAAACACTCTAATGGATTTGGGCTATAACAATATGGGAGAGGGAGGAAGCGGGCAGAAACTAATACATCCAAAGTTAATGATCTACAGGCTCTCTTCTGGCTCCTCTTTCTTACACAACAAATTTGTGAGACATTTGAGATTTTGGCAAGAAAACTCTAAAACATTACCTCTAATATGAATAAAAAATTTACAGCAGCTCAGAAGTACTTTCTGTCTTCATCTTCTGACTATACATATGGAGGGATAATGGATTAGCAATGAGCATATACATTATTATGTCTGCATTTCTAAAGTAGGAGTGGTAGTTTTTATGATAATGGTGCTTTAAATCATCTGTATACTATCATTTCAAACTCTCTTTTTACTAAATTGACAGTTTGTAGTTTTTAACCCATGTTCTTGGTTTCAAGAAAAGGTTTTCCTGAAACCATGAAAACAAAACTATGGCTCAGACTGGAGAATATAAAAAAGAAGATAAACACTGCTGAATTAAAACACATCAAGTCTACCTGAAGCCAAAACAAAACTCAGAAAAATAATAAATGATGGGCACTGGAAGCCTCCTGCCTCACCTGGTCCGGATGCTCGCTCGGGGTCAGGGTGATGGCCACCTCCTCTTTGGGCCAGGCTTCCACGGGCCTCTCGGGCTTCGGCTCCGATTTGGGCTTTCTGCTGAAGAAGTTTAGGAAGCTCAGCGGCCCCGTCTGCTGCTTGGGCCTCTTCATGGTGTGGGACTAGAGCGGGAGCAGCAGCTGAGGAGGGCAGGCCAACGACCATGAGCGGGATACAGGAGTGAGTGTGTGTGCGTATGTGTGTGTGTGTGAGAGAGAGAGAGAGAGAGAGTGAGTGTGTGTGCATGTGTGTGTGTGTGTGTGTCAGCACGGCGAGCTCTCACGGCTTGGAGTCTTGGAGCTGGGCGGCTGCTCTGCTGTGCGTGGGAGGAAGAGCGGGAGAGATGGAGAGGTAGACAACGGGGAGGAGGTAATCCCTGCCTGAGGGGAGCATCGCTAATTTGGAGCCTTTCCGAGGCCTGGTCACGTGATTTACTTTGTCTCTGTCTTTGGTCTTCTTTCTTCTCCTCCTCCTCTTCCTCCTCCACCTCTGCTGCAGTTCCCTCAGTCTGAGCTAGTCCTGAAGTGCTCGACAGCCCTTCATCATTTTGGGGCTCCTCTTCGGTCCCTTATCCTGCAAACAAACATCACAATCATGACTAAATTACAGCGAATCAGAAATGACGGGATGTGTCATTGGGTCAGAAAATATTTGGTTGTACAAACATGTACCTTCATAAAAAGTGGAGCTGTAATAATTCACTATGATTATTCATCAGCTTTCAATGTAACTACAGTATGACATGATAACTGATGTTGTTCAAATGTTTCCAAGGAAAACGTGAAATGTAAAAGTTAGTTACTGAAGTTTTTGTTTGATGTAATGCATGACAGTAGAAGACGATTTATTGCATCCGACATCAATTCCGTTACCATATCATTTTGTGACCACGCATATTTATCTATAGTTTGATATACATCAATATCCAAAAACATTGTATATTAACAAGAATATTTTGAGACACTGGGAATTGGATATTAAAGCAACTGGTGCAACTTTGTTTTTAGTGGTCACAAGCCAAAACAGTTGGGAGCTGATAACTGAAACCACTGTCCCGCACTCACATCTCACATCATTCATTTAAAAAAGAGTTAAAAAAAGAAAGATAGAAAGAAAGAACATATTCAAAATGACTGGCCTGTACCATTTAATCAACCACACAGCTTGTATCATTTTATAATTTGTAGCCTTGTCGCCTTTGAACTTTCATTCTCTATTGAACATTTCTGATGCAGAGCAACCTCTGTGTGAACCCGTGTGCATGAGTATAAGTGTGGACTTTTACACAAAAGCATGGAAGGCTCAGCTGCACTACGATGTTTCATTTGTTCAAGCATATTAATATTTAATAACTGCAGAATACCCTCTCTACATACGATACACAAACATACGATATATTATGCATTAAATGGCGTGCTCAGTCTCTCACATTTACTCGAAGCCAGAGCAGACACAAACAGAGCTCATTTTAAAATCTGACCTTTCAATAATGTCACAAAAATAACTATTCCAAAAACAAGCTATGCCGTTTTACTCCAGAATCTCGATTTAAAAAACCCCTTGAGCCATTTACACCGAGCAAAATTCAAACTGAAAAACACACTGAGGGGGTCTGGGTGCCCGTCATACAGCCTGGGACATGAGCAATAAGGTCAGCCGTGAGACACAAAGAGCAGATTGGATGAGAGAGTTGTGACTGGTTTGACAGAAAGGATTGGGGGAGATGGAGGGTGAGGCAGAGGAGAGGCAGTGATAGACAGCACAGACAACTCATTCTGTCTCCATTAGGCAGCAGCGAGCTTTCATAATCAGGCCCAGAGACCAAAGAGAGCATGAGGTGATTCATGCAACCCCCAGACCAATTAAAACATCGTCTCCATGTTGGCACCACGGCAAATCGAGCCATGCAACACGACACGAGGTGTAATGATGATAGATTAGCACCAATTTAAGGAGCTGTTTCACATAATTCTGTGACAAAAAGTCAAATTACGATCTTAAAAAGTGATTTCACTTATTTATACTATATTTATAAATCAACAGCAATGGATGCCTGGAAGCAGGGTATGGCTGCAGGAGCTATATCCTTTCTTTCAACAGGGATGCACAAAGAATCTGGATTTATGTAACAATGCAGTGCCTAACCTGCCCTCTTGCATAAAGACCGAGAGTTAGACTTGTTTTTATATTCTGGTCCTGTGGATATGTCAAAATCGACACGAATAGCAGCAGCTTGCAGCAGTACATCATTATATATGGTAATTTAAGAGCAAAGAAAAGACATTCTTGCCCTTTGAAAAGTTGGCACCACAAACTGATGATTAGTGTTGATATTTTAGATGCAAGATATTCTTCTCCCGCTGTAGCTTTGCTGGAAATACTTCATCTCCATATTTAGCTGGGAGACAATTTTATGTATTTTATGCTGGAATTATCTGTAACAGCAACGTTTGCGGAATCTCGTTTAAAAAAATCTGTAAGCCAAATATGAACGAGAAATAAAATATCATAAGGTGACAAAATTTGTCCAAGAAAAGAGGGATATGAACTGGCTAGATGAGAGGCATTTGTGAAGCTTTTCTGTTTCACGCAGGCAAACAACACAGAGGATACAGTGACGGGGTTGGAGATACAGCATCCATACAACCCTTCCGAACTGTTTCCTGCTCTAAGAGATTCACTTCAAGGCCAAAACATGGTGGTGAAGGAGGTAACTGCAATTTCAGCTGTTTAGAAAGTCCCTTTTAATCTCTCTCAATCAAATATGTATTTGGAGGAAGTGCACTTCATGAGGAGCTTTAAGGGCAACATCTACATCATAAGCTCAGTGATTTTTGTTCAAAGGTCATCTCTTTACTTTTTCCAACATTTAGTAAATAAAACTGTTATTCAGTAATGACTTGATAATTACACACAAATCTCCAGTGTATAACCGTGTTTGCCTGCATAAAAATAGCCAATAACCCAGCGTATCCACTTCCCAGTTCCCGGTGTTGTGCATCCGCTTGAATTTTCCCAACATCCGTATTCCGCCGAGACTGACTTTCTTAGCCAAAGCACAGGATCCAAAGCACCCACCTCTGTGATGAACGCATCGATGCGCCGCTGTTTATATATAGAAATAATTCCCACATATGAAGACATCAAAAGCACACACATAACTCATTCAAAAGAGCTCTGCTTGCATGCAAAGAACACGCTGTCTCTACACTATCACATAAAGGCACACTGGCACATGTACAAAGATACACACACAGCACTGAGTGTTAGATAGCCAAATAATTAGATAACAAAATGCACTTTCTGGGAGGGAAAGTTTTTCATCATTATGTTTGGAATTAACGCTGTTGTTCTGCACAAACCTCACAGAGCAAAGAGAAAGAGATAAAGAGATAAGTAGATATCAGAATGCAAAATACATTATATTAACAGGAAATATCCTTAGACTTAAACCTAGCCAAACTAAATATGAACAGTGAGCTGTCTTTGTACTGAGCTATTTGAGCACAGAGTTTGAAGTTTTTGCAAAACTAATCCGTAAGATTGATTCATTTGAAGATAAAATCATTGCTACGTTTTGGCAAAGGACAAAATGTGAGCTGGCTCTGGTCCATGGGCTGCTGCCAGATTTGATGAAGATTTAGGGACTCAGACTTGGGCTGATTTGTGTTGGGAATCTTCTCGAGTTAGTAATATAACTCAGGCTACTTTTGGACAAAAAGTGGCCCGTGTATTCTGGTGAGTCAATCTGAGTGATCGAGTGTGCCGAAGCGAGGCCGAAGCTTGGCCGAGCATGTTTGGCTACATGGGTAGTTTTCTTTTCTTTTTCTCTTCAACATCTGTCGAAATCTTCCATGTTAATGTTGTTTTCTAATCCAATCCTGTTCGCAATCTGTGCAGAGCATCTTCACATTGTTACAGATCATCATCATCATCTTGAATCAGATCACGCATCCATCAGAAAAAGCAGAAACCAAGACCACGGACTTGCACACACACACACACACACACACTCTCACACAACACAACACGTTATTGTGCATTACACGCACACATCTGAATTACGTGGATGCAGAGATGGAAATGGCAGAAGCTTCTCAGTGATGACATATTGTCCATCAGTTGCTATGCTACAAATACAATGAGTGTTACTGTTTGGGGTGACTGCAGCCATTGAAAAGTACTGAACATAATAACGAACAAAAGTCAATAGTCAACAACAAAACAGGCTTCTGTGGGACATTAAAACAGTTTCTTTTTACCTTTGTAGCCTCACTGAAGCACCAAAAGGTCAGTCATCACAAACACATCAGCAGACGAAAACGTTTTTCATATAGTTGGTCGTTGTCGCTACCAAATACAATGAAAATCTGTATAAAATAATACGCAACAAGATATTTGGTATATTTCCATTGGATTTATATTAAGTGTTGCAACAAGTGGATGATAGATAGATAGATAGATAGATAGATAGATAGATAGATAGATAGATAGATAGATAGATAGATAGATAGATAGATAGATAGATAGATAGATAGATAGATAGATAGATAGATAGATAGCATACTCTTATGTCTAATGCACAATAAATGCTTTTGAAACTGTATTATGTTAAACAAACTTTTTGACCTCTCCCTAAATATATTCAATAATAAGACAGTGGGGAGTAAGAGAAAAGGGGGAAGAAGAGTCCAGCTGTCTTTTATGTCATTCCTCAGAGGGCTCACGGGACAGCACAGTTAACAACACGCAGGATGGACACAGATGCTGCTCGGTAAAAGAGAGTACATCTTCAGTTTACAGCTTAATGGTTTTCTTTTCTCTTGAATGAGTGTGTGTGTGTGTGTGTGTGTGTGTGTGTACAGTGCCAAGTAAAATGCTCCTGAGGCCAACGACCCACTTAAAGATGTGACCTCCCTTCTCACTATAGGACACTGGCACCCCTTTGATGTTTCTTACTTCGCTCCATTTCTGGAGAAACTCCCGGACCACAGAAAATGGACAATCCGGCAACACACAGCCTGCACAAGAATTCAAATTCTCAGGGCGTCTCGGGGGATTACAGAGAATTACAGGACAAATATGAAATCTGTCCTAGAACTTTCTTCTTTCTGTGCCAGAGCACAAATAGCTTTATCATTCATTCAAGTTGTTTTTTTTCCACCCTTCATCCACGTTGAAATTCTAACCTAAATATCAGATGAACAACTCTGAATAAGTGTAACACTGCAGGTATTCATCAAGTTATGTGTCACGCTTATACAGTGGCGTATGAGTAACAGCAAATGACAGCCTCCTGCTTCATGTTTGGGAGACACCCGGTCCCTCTGAGAGCTAGCTGAGAGTAGCCACACTGCTGGAGAGGGTAAAAAAATCAAACATGTTGAATTGGGTCCCATTGGTGTAAAGCTATCTGGAGACTGAAGCGTTCAGAAGAAGAATAACCCACTTCAGTCCCGAAAGAGAAACCCTCTGTAGAGAACATTTTCCAGTTTGGGGGATATAATTCATTACAGACTAATGCCTAATAAAACATACTTATTCAGCCCGTTTCTTCTTAACTGGCCCGCTGAATTTATAATGTAATAGTAATTTATAGATGCTGTTATGGACTGGTTATCATTATGAAGTCCATCATTCACAATGTAATAGGGAGAAGGACTATGAATCACGTATTTCTCCACAGCAGTGTGAGGGCAGTGAGGAGAAATGGGTCTGCAGGACTTTGACCTTGTGACCCGCTCAGGCACCTTGTGACTGAATGACGCTTATTTCTTTAAAAAAAAAAAAAAAACTCCACCCTCTGTCTTAATTCACTTCAGCAACAGCAAAAACCCTCATTTTTTATTTATTTCCAACAAGCAAAAAAGAAAAGTGATCCCTTGGCAAACAACACCACCGGACATTGTTACGTAATGTGCAAAGGCTCTGGCTGGAGTCTTGTTTTCTTACCTACTGACATGATTCAGAGTGCTGATTCACACCAATTTCAATCTGACGACAAAGGCAGACACCAGAAAAAAAATAGATTTAAAGAAATAAAGTTTGTGCATCAAAGTTTCAAAGGGGCGTTCCACCAATTTTGTCCAGAGGGTTATCTCTTGGAGACTATTAACAGAAAGTAACAGTAAGTGAATAGATTATTCTTGGACATGGACATCTACCAGGGAGGGAAGGTCAAATGAAAAGAGGATATTGGTTGCATTATGGGAAATGTAGGATCCAGTGTCTGCACAGCTTGACCTACGTTGGGGACAAAAAGTCAAGATATCTCTGCTCTCTGCTGCTCCAATTTTAGCCATTCTTTTTTTTTTTTTTTTTTTTTATCTGTCTCTTGTGAGTGCATCAACATTATGGCAAAGCAATACTAACTCACTAAAGTAGCCCTTTAGCATACCCACCGTTCATAATAGGCAGCTTGTTCTGATATCTCTCCCAAAGGTGTGCTATCATTAACACATCTACTAAAGAACCAGAAAAACTCTTTAAGGGAGTCACAACCTGTTACTGTGGCGTTTGACCCGCGCAGATGGTTGGCTCAGTGTCGAGACAATATCGTATTAAATCATAATAAACCTTTCTGAATTTAAAAACTTGGGCGACTGAGACGAAAGCACGCCTTCGCTGCTGTCTGTGAGCCTGGACAAAATGTACAGCAGGTCATCCTCTGCATGAGCAAGTCACCCTCTGACATCACATATGACTGCCTATAGGTCAGAGCTTATGGCGAGGCACTGTGCCTCTTGATGACAGATAAAAATGACAATAACAGATGGGATTATTACACAACCAGCGTCTGCCCCGAAGCACCACCCCCCTTCCTCCTCCTCTTCTTTTGCAGTGCCAAACAGGGAAGAAACGGGATTGCTTTTTTTTCATCTTTTTCTCTGGATCTTGTCCTCTGAATGAACCACACCATCACAGCCGCTCTCTCCTCCAGTTTTGCGGCGTTTTGCGAGGACACTTGTTAACAAGCTGTTGCTACGCAGTCACTGAGGAGGAGGAGGAGGAGGAGGGAGGATGGATGGATGAAGGAGGTCGGCTTTCAGCCTGATGTGGAGCTCTCTGCCTCGGCGGAGGGGAAACCTGATGATGCACCCTGCTAAATATCTGTTCACTGGACACAAGCCCACATCGGCAATGCGGGTTTTGGGAGGCATGAGAGTGACCTCAGCCTGCCCACACACACACACTCCTGCACTCCTGAGCGAAATCCTGTGTTTCTGCAGCATGCTGCTCATCACTGAGCCTTACTGACCTCTGGCAGAGCCCGTAGGCTACTTAGTCTTATTAAATAACCACAATGTTTACCCTGATGTCACATGATGGCACCCATACTGGTGTGAAATGTCAAAACGCTGCTTTTAACTTGCAGATCCATGTGTTTGGACTCTACAGATTAAATAAGAGCAGGCCTACAGGACGTATACTGGGGATGCGATGGTAAATTAAAGCAATTTTTAAAGCGTCCCTTGTATAGAATATCCACATTTATTAAAAAAAAAAAAAAAAAATCTCACACTTCCATTTGAATCATTGCAAAGGAGAAGAGGTCCGTCCAGGGCATCATCAGCACGCTATCTCAGGGAGTGGCACGTTTAATAGGCTCCGTGTTCGCAGTCACCTCCACCTCCACGCACGTCCCGCACAGACGGGAGCTTTGACGGTGGTGGAGGTGGAGGTGGTGGAGAGAGGAGGAGGGAGGGGGGCAAAGCCTGCAGTCCGCCTTTTAGAAATCCCGCAGATAAAAACACACACACACACATACACACAATCGTTTCTATTACGTAAACGGCATCTTACCTCTGTGTGTGCGGCGCCTTCTCCTCCTCGCAGCGTAGAATCAACAACTGGCTCCTCCCCTTGAGGACCAAACAGCAGCACAGAAATCACCTCCTCCTCCTCCTCCTTCCTCCACCTCCTCCTCTTCCTCTTCCTCAGTGCTGCAGAGAGGGGCGGGTACGGCGGGTCCGGGTCCGGGGGATCCGACGGCGCTGGAGAGGAGAGGAGAGGAGATGGACGTCCCGCCCCGCCGGCGCACGGCTGCAGACTGACTCCTCAGAGGGGAGGCACACTGCGGTGACACGGACCAATGAGGATGACGCAAATGATTCAGAAATGCTTAATCCCATAAAAAAAAGAAGACATGAAATGAATAGAAAAAAATAAACAAATGTTTTTGTGTCTCACATGTTTTGCACATCCACAGCCAACAGTATTACCTGTATTGTACTGTACATCTCTGTTTAGTTATAGATTTTATTTTAGCTGTATAATTTATATTTAGGTCTATATTTTATTTTATTTTACTTTTACTTTAGTACTATACTTTACTACTTTAATACTTTAGTATTATTTATTTTTGTCTTTATATATATATATATATATATTTTTTGCTTGTGTGGATTTTCTTTCTAAATATTTCTCAGCTTTGTTATAAGCATTGTATGTTTTAATAAAAACATGCAATTGTTGTGCACATAACCATAAAATATTGAATCTTGAGTCTTATATCCTGATTTTTTTCAGTGCGCACACGTATAGAGTCTGGTTATAGATTTTGTCCCCAAGTCAGCCAAACAAGACCACCTTTTAATATTAATGCTCACAAGAGTGGTGCTGATAAATGCCAGTGAAATCAACCCTGGGGAAACCTCAGAGGCACTGGTATACTTCATGTTATATTCTATTTTTCATTATTTTGTTTAGGATTTTCTTTATTTTTCTATTTTTCTGCTTTCTATGTTTATATTTTACATTATACATTATATTTTACACATGTATGACACACATCAAAGGTATGAGGGCTTTATAAATACCCAGTGGCACTTTTTAGGAGGACACTCTATATATGTTTCAGCCTAGTTTGAAGTCCCAGTTAAGTCTAAAGACCTCTTGATGCACAGAGTGGTTTCTGCACTTTAAGTGTACAGGGATCTTACAGTGCTTTGTGTTGTCCCTAATGTACTGTGTGATTGTATGTATTACGTATGTAATTATAACGTACAAGCAAAATATTTTAATTTATCGGACTTCTGTGGATTCGCAGTGAAGAGAAATCAGTTTATTTTAAGTCTTTGCAACTTCTGATTCTTTGCAAGATGCAGATAATCATCTAACAGTTTACAAGAAGAGAGCAAAATGATGCAACAATTGCCTCTTTGCACGTTTTTTTATTTAGTGTAAAAATTTTGCAACATGGGAGATATATTTTAAACACATTGTGTATTTATTAAGTTGGATTATATATATGAGCCTATAGTTTAGGCTTTGAATGGCATTAGTTGAAGAAGAAGAAGAAGAAGAAGTAGTAGTAGAAGAAGAAACTACAAATCCAATGATTCAATGAGATATAGAAACCGGAAATTATTTTCGGAAACGGAAACACCTCACTGAACGGAAGAGGGATGTATACAATAGAGTCAAGATGAACCCCGCCAGCAACAATGACACATCCGGTATGTACCCCAGGCCTTCAGAATAAAAGTCAAGAATGTAAACTATTTTAAAATGGTGTTGGTAATGGTAATGGTAAAATACTGAAATTTTGTAACCAGTAATCACACCAGTTGAACAGAAAGTGGCTAAAGTGGTTAAACTGGTTAAAATTGGTTAAAGTGTTAAAGTGGTTAATGTGAATACTCTTATGTCCTGTAAAGTGCATGTTACTGCCGGAGCCCTGGTCCTCTTTGTTCTCTCCAGTCCCTTGCAGGTTCCTCACTGATTCTGGTTGTGGTCCAGGGTCCACCTGGTGGGGACATGATCTGTGTCTGTGTTGTGGAGAGAAGGTCGAGTGGCCCAGAGCTCCATATGAGGACATCTAGGGATGCACCTGAACTCACAGACTCATTTCCATTACTACTACTTGATACCTCATAATGAACTAAACCCATGAACTAAGCTTGTGTAAATCCCTATATGATTGATGATGTTCTCTGTACATGTGGCATCTATTGCACGTCTGTCCGTCCCAGGGAGAGGGATCCCTCATCTGTGGCTCTTCCTCAGGTTTCTTCTTTTTCCCCAAAAAGTTTTTTTTTTAGGTTTTGTGTCACAACTGTGGGTGTCACAACTGTACAGACAGACTGTAAAGCCCTCTGAGGCCAACGATGTTTGTGATTATGGGCTTTAAAAGAAAAAAAAAAAAATTTGGGACTGTATCACGTGTTGCCCCCCATGGAGAAAGAGGCTGGAGGTAACGATGAAGGCGACACGGAAAGAAGCTTCAGAGCTGGGGAAGAAAGAGATGCCAAGGAAGTATAACAAACTGTTCATACCTGAGATACTGGAGACTGCCAAGCAAAGGCTCACAGCTCTGGCTACCTGACTGAAGAGATATGCAGGAGAAGCAGAAGTCAGGAGAATAAATCAGATGTTGTCCATCGAACCATCCAAAATGAACATCTGAGAAAAGGTGTCAGGTATGAAGGCATGAAAAGCTCAGTGATCCACACCTACTATCTAAAGAAACTAACTGCGATCCATGAATGCCTGGCAGCACAGATGAACCAAATGCTGATGGATGGAACCGACCCAGAGCGGTGAACCCAAGGGCAGACGGTCCTTATCGTGAAGGACCCCCCATCCAACTGTTTACCTAATAATTTGATTCTGTACAACATGGGGGCTCCCATCAGGCATCATAGCAGCTAAGAAAGGTACATGGCCAAATACATGAGCAGGGCCCAGAAAGTAATTGGTAGCAATACCAGCACCAGCTACTACCTAACAGAGAAGTCAAGACTACAAGACCAGACAGACCAACCGGTGCAACACCTGGACTGACCACAAGAAAGCCTACGACTTAATGTCACACATGGATACTCAAATGCTTAGAAGTGTACAACATCAACAGGATACTAGAGGCTTTCATCAATAACTCAATGGGGCTATGGAAGACAACTCTGGAGGCCAACTCAAACTCAGCTCCACAAGTAACCATGAAGTGTGACATATAGCAATGTGATGCACTATCGCTGCTGCTGTTCTGCATAGGCCTCAGTCAGATCATCTCAAATATAAATCTCCTTATACAGTGTAAAGTTGATTTACCATGTTCCTCTTCTCACACATACACATTAAAAGGGACACTGCATAAATAAAATACCAGTCACTCTTAACTGCATAAACTGAATCATCCGAGTCACAGGCCAGTTTTGGTGCAGGTGTGGCTTTTATTCTGAAAGGCCGGCGCCGGATGTGCGGTTGTTGTTGTCGCCGCTGGATCTGAGGCGAATCAGAAAATCAATTAAGTTATGAAAAATACCATTAATTGCCTTTCTTTGTCACCGCAGCCCATGAAGAAATGGCGGATCTCCAGACGTCGCGCCTTTGAGGGGGAACACTTGACATCAGATGGCGCCTTCACCGACGACAAAGCTCAGCTCAGCCGACAGGACCGTTTGCGTTTTTTAGGTGAGTTAGCTTCGCGGCTAATCGGCTAATTTAGCTGCGGGGGTAATGTGTTTATCCTGACTGAAGATGGGGCTTATCAATCATTACTGCGAGCCGAGGAGGACGCGTTTTGTTCGGCCACTCATTAGGTTTCCTACCATCACCGCCCCCCCCACACAAACACACACCCCAACAACATTTCTGACATTACTCGCTGTGACAACATTAGCTATCTGCATGCTACACGAGAGGACGTGTTTTAGTCCAAATTGCTCTTTGACTCGGTTGATTGCTCTCTGTCGGGTTGCAGCAGCACAGCTGATGTGTGGGCCATTTTGCTACAGTGCTTTGATGGCTTTCTGCTCGATAGAGGGGTTTTTGTGATTTTTTAATTTTTTATTTACCCCAGATTAACTTCAGGTAATACACTCAAATGAGTCTACTACTATCACTATTGTTTGATGTGTGTGTGGGATCTCTTCATTGACCTCATTAAGATATGATAGATTTGCTGAAAATGACACATGCAATAAGACTAACTAATAGTTTATGTTCATGTGTTTATAGTAGTTATAATGAGGGGTTTGGGTTTAATTGATCTATGCAACAGTAGGATTACTAATATAGCTGTTATATACAGTGTGTAGTAAATTAATCGATTAGCTGTCAACTATTAAATTAATTGTTAACCACTTTGATGATCGATGGCAGTATTAGTACTTGTTTTGATGACACCATCACTGTTTGCTGCAGACTTGTCATCCTGTTGCTCAGCTCAAGGAGTGAATTTGGTCAAATTAAGTTACAGCTAAGCTCAAACATGTTTGTAGCTGCGGGAACACGTTGATGAGTTGGTTGGTTTATCATCAGAAAATAAATTAGTACTTATTTTAATCATCAGTTTATTAGATTAGATTTTTCTAAGCAAAAGTGTTCTGAGTTTCTCATATGTGAATGTTTGTTTTTCGTACTTTTCCATGATGATAACTTGTCTGTCTGTGTGGAGTGTTGGACTGCTGGTGAGACAAAATGTGCAATATGTCACATAATTGCATACTAATTTCTCTCTTTCATTTGTAGAAATACTGAAGAATATCTTCCAAACACAAGATGATGAGCTGATGGTTGTGGAAGTCTGCAAGAAGACGCTGCAAAAAAGAGAGAGGCTGACTGGAAGATGCCAAGAAAAAAACAACAGAATCCACAGCCAGTCAAGTGTAGGTATTCTGAGAGACTTGTTTTAACGCCGAAAAGTTAATACTGAGCTGAGCGACGTGCCAGAAAAAATTTCTAACATCTTTATTTTAACATCGTACAGAAACTGTGGCTTGACAGTTGAAATCCCCGTGATTATTGGCCAGGTCATTTACAACGTGTGTCCTCTTTCTCTGCTCACATCTGGACGCCAGGCGCTGCTGGTGGAGTCCTGGAAATGTTTCACATCAATCACACTGACCCACAGCACTGTAACTAGCAATGTATTTCACTCTATTGTCACAGGCTTTGTTCATTAGAGCAAATGTGGAATGTGCACATTGCAAGTTGCTCATACAATTTATAAACTTTGAACTGTACAGACATGATGTTTGGAGCTATTTTCTGAGCTCTAAAAGTAGAAACATTTAGAGATTTAGATTTCAGTGTATTTTATGTAGTGTGGACTTATATCATGTATGTGATTAGCTACTCCTTTATCCATATTTTAAACTGTTTGTGTGCACAGTCACATGCATGCAAACAAAATGTAGCCTTAAAGTAGAAGTAGATAACTTATTTTTAGTCATATTTGTGAAAACTGTCACTTTGTCCTGACAGCAGTACATGAGACAGATGATCCATGAAAAAAAAAAAAATCAGACCCTCTCTCTTCTACCTGCTGCCTCTAAGGCCATTTGACAAGAAACCAGAGCGGCCAGGTCAAAACATCCAATCAGATCAGAGTATCTGACAGAGCCTCAATGCCTGCTCCTGCGCAGGCTCCTCTCCACGACACATACACGCTAACTCAGAGTGGATGTAACAGCAGGTAAACAACAACTGCAGCAACAACTGAACCAAGCAATGAGAAAACAACAGTTTACACAAAAGATAAGTAAACAGAAGAGAAGCAATGAGGAAAAGCAAAATTAAAAAGAGAGAATTAGACAGAGCAACGCTGTGGGAGGGGCTTTGAAAGTGAGTTAGTGTGCATAGAGAGAGGGGAAGGCAGCTGGAAACTACACTCACTCTAATTTTCAAAATAAGACCATCTCTCCTAATCTTACCAAGTGTCACTTTAACAAATTTCTTTCATTACCTTTCAGTATGGCTTGATATTAATGTTGCAGAAGGATAGTATCTTCACTCTCTAAATGTAATCGATACATCAGCTAAAGAGAAACTCTCACTACGTCTCTTATTGATGTTTTATCATCAGTTATGCATAGAAAAGGACTGGAACCGGTGATTTTGATACCACAAGTATCTCAGTGGTGGTCAGTAGGTAATATCAACACCATAAATTCACCACCAATGGAATTCTGGAAACCTGATCAATTTATTGATAGCCATCTATTAATCTATTTTTTGAGACGCTGTTCTGGGCAAAAAGTCTTGGTAGATCATTGTCATTGTGTCAAGCACTAAATCAACCAGTAGATGGTAGCACGGTGCTGTTTCTTAAGGACTGGCATCACGCCCTTGAATCAGCCTGCCAGTAGTTTTGAGAAAAGCGACAGCTGTGTGATGGTTGTTTGGATGCCACCATGCTTGAGGGACCAAGTCAGGATTTCAGGCATCATTAGCTGTAACTGCAGTAACGGGGCTCCATCTGTCAACTGTTGGCAGTTCATTTCTTGTTCATAAAGTGCTGTTTGTTCACTGTAGGGTAGTAAATTAAATTTTCGTCCTACATTATGTAGAACTTTTTGCTTTTAAAGTTACTTTTAAAACAAACTGTAGCAGAACTAAAAGGATTATCACCAGCAGAGATACAGACTAGTTACTGATGATCCTGTTAATTGCATTTTCATACTCCCCACATTTGTATGCCCGATTAATCTGTTTTCATTCAATTATGATTCTGTACAATTTCAATAGACGACAGTGGAAAAAAGGGATGCTAAAAGCTATTGTTGTTTTGATTTTATCAGGAAAATGTGATTTATTTTTTGCACAATTGCATATTTCATACAGCTTCTTAAAATCCTCAAAACAAATATGTATACTGAAAAAGTGACGGTTTGAAGGTTAAAGGTAAGACAGCATTCTCAATACCATCAGCCTCATTTCGCCAAGCGTCATGTTCATAATGAGTCATTCAGATGTAATAATTTGCTTGATTTCAGACTAAGACATCAAGACGCAGTACATAAAAAATGATTTGATGATGATTATAACTATTGACATTTCTTTAGAGGCAGTAAAAGTTATTTGCCTACATTATTTCTCCATCAGGCTGCCAATGATTGATAATGTGAAGTGTGGAGTGTTTCTGAAATGTTGCTTTCTGCTTTATTTGTCAGTCCCTCGATGGTTTGCCAATAACAGTGAAATATTCATGCAGACAGATTAAATCGGAACCCTTCAGTGAAATGATGTTAGTCACCAAACTGTCGATTACCTCCTCTCTGTGATGCAGTGGATTCTGAAGATGGTGTAGCCATTGAAGCTCCAGGAAACCTCAACTTAGACACAGACTTCCTTCTGGGACAAGACCTCGAGTTTGGTGATCCTGATCATGACAGCAAGATACTAGGCCTGGAAAAGTTCTCAGGTTTGTAATCACAATTTCTGCAAAATCCTGGCAGCTTAATTATATATTTTTTATTTTTTGTTTCTCCCAGCAGTATTTAAAACGGATAAGCTGATCAAAAATGACAGTTGTCTTATTTTGTACTTGCAGTTCTGATGAGCAATTGTGGTCACGGCTTAGTTGCACCAAAATACATTTGCAACTCTTGTGATCGAGTTGTGTCTCGCCAGTTGAAGGCTTTTAATGTGAAGCAGCAGCAGAGGGAAATGTGAGATTTGAATAAGCAGTAAATAGCTACAGTATACACAAACTACAATATAGAGAGGAAATTACAGAATCGAAATACATTGAATGGCTGTTGCAGAAAAATTGGTATCAGAAATGGGTTTAAAAATTTAAGGATTATATCTTTTAAAGGTGTTGTGTTATTGATGTCTGCCTGTCAGCCTGTCTGTCTTTATACTTTGTCTGTCTGTACACTTTTACGCAAGTGTTTCTCTTTTAGTGTCTCACTGTTTTCAGATATTGCACGTTCACCTTCCTGCTTGTGTTCGCTCTCTATCAGTATATTTCAGAGACATCTTATCCCACATGTGGCAAATGTGCCTATTGATTTTAGTGTAAAGAGACTGGGATGATCACACAGCCCGGTCATTATAGTGCATTTCAATTCACTCCGCTGTTTGAACTACGTTTGCTTGGTGAAAGGACGACAGTATCATTATGTCTTGTAGAAACCCTCATTTTCGCTCTCTATTATTGTCATGAAAACACAGGGTGATTCGGTGATGTAACTCATTTAAATGGTTTCACTGCTAACGCTAAGGAAAAAGTAGCGGTGTCTTCATTTGTAAAGCGGCCGCACTACAAAGAGGACTCTGTAGGTTTTTTTTTTTTTTACAGTTTACAGTTTGCCTCCCAGTGATGAAGTGTTGCCCCCGTGTGCGACAGTGAGAGAAATGGAACCACCAGCTCGTATTTCCCAGCATGGCTCTTTGTCAGAGGGAGTGATCTGAAAAATGGAAAAGTAGAGAAAGGAGCTGAGACACCATTATTATATAATGGTCATAAAAATAGGACCATTACCATCAAGGACACCATTATAAGAGGGCATTTCATTATCATCATCATCATCATCATCATCATCATCTGCCTCTGCTCCCACTACCCCACCACCATTATCGTTTCCCCCTCATCATCATCATCATCATCATCATCTACCCTCATCATCATTATCATCATCATCAGCAGCAGCAGCAGCAGCTTCACCATTATAGTCATCATCATTATCATTAGGCTCAGTAATCATCTGCGAGGGGGTTCCATGGGGCAGGATAAAAGGGCAGCCTCGACTCTCGCCTTCCTCCTTCCTCACATCCTGCCTCGGCTGTGGAGGAAGGTGGTTTTCGCTCTGTGGAGGAAGGTGGGTTTTCCTCTTGCTCATTCGCCCTCCAAAGCTCGGAGTTGGGCAGCATCCGTGTGTCTGGAAACCTCAAAGCATTTGCTCCTACCTTCTGGAAAAAGCGTCTTTCGCTTTTTTTTTTTTTTTGGTCTTTTAATCGTCTAACTAAACCGCTAAACCTCAGTTGACCTTGCAGGTACTACTGTGAGTATGAAATGTTTCTCTGAAATTCACTTTTTCTGCTCAATGATTCTCTCTGAAGTTATCTCACTTGATGTGGTGGAAATGGAGGGGCAGGGTGTCACTGGTTGTTTTAATTTTTTTATTTATAAGACTGTGATGAGTCATTGATGAGTATTAGAAGATACTGCTTGAATTGGATGTGTGCTTCCAGGTGTCACACTTTCCTCATCGTAAAAAAAGTCAGACTTCAGTTCAGTAGTACAGAAGTCCGTGGTGTCTCAGTGGAGTTTGTTTTTTTATGTCACTTATAGCTATCATTATTTCAGGATGCTCCTTTTTTTAAAAAAACTTTGTTTATATGTCACCGCAGCAGGTTCTTTCATTTCGTGTCACTTTTCTATGGGGGTGTCTCCACTCCCCACCCCTGGTACACTGTTTCGAGTCAGTGTACAATAAACAAAGGTGTGCTGGAGTCACATTTAATTATAGAGAGTTTAGTACTGAATTATTTCAGTTTATACACAATGTACTGTATACGTTTTCTTTATGTATTTTCGTATTCATATCATTTTGGACCTGCATGCATTTGTGCTTAGCATCTGTTATAGTTTGGTACATGTTCTCTTATACAGTATATCAATAGAGATGTCTGTGATATCGCTGATGTTGTTTGTGTAACTGGCTATGTTTGTTGTCTTTCTGTGTTTATTTCTTCTGCTGTACTCAGGCTTCTCTTGCTCAAGAAATCTCGATCTCAACGACGTTGCATGATCAGATAAAGGCTATATACAATGCGATACAGAATAAGTCATTCCAGATAGAGAGACGGAGAAAGGACAGTTGCAAATGTAAACCTTGACGTGAAACGTCGAGTTTGTCGAGCTCTTTAGTAACATTCGGAGTGGATTGTGAAAGTCTTTGTGCTGTAAACGTGTGGTGTTTAGTAACTTCTTTCTCTGTTTGTCTTCCCTGTCCAGAAGTAGCTGCTGAGATCGGTTTCTCTGTGTACCCTCTGGGTGATGAGGAGAGCCCTGCCTACAGCCAGCTTAGCATGGAAAGTGAAACGGACAACTCACACGGCACAACCGACAATGGTAGGGAAGACGAGGCCCCGGCGGCTCAGCCCGAGCCCAATTTTCCTTCGTACCTGTCCTGCAGGGGCTGCGGTCAGCTCCGTGATGAACCTCTGGGACCTGGCATAGACCTCGTTGGCCCGTACTGCCTCAGGTGCTGCAAAGCCTCCAGGGAAGTCAAAAGCACGGACTTCTGCTCACCCTTTGGGAGCGTCGGCGGGATTCGCTCGGGTCCCCATATGCAGCTCGAAGGCGAAGGGGTGGGAAACGGGATGGGTGATAAAGCACTAACAGCTGAGGACAAATTGCCCAAACTGCACTCGTGTCACCTCTGTGGCTTCTCCTCGCGTTACGCCAACCACGTGAAGCGTCACATGAAGACACACAACGGGGAGAAGCCCTTTAACTGCCCCCCCTTGTGCACTTACGCCTCAGCCCAGCTGGTGAACCTGCAGAGACACCTGCGCATTCACACTGGCGAAAAACCGTACAAATGTGACAGCTGCACTTTTGCCTGCAGTTCCCTTGGCAACCTCAAGAGGCACCAGCGCATGCATGTGCCCTCTGTGGGGGCGGGACAGGACACCCCGCCGCGACCCGTCGGTGGCCAAAACAGCCTGAAGAGGCACGTTACTGCGCAAAGACCCAGTGAGGATGCGTCTGCTTCAGCCAAGGGTGCGTACCACTTCTTTTAGTCATCATTTTATCACATTGTGACTCATAGGTATAGTTAATGACTCACTCTCATTGTTTTCTGTGAAGTTTCAGAAGTTGCGAGGCCGACTTCAAACCTGAGTCACCAGAACAGTGATTACCTATCAGCCTTTGACGGCTTAAAGGGGGCGTCTCCACCCCCAATCCCAGCGTCTAACCCAGCTCCTGGCCACCAGCCTCCACCTCTGCTGGAGACCACAGGTAGCGGTGGCAGCAGAGCGACCAGAGGGGGCGCAGTAGCAGACGCCGCAACGCTCCCCCCTTCACTTTTCCCTTTCACTTGCCGGTTGTGTGGCATTGTCCTGGAGGACGAGGACGGCTCCTCGGCTCAGATTTGTGCCAAGTGTACCCTTGAAATGCTGACTAAAGACTCCTCTTCGTCTCCCAACAGCCCCGGTGAGCGCAGCGACAAGGTGTACACCTGCGCCGCCTGCCCTTTCCTCACTCACTACCCCAACCACTTGGCACGCCACATGAAAACTCACAGCGGCGAGAAACCATACAAGTGCCCACAGTGCGACTATGCCTCAGCGCACTTCGACAACCTCAAGCGCCACCACAGAGTGCACACAGGCGAGAAACCCTACAAGTGCCATTTGTGCGATTACGCCTGCGGGAACCTGGCCAACCTGAAGCGCCACCAGCGGGTGCACTCGGGCGCCAAGCCCTTCCAGTGCGCCGTGTAGCAGCTACAGCTGCAACCAGAGCATGAACCTGAACTGCTGAAGACACATGCTCCGGCACACAGGAGAGAAGCCGTACAAATGTCAGGAGTGCGGCTACACCACCGGCCACTGGGACAATTACAAGAGACATCAGAAGAAACACGGCCTGGCCACAGACGGCTGGGTCAAAGTCCCGATGACAGGCAACAGTCGAGAGGAGGATGTAAGGAAAGGGATGGGAGTTGGTGGTCAGACTCACAGAAAAGAAACAGGGGTCGATATGCAGTATATGTCGAGGGAGGGAGGTCAGACAATACACTCATGCTACAAACTTGAGATTGTATAAAATATAACTCAGCAAATCTAAGCTACCAGCAATTTGTTTTTTGTTTTTTTGTTGTTTTTCACAGAGCCTTTATATTGTTTTAGTGTGTATCAGTCTATTTAGTGTTTCGTCAGATGTCTTCAGAGGCTGCTAATTGTTTATTTGTAGAATCTCGCACAATTATGAAAACCAGTTGTTCTCAGTATGTTGGTCCCTTTTTGGATTGAGTAAGGTGGATGAGTCTGAGAGTTTGCTCTGTGTTTGTGTCATGACGAATAGACTGTCCTATCTGTGGATGTCCTTTGACTGTCTCATTCTGTATGTCATGCCACTCTACAACATTTTCCTTTCATATTACAACACATATGTGGTTCTTCATTGGAGGACAGAGAAACCTACCAAATACTTCTCAGTACATGGAACTCGTGCACATTTTATGCCAGAACTATTGAGCTGCATTGTGTAGTTTATATAAAGTTTTTTTTTGTTTGTTTTTTTTTAATACAGGACAATTGCTATTTTTTCTCTAGGTATCACAACTTTAGGTCAAACCTTTTTTTTTTGTACCAAACATAATGAAATGACTTGAATGTTTCCTGTCCTCCTCTTACATTTACCTGACGTACCTTTGCATCATGACATCGTTTTGATAAAGAAGTTTTACTCACTTCGTAACGCTAAGTATGTTCTGAGACTACACAGTGCAGCTTTAAGTGAAGACGGGCCTTTGTTAGGGCCAATAATGTGCTTTGTTTGCATCTGAGCGCAAAGTCTGGTGATGGCATGCCTTCAGATTGATTTACTAATGTATGTACTACTAGCAAAGTGCTATTTAATAGTACTGGAATTGTTTTTGGCCTGATGAACTATATTGATTTATTAGGTTGTTTTAACCTAACTAAATAATCTCCAGCGTCTTGAACTGTATTGTCTTACCCCTCAGGATTATAAAAGTGAGATTTGGAAGACTAAAATCTGTCAACAAATTTATTTCTAGTTATTTTAACACTAAAAGCGCATGCTCAAGCATTCTGACTTTTGACTTGGTTGTATGGTTGAAGAAAAAGCACAATTATACACACACTGTTGCATTTGAAAGCTGTGGATGGGAAGAAAAAGCATTGGTGCATGTTGTTTCATTTTCTTTCACAACAAACTTGCTACGTATCATCAATCTTAAAATTCCTAGAATTAAAATTTGTTTTATTTTGGGTAATTCCTAATGGAGACTGTTTAATCACCCTCCGTTTGATTACTGTTTACTATTGACTGTGAAATTAGCCCATTCTTGTGTTTTTTTTACTTGAAAAAAAAGTGACACTATTAGTAAGCATGTGAGTGTGTAATAGTCGTTTTATTTTTCTAATGTGGCTGTAACACACTGCTAGAAGTGCATACTTTAATATATAAATTGTTTTTTTTTTGTTTTTTTTTTTAATGTGTGATGTGTCATTTAATAACCATGGGAAAAGATATAAGGGACTGTGTTTTAAGTTTACTCTTTTTCAATTACTATTATATGCAAGTGAGATATTTTTCAGGTTGCCAACTTACCATGACACAATGGAGCATTGAAAGCATCGATTAGTACTGACATCCCCCAAGTGTCCATTTTTGTCTTTATGCAGTGTCTCATAAATGCCTTAAGTGAGGATTTTTTCAAATAAACACATGGAATTCATTTCATTGAATGTCAGATGACAGGCTAGATCTAATTTTTTCTCAAATCTCTGTGTGGCATTTTCTAGTAGTATAGAAGATTTTAGACATGCACAGTATGGCTGGTCAATCTACCACTTTGGTGAAATATTTGAACGTCTACTAGATGGATTTTGATGATATTTTTAACAGACATATAAGATCCTAAATGAGTGAATATTCCTTCCAAACCCACCATGAGGTTGACATCTGTGATTGTGAGTAAGGTATTCCAATTACTATTGGATGGATTACTATAAAATCTGGTGTAAACATTCATGTCCACCACAGGGATGCAGACAGGATGAATTCTCATTACTTTTTCATCATGTGCCGTCATCAGGTCAGATTTTTTCTTTGTCCAACAATTTTGTTTTTGACCAAATACCTGCACACTAATGACATTTCCATGAGGCTCTGCTTTACTGTGAATTAAGTAGCAATTGTTCGCACTCTAACACGTTACACTAAGATGGCGAACATTACACTTGCGAAACATTGTCATTGTGAGTCTGCTGATGTTAGCATTTTACTCAATGCACCACTGCGACTAAATACCAGTGGTAGACTGTAGCTAAGTATATTAATTCAAGTATTGTGTTTATGTACACATTTAAGGTAATAGTACTTTACTTAAATATTTCCATTTTATATAAATTTATGCTTATAGTCCACTACTCAGAGGGAAATATTGTAGTTTTTACTCGACTAAATTTGTCAAACAGATATAAGAAACAAGAAATTGCTTCAGAAAGTCAAAGTTATATTGGAGGTCATTTTGAAACTGTAATGTGATTACATAGTTTGTCTACCAGAGAGCATTGACAGGTTTTATTTTTCCAACTGTAAAGTTTCTGAACCTTATTTATGTAAAAAAGGTATAAATAGATAAAGAATGAATGCTGTTTATTAGATGAGTTTTCTCCCTAAGATTCATAAGCATTATATAAACCCATTCACTTGGTTGTGCTACACTGAGTAGGTTTGTTAGCATTTGACATGTCTGCTAAAGAACACTTGGTAATGAACTGATGACTGCAGAAGAGCAGTGACAGACCACACAGAACCACAGGCTCATCTAATTTTAGAGTTTATTTTAGCATCATGACAGTTGTCACTGACCTTACCACTAAAATCAAAAATAAAAAGTAGTGGAATCAATCAAGTCAATACAATCTTCATGAGTGATGCTGATGATAAATGCACTTTATAGTGAGATTTGGCACCTATACATTTATTAACATCCAGGACCTTGCAACTTCCATTTATTCAGTATAGACAGTAATGGAGAAAAAAAAAAAGGAATGGGGTCCACACCTCTGTACTGTAAATGCAACTGAAGACAGAAGAAGAAGCACAGCAGTGAAATAAGACATTTATATTGAGAACATTTCGTTTACAGTTCTGGCTACCAGTGAGAGTAAAGCTGTTGATAGGTTGGCATCGATTTATATTTAGAGGCTTCAAAACACGCTGACAGACGCTAACAGAGATAAAAATGGAATGCAGTGTCTTATAAAACAGCGGGATATGTTCATTTTGTTGCCTGCTCTTCACAAACTTTGTTCACTACAGCAAATGTGATCACATCAGCCACTTCACCAAAGCACCCTTAAATGAAATCCTCTGAGATGATTGGCACGATGCACGTACAAGTTACAATGAACTAAAGCCCCGAAGAGTGTTCCCCACAACACTATCGCTCGCCCAAAAAGAACAAGACAAAGGAAATCAGACGCAAAATTTGTAAACACTTTTCATTTTAACTAAAAAGTCCCCTAAGGATTATGTAAACAATGATAAATGTTAGTCCATTTAAACTTTGTTGTATACAGCTTAGATTACATTTGATCTATTTGATTACAATAAGCTATTGATGATAAAGATATTAGTAAATGTTCAGAATACTTAATTGCATGTGCATAATATAAAAAGTGACATTGTCATAATTTTTTATGTTTATTTTGTGCAAAATGCTTTAGTAAACTATAATTTGGCATTTATGAGAAACCTTTAAAAAATTGGTTTAAAGAAAAAAAAAAAAAAAAAATCACCGATGGATTTAAAGAGCCCCTCGGGGAAAAAAAAATTCTCCACACAATGTTAAGTCATGCTCAAGCTTTCACTCAAACACACATCTCCACCTGTAATACTGTGCAAAATGATGGGTTCAGCAAGTACAAGCAGCTTGGCCAAATCAACCATCTATCAAGTTCTGCAAGATTCTAGGTAACACCGGCTGACACTGACGTTTAATTAGAAATTTCAACCAATGTCTGGTTAAATTATGACCCACGAGGCGAAAAAAAGAAGTAAAAGTTAAGGCATCAGACTAGTTTGAAGGCAGTACGAGTGACTGTGCCTCAAACGTAAGCTGAAACCGCCGCTGGTATCTTGCTAAGATATTAACTGACTTGGCACATGAGTAAGTGTGACACACGGAGGAGCACTAACAGTATAAAAACACGACGTTTTGGTATATAGCCAAGCCAAACATCGATCATCCGTATAAGTGAGCAGTTGCTCTGAATAGTCTACAGTTTTTTTAGATCAACTTCAACACATTCACTGGACTCGGGGGGTCATTTTGAGAAGTATCCACGTCCAGTTCTGCTGTATTATCACTAGTGCCAGGTCTGACTAAACATTTGGCTCTCTGGTCGGGAAGGAACACGCAACCACCGCGGGAGGAATTCCAGGATCTAGCAGGCTGCCTTCATGTACTTTATAATATATTAATTTACTTTGTACCTCATGAATTGAACTGCATTTAAGAACTTATACTGTAGATGAAACAGTAGCCCATGTGAATGAGACAGAAGTAGGAAGCATCCCCTATGTGAGTACCTGTAGCTTTGCATGCCATCTACTGTATGTTGCCACAAGTTTTAAAAACATCTGGTTTCAAACGAATATGATGATTGTAACTAAAATGCAAATCAATATGCGGCTTTTCTTTTTTAAGAGTCTAAACAAAAGAAAGGACACCGTCAAAGATTAAATGAGAGCTTAAGGCAGCGATTTCTCCAGGAAGAAGCTACAATCTTGCAGAATCGGACGCTCGTGCGGTCCGCTCGGCTCGGCTCAGCTCAGCTTGTAATCTTTGTCGTCCCAGTCGCTGACAGTGGAATGATGAGGGGAGGCAAATTGGCAGTTACAGGTCGTCGTCCCCGATTCCCTCGAAAGCGTAATTGCCGTGGAAATCATTGCCACTGATGTCATTTGCAGAGTTGGAAGCGCTGATCCCTCGGAGGGACACCGAGCTCAGCTTGGTCTAAATGAAATAAAGAGCAGCATTTTTTAACTCTGGTCTAATTGATTCTTTAGAATATGTTTAAGGTTCTGGGAATACATTATCATTGCCCATCATTCAGATGCTGCACTATTGTTTTTTAAAACTCAAATTGTTTTAGAAACAATCAACTTCAAAACAGAATGGAAAAAAAAAAAGAAAAATACTCACAGAGAGTTTGACGATTTGTTCACGGTTCGGGTCGGGGGAGTCCTGCAGTCAAAGACAATAGGCAGAGTTCAAATTATCCTTCGTCTGACATCCACACACAAGGTGCAAATTAAAATTCAACTTAGGAGGTACTGTCCCATTTCTCACCAATAGAGGGGGAGATTTCACAGCTTGCTGACTGTCCGGCCGGTGGATGGAGCCGTTGTGTCGTTTCCTCAGCATCTAGAAGGAGACAGAAGTGAAGAATACAATTACTTTTCATTCTGAATGGATCCTGTAAAAATCTGCTTTGCATTTACATGTGTTGTGATTCCAGCACAGATATCCATTGACCTCTGATCTCCACAATCAAAAATAAAAAACAATTAGCTATAGAAAACCAATTAATGTTCAGAAAGATGCTGTAAGTTTGTGTATTTGTGTGTATTTATTAAGTCACATCAAGGGTGGGACAGGTGGGTTGACATCTAAAAAGTAAATGTAAACACAGTCAAAAGGATGCTACTGCATTTATGTGGTATCTGATTATTCTCATCACAAACCTTTTTTATGCTGCCGCCTGACTTCTTAACCATTAATTCATCCACCATAGACTGAAGGCAGATACTCATCATGATAGCCTGAAATTAAAGACTGGCAGTTAATCAAATCTGGAAAAATTAACAGTGTTAAGTACAGTTTTACTCAACAAAAGAAAAAAAAAAAAAGAGACCAAATTCTTCTGACCATAATAATCACAGCGCTTTAACGCTCTACTCAGCTGAATGCTTGCAGCCCCCACACTGACCCCGTCTTCTCACCTGCTGGCTGGTGATGGTGACCCACTGGAGGCGGTCCTTGCTCATGAGATACTCGAAGGCCAGCTCCAGTTTGACCTCGCATTTGGACGAGCTGCAGGGGTTGGTGGTGCCGTTGGCTATCGGGACTTGCTGCAGAGTCGAACAGAAAGACGGAGGGGTTATGTTTCGGTGTTTCCAGCAGGCATCAACATCATCCTCCAAACATGCAGCGCACTGCGAGTGTTATCATCGACCACTTATGATTTATGATCCATTGTCTATTTTCCTTCTTCAGCATTTCTGTTCAATCTGTCCTCTTGTGTTTAAAGTGCAGGAAAAGACCAGATGAGGAGGATATGCCTCCGAGTCTGCTTCATGACTGGAGGGTCATGTAAGCAGCTCAATCATGTTTCCTATCCTGCACCTCTTCTTGTTTAGCTGCCATTTTTGAGCTGCTGTAAAATATGTACAGAATTTCAAACGCCTTTAGGAATATGTGAAGCTCAGAGACTCTCACACACACACACACACACACACACACACACACACACACACACACACACACACACTACCTCCCTAGAGAGGAGCCCTGGTTCCTCTTTAATGGAGCCCGTGCTCTTCACTGAGCCTGTTTCCTCTGAGCCAAAGTCGAGCTGTACCTCACATGCTAACCACACACACAAAGATAACATAAAGACGTAATGCAGACAAAAACAAAAAAAAGTCTGACACACACAGACACGCTAACCCTTTATATATGCTCTTCCAGGTGCAATTTGAGATTTGACTACGAGGGGGGTTGCAGCAGCACTGCACCAAATGAGATGTTTTGAATAGTTTGTTGGGAAGGAAAGCGCTCATTAAAATGACTTTGACCTCTGAGATCGAGCTCAGGAATTAACCACCCTGCTGGACGGCGTGGGGGCTCACTCTGTAATCAGACGAGCAAAGATGCATTTTAATTTTAGACGTGTTGCCATGTGTCCAGAGCTCTGTGCAAATTAACTTTTGGAGGATGGAAAAAGCTTGTCCGAAACGCATAATGCCTGCACCGCTCCGACATTAATGCCATGCAAAGGCGGACCGTTTTCCCCGGCTCCATTCAAATGAGGTCCTGCGTCTGTAAATGTTCATCTTTCAAATTCTTGCCCAAATGATGCGGGTAGAGCTGTGTGTAATGCTTTCCTCAGCTATTCACAGAAGTGAAAATAGAGCGTTGGAGCTGTCTCTTTTAAAGACGACTGATTAGGTGGAGGCAGGAGGAAATGCAGATTTGAGGCAGAACAACTATGTGGCGCATAATGGGTCTGAATTTATGCTGATTCTGGGTGACAATTATAGAGATTTTTTATTCTTTTCTGTTCTGGATTTCTTGACAGCTACTGTTTCAAATGAACAAACAAAGCTGCAATCAGGGAGTTAAATGTGGTCTGTCAATTTGAAAAATGATATTTTCAAAAAGAGCTCCAGTGATTTAGTATTGCACAAAGCTGGAAGGCTTATTAGAAACACAGTGAAAAAGAAATAGTGAAAATCTGTGGGGCTGAAGCTGAGAAATCCTTTGACTTTTACTCTCCAGTATAAATCAAGCTCCAAAACCACTACTACATTTCCCAAAATGCTACTGGATCTGAATAGTCAAACCCCAATGACATCATTCGGGTTATTTTCCCAGACTTTAAAAAGCTCTCCAGAAGCACAGGAGACTTATGAAGCAGTTTTCACAGGCCTCATAAAGAACAAACTGAACTTTAAATCTTAAGTTGGTGAAATATTCCTTGAGAAGTAATTCATTTTGTGTTATTGTTATTTGGACAATCTGCTGTTTTTCCATTCATTTTCCATCTCATCAGTCTGGCAGGAGATCTGTTTTTGCCCTCCTGTGTGGCAACTTGTCTTTTTTTTTTTTTTTTTTTTCCCTACACAAATGCCCAGCTGACTGTGACTGATTGAGTCTTCTGCTTCCAACATTTCCTGGAAAATAAACAAAAAAAAAAAAGGAATATTTTGTGGGGTTTTTTTTGCAGTGACAGTGCAACACGCTGCATTGATTAATCACTGCGAATCGAAGGTTGAGTAAGCCCGATGCATCAATCACTGTCACCTGCCGAGCCCAGTCTGACAGATCCTGACAGCATCTCATGTTTACTGATCAATTCAGTTACTAGGTGACGGCCCAAACTGTAGCCTCATGCGTTAAACATCTGGCCTCTGTTGTGCGAAATAGCACCATCGCTCTCTTTTTCCAAGGTTTCTTCAGTTTCTTATATTGTTAGAGCAGGTGTACACACCCTGCATAGGTGCTTTCCTCTTACTGCAGGCACTCTGGCAAACAGACAATTACCAGTTCTAGTGAAAGGATGCTGCTGGATGTGTGAAGCTGGGGGATCAATGCAGCGCCATCCTTGTGTGGGCTGTGTAATTGGACTGATGAAGACGGACGGTGTGAAGGTCAGCACTTTGAGCGGGCAGCGGGAGTTAAAAAACGAATGCTTGGCAGGACTAAAGACATTTGTTTCTGGTGCAGTGGTGAGAGCAGGTTTGTAAACAGGCGGCTTTGGAAGCTCGGGAGCCCTTGTTGGTTTGCGACAGCCTCGAGCCAAAGCTGCTGCATCTCTATCCTGCCAGCTCACGGTCTCCTAATAACATGGAGGGATTACCAATTTGATTATTTCAGAGCTTCGGCGATAAATGCACACTTGAAGTTGAATTCACTCTTTTCTCTCTCTCTCTCTCTCTCTCACACACACACACACACACACACTTCCACTTACAGAAGATGTGACTCGCCAACACCTCATACGCGTGACCTTGAAGCTCCCTTCCTTCATCTGCTCGTTGGGCAGCTTGACGTGGAAGTTGAGCTCATTGTTGCCGGCGCTGACGATGACTTGGCAGCCCTTCTCGGGAAAGTCTGTGATACAAGGGTCGAACTTGATATAGCCATAATACTTGAGAGTCTGACCTAGATGGATGAACTGGAAAAGAGAGGGAAAAAAAACACATTTAAAAAAAAAAAAAAAAAAAAAAAAAAAATCTTAAGCTGACTAACTTTTAATCCCCAGAGAAAAGAAATCTGAATTCTCTGCTAGATTTATGCGATTAAAAATTCATATCGTGGGGAAAATCTGGGCTAATTGCATCACAGAACGCATCAGAGGCCGTGTTCTCTGTGCTCCTCAGACAAAGACATGTCAGAGCATCAGCTGGATTCAAGAGACACTGTAGGGGCAGAATTATCTAGAAGAGATGCCCTTACTTACTTCTTTCTTGGAGCCTTTCTCCTGCAGAGATTTGAGCTGCCTGTGCTGCTCCTTGTTGACGAGTATCCAGCCTCGTTCAATGTCAGACACTGTCTGGTAAGGCAAAAAAAAAAAAAAAAAAAAAACAAAAACAAAACAAGAAGTGATGTTCATCTTTCTGCACAGACGAGCAAAATAAAGCAGGTTTTTGTGTTTCTCTTGGTACATGTGGGAGAAATCACAGCCCGAGCCTTTTATGTAAACAGTGCAGGTCAACAAATAATTACACAGAAACACGCACAAATGCACATGGCCGCGAACGCACATGCTTGCATGAAAGCAGTTTATTTTTCTTTTGATTTCCTTTTTTTAAACCTCCTCCCTAGAGCTTTCGCCGCACAGAGGAAACGCTCAGCTGTTCCAGATTTTAATCAAACTTGCAGCACCCGAAAAATGCTTAATACAACAGATCCCAGTTGTCGCAGCGAAGGGAAACCGCTTCTAATGGGATCACAGAGGAGGTACAAAGAGGTACAGGAGTCAAGGTGTAGCAAAGTCAAAACAAGCTGACAGTGCTATCAAATAATAGAAGGGCACCGGGGGGGATGAACAAAGGAATTTGGAAGCCCAGGGATGAAGCGGTGCTTGATTTGGCCGGCACAAGGCGAGCTTAATGAAACAAAACAAACGCAAGCAAACACAATCTCGTCCAATTTGAATTTTCTGTTTGGTTCCTCATCTCAGGGGGAATTTGACTTAAAAAGCTTGTTTCTTTTTTTTTTTTTTTAAAGACCACTATTGCAGCTGAACATAAATGACTGTATCTGGTTTAGCTAAGTGGTGAAACCTCTTACCTGGGCGTAAAGTAAATTCAGGCCAACTCGGTTGTCCATGACATCACCATCGTACGCCATGTCCCAGTAGCTGCAGGAAGAACAGGCACAGTCAGTCATAAAACAAACAGAAAATACATTTAATAAAGGGGCATGATTACATTTCTTTGTAGGAAAAAAAAAATTTGCCACCAGGTACACCGCATCTCATGACTCCAGGCAAGAGTACATAGTGTAGCTGTTTTTAAAAAGGTTCATTTAGTTTAAGAAGTATCTGAATGGTCTCTACTCCTAAAAGAAAACTTGATCTTTGAGTTTATCTGAAAAAAATCTGAATCACTATACACTTGAATTTTTTTTTAAAACTCACTCATTTCACAGATTTGATAGACTACATTCCTCACAACTCAATGTCGATTAGGCAGCAGTGTAAGCATTCATCTCAGGAATTATTTCCTGTACAGGCTGTAGGAGAGCTGTGTGAAGGAGCAGTTATATTAGAGGCTATTGCCGTTGCTTCTATGCATAGAGATGTGTGGGTGCCGGAGGGCAGTCGGCATGGAGTGGAGCGTGACGTCGGGAGAGGGAAGAGAAAAAAAAAAAAAAAAAAAATCATGAATTCAGTTTATGGAGAGAGGATCTGATCTGGGATTACACACATGAATGGACCAAAAAAAATAATAATAAAGGTTGGAACACTGACAGTCTTATTTGAGGAAAAAAAATAATATGGGCCACATTTTTTATTCACTCACTGTGCGATTTAAGATATTTTACTTCCAAGCATTTTTATATCTTAGCCCCCGGATATGAAGTTTATTTAACCAACTCCGGTTTCATACCACAGTTTAGGATTATTACTGTCTGAAGTCAGCGGAGCACTACATTTTTCATCCGTTTTGGCAAAAGTCTCATTGCCTCCACTACAGGCGTGAAATTTAACATGTTGTAATTGCATGACGCATTGGGGTGTCAGTGGAGGGAGAGGTTGTTCAAGCAGATGTGAAGCGTGCTGCCTGCCTCACATCAGCAATTCAAAGCAGGTAACAAGGGAGAGAGAAAGATTAAGAGATGGTGAGAGGAGGAGGGAAGGAAGGGAATAGGAGAATACAAGTAGAAGAATACAAGCTGTGTGTGCAACATGAGGGTGTTTTTTTGTGTGGTGGTGAAGTACTCTGAAAGCCCCCGCTGAGACAAATGGTCTCTTTTTTCAATTCTTTTAATGCACATAAAGATTAAAAATGTCAATAAGCAACACTTTGAGTCACAATAAATTAAATGCATGCTGCTCCTGACCTACAAAAACCTCCAATACTATTCATATTCCTGTATTACTTTCATGAATACTTTGGAAAACTCTGAAAGAAAAGCAGATGCGAAAAGTTGACATAATGTAGAATCGCTGTTTTCACTCGACACTTTCCTCCATTTTTAAACCTGGACTTTCAGCCAAAAACAGCTTTTCGATTTGTCTTCGCCCTGGATCTCATACACTGGGGGTCTGTTTTTCCTCAACCTCCACTTGTTAGTTGTACATTCATTCTTCCCTTGCTGCTCCACAGTCCACACAGAAACTAGGTCAGGAGGACTAAGACTTTCCTTGAGGCAGCAAGAAGTAAACATCCTGTGTACCTCAATCTGTGGGAGGCAGGGTGACGAAAGAACAGACACATGAGGAAGCAGAAAAATATTATGTTGAAGAGGGACACAGTCACTAACTTCAGGCTTGACGGAGAGGCAACATCAGCATTTTCCAAGCATAGAATTTGTTTGGGTGGCCCACCCAGGAAGAGTTTTCGTAATTTCTGTCTCTTTTCTTTTTTTCATGACATGCAGCTCTCGATGACAGACGCTCATTTCCCTGCACAAGCAGCCTTGACCTTGCTCCTTCTCATAGGAGGCAACTTTAAAGTGTTTTCAAGATAAAATGAACCAGAAAGAACGAGAGGGTTTTAATTAAAAATGAAGTCAATATTGTTACGATACACACTGTGAGCTCTGCTGTAGGAGGGGGCAGTTAATTTTAAGGATGGTTACTGTTTTATAATGACGTTTGAAATTAAGTTTTGTTTTGTTTCATTTCATGTTCATGTTACCCTCTGCCCACCGGTGCCAACCACCTTCAAATAAAATCCAAACTTGCGAGAAACACTGAGCATTCACACAATCCAATACAACACTCCTGCAGAAATACAGCCTTTGTGAATTGTCTGATGTTAAAAGCTTGTCCACTTGTAGACTTTTGGAGACTTAGCAGCTCAGTTTCATGGGAATTTTTTAAGCTATTCATTTCTCTTCAAGCTTCAAGCTGTCAAGCTAGCTCTTTGTAAAAGACTTCCAATATGACTTCTTATCTAGAATAAAATTCAGATGGTAATCTATCACTGATCATTGAAGGCAAGGTGAAATATTTTTTGAGCGTGCTTACAAAAGTACTACAAAAGAAAAAAAAGAAAGCAGCAGGAGGCAGGCAGTAGTGCTGAACAATGTGACCTAAAATCTGTAGTGAGATAAAGGACTGTATGTAAATGCGACTACTATGATCTTTTCTTCATCAGTGTGTGTGCTTCGTTTATCACATTGGCTCAGTTCCTGTTTAATTATAGTGAAACAAGATAAAGATACCGAGCTGGTTGATTAAATTTATGGTTGTGGTATGCAACTGTCAGTTTACAGACAGTAACTGAAAATTGCAATATGAATCATTTTAGGTTGCAAGGATTAATAATATAATTGAGTTCTGTTTATCATCCAGCATTTTGTGCAGCAATGTCAAATTCATGTGTCTTATTCCTGATGGTGGGATGGAAAAAGCTGTCTGGCCATGAGAACCATTGTCCTCTGCAAAATAAATAGCTTAACAAATGACTCAGGTCTCTTTACCAAATTAACTGCCACTTTGCAGAAGATGGTGGAGTCTGATAAGTAGAGTCCATGGTTGGGCTAACCGCTGCTCTGACACATTAAGAACAAGTGCTCCACTGCAGATAAGGAATGAAAGGAGCAGCACCCAGAATGCAGAGTGCCTTTACTGGTCGGCTGAATTCAATTACACCAAGTACAGCAGATGGGGTTTGTGCGCCATTTACCAAGCGCGGCAAATATCTGACCTGCTTCTTTACAGGATTAGATAAATAACACACAAATACGCAGGCCAATGAATCACAGCTATAATTACATGTGGAGGAAGAGCACTTTGGGAGGTACGTGGCGAAATTCAAAGTCATGATGCAAGCAGGTGGCGGGTACCTTTTTCGTAGGAGTATGTGAAATTCAGAGCTCCGCAAGCTGGTAATGGACACGTAAGGCAGCTCGAAGTCCTGCAGCTTCCGCAACAACTGAGAGAGAGAGAGAGAGAGAGAGAGAGAGTGAGAGTTAGTAAGGAATGAACAAAGCTCTAGTTAATTCCCAAGGACATTTGGATAATGATGACAACAACAAACAATGAAGGATGGGAGAACTCCATCTGGACAGGTCCCAGCAGGGTAAAACTTTTTGTGTGTGCGTGAGTATTCAAATGTGGGGGGAAAAAAAAGATAATGGGCTCAACGCGGGTGTGTGTGTCCCTAATCTGCAGCTGTTTCTCTGCGGCCCGTTCGTTCCTGAGGACAATGAAGGAGATCTCAGGTGCCTGCTGCCTGCTACTGCTGCTGCTGCTGCTGCTGCTGCTGGGTTTCCAGGCATCAGTAAACACTACAAATCCGATGACTGAACAGCGCTTTTGTTTGCCATTAGCTTTGTAAAAGTATGTTTACCCCTTTATGGGCAGAGACGTTGTGTAAAGGAAGAAGAAACGCGTTCGGATTACTTTGATGTTTGAAAGTCTCTGCAGGACAAAAAAAAAAAGAGAAAAGATACAAACTGAATGCTTAAAATGTTTTGGAACATTCTTAGGCGAGCTAAATCCTCAGTGGGAAACTGCAAAAAAACATGAAATGCGGAGAATAAGACCACCAATGCACACTATTTGAAACCGCACACTGGTTATTTCTGACATGTCTTTTTACACGTTTTTTTTTTTGCATATTTTACAGCATATATTGATTTACACGCAGACTTCTGGGAAACTTTCCGCCTGTCAGAAAGGAATTGAATTCTTCTTGCTACCCTGTTATGTCAATACTCCCACCAGTTTTGTTTGATCCGAAGCCTGCTGCGCCGGATTTATTCTAGTAGTCGAGTCATATTTAACACATGGCCCTTCCCTTTTTCATACCGATCACATTTTCAGATTCAAACTGTGCCAGGAATATACAACATGCCTGCAATATTTACAGATTCCTCCGAGTTCACCTGGCAACGTTTTCTGGCCTGGAATGGATTAGGCGTGAGGAAGGGGGGGAGCGTTTGGCAGGTGGAGGGAAGAGAACCTTTGGGACTGAGGGGGGATTTGACCCGACTGGGCTGTGATGAAATGGAAAAAAAAAAGGGGGGGATTGGAAAACTGAAACATCTCAACGTGTGAAGCTTTATCCCTGTGCCACTGTGGTATTCATGCAAATGTAGATGCAAATATTCTACTGTGATTTGCACTCACACTGTTATCTTAAGGTGAATAAAAAAATTAAATGTCAGCAGTGCGAAGAGTTAACTTAAGTAAACTTGTTTTCAAAAAAAAAAAAAAAAACACGAGTCAACTGACTAAGCTTAAAAGACAGCAAATGATCTGTGCGTGAATTACTGAGGAAGGTGGAAACAAATGGCAAACTGGACTGCACTGCCAAAAACTGCTTCAGGCTAAGAGGTATATGATAAACATGCATTTATAGGGTTACAGCTGAATGCCATGCAACCAAGTACTACTCACGTTTAAGACCATGTGTGTGTGCGTGTCAATGTGACCTTCACGTTGCACACCTGCGCATACCTTTGTATTTATAGGTCGACTGTGCAGCTACTTTCCACCCTCCATGCAGTTCCAAAGAAGCACGTTGCCATATCAATAGAGGACAATAGGCAGCATATAGGAGACTTACAGGAGCGCTGACCATGATATTACCAGGCAGTACAATTAATTATATATAAATTCAGAGTGTGGTCCTAGTCTTTCATCTTAGTACAGATTCTAGTTGAGATTTTAGTTAATTATGTTATTATTAATTATTCCTTATCCATTTGTTATTTCTTTTGTGATTGTTACGTGTGATTTTGCTTGTATCCATCCATTCATCTATCCATCTTTTTTACATTGTCTTTTCAAACCTCACTGATTGACAGTGAAGGTCTGTGGTATTACAGTGTTGTTGGAATTAGGAGATTAATTAATGAGATGTTTGATTCTTACACAAAGATCAAATAAAAAAAAAATCAAGTTTATTTTGGTATCCCAAGCAAGAACATTTGCCCCTGCCCAAAACTACCAAAACTATGTATCTTGGTCTGCATCTTCCATGTGTACGTTTTAAGTGACAATTACTTTGGATAGTCTGCTGAAAACGTAAACTTCTCTTGCAGTCTTTCTGGAAAAATAACTAATTGACGGTGCAATGTCATTTTTTAGCCGACACAAGAGAGTTTAGAACCACAACAAATACACTGTCAATGTGAAAATGCTGCACAAGCCTGATGTGTGACAACCCCTCGTGAATGAATTATGTATCCCAGCCAGAGATACAGTAGGAACTCAGACACAAGATACAACTCTCATGGGGAGAAACACCTCTTCTTTTTTAATTAATCTGCAGTACATCTCCAAACAGTGAGACGGATGAACTGAGCTGCTGAACTGGCGCCAACGCTTTACTGAGGGGACAATTAGAGTAAGAAAAAACTCAAATAAAGAACATAACATTACAATATATGATTCCTTCTGGTCACCCAGGAAGTTGCTCTTCAGTTTAACATAAAAAAAATCTTTAATGCTTTTAAATTCAACTCCTAGTTTCTGCTGTTCGTTGTTCTGTTGTTCTCATTTGTCCTCTAAGTTCTGTGTGATTTGTTTGTCTTCTGAGAACGGTCCTTGGCTGACCTGATAAAGTAGTTTAAATTTACAATATTTTTTAAAGCCCTAAGTGTACTCCACATTTAGTTTGCCTTGATAAACAGCTCTGGTTATTCGGATGGTTTCCAGCTGGAGTGTTTGAAAAGAAAACAGAAACCTTCATTCTCAGAAATTTCTGAAAATTTATTCCAGGGTTACTCAAAAATAAATAAATAAATAAAATCAGAAGCAATGAATTATGGATGACTTTCTCTGGAACATTACTCTGCTCTCTCCCCCTCTCGGATTTTTCTTAACCAATAATTAATCACATAGAGGGACATTATACAGAATACTCTCTATTAGTAATGACAGGGAAATATTAGATGATTTCATTCCTTGTATTACTCCAATTCTGTGGAAAGTTGGCATTGAGACTCACATGTTAACCCTCCATCCACACCCTCACGGACGAGGAAGAGGCTGAAGTAACCAACAAGGTCATCCGGAAGGTCAAGCTTTGTCGCAACAGCCTGCAGAAAGACGAGAAAGAGAGAGGGTTCGTTTTCACAATCAACTACAGTTAATCCATTCTGTCATCTGATTTTTATTTTTCGGTGAGTGAAGTTAAGAGACATGGAGATAAATATGTTTGAAGACAGAGAGGATTAAAAAAAAACAACATTCAGTTATCATTTAGATCAAACTGGGATAAAACCACAATCACAATTTACCACAGCTCTCATACAAAAAAACTCTAAAGTGAAAGATTTGAAATGAAGGAGGAATTAGTGAATAATGTGCTGCAGTTTTAAAGACAATCGATCCTTTAAGTTTAAAAAGTTCAATGTGTGTAATTTTACCTGCTTTATGATTATCAAGAGCCTTAAAATTTAGGAAATATAACAAACATTGTTATGTTTCAATATAAAAATGAAATAAAACATGGCTGCTACAACTTTAAATTTTTAGACATTTATGTACATGACATATTTTTACATATATTTACATTTAAAGCTGGAAGTCACCAATCTTAATTTCATTTATGTGAAAACATTATGACAATAAAGATTCTTGATCTTGATCTTGAAACATTTCAGAATACTAAAAACAAAGAACTGACTGACTTTTCTTTGTGTATTTCTGTTCATGAAGAATGAAATTCCTCAGAAACTTAATTTTAAAAAATGGTTCTTTTCTGATAAGGAAAAAAACCCCATTTTATTAGATGCTAGGATGCTTTCTCAATATCAATATTTGTCCACAATTTCATATCGAACACAAGGCTACAAATGTGAATGCAACTCAACTGTTCAATCAAAACACACACACACACACACACACACAGACACACAGCATGAAACTCTGTGATGACTAAGTTCTCCTCTGCTCCGAGACCTGCTGTGCTGAAAAGAGGTCAGCTCTGGTTAAACCTCCATAAAAGTGCTTTAAGAGCACTCTAACAAGCTTGATTTATAGCCAAGAGTGACAAAGGACATCATGGTGAAACATCCGCATGTTTACTCTGTGTGTGTGTGTGTGTGTGTGTGTGTGTGTGTGTGTGTGTGTGTGTGTGTGTGTATGGTCAGTCAAGAGCTGAAGTGAAATGGATATACTAAACCTTTTTGTGTATTTCTGTTTCTGTGCTTTTCCTTCGTTATTTCATTACAATTGCTCATTTGTTTTGACATAGCCTGTCCAAGGTTTATTCCATTTTTAATTCAGGCAGATGCACTTTTATTTTGTTTTGTGATTTTCCTGAAGTCCTGACTTCATTAAGTCTTTTGATCTTTCCTCTGGCTGAAAAGGTCTATAAAAATAAATGTGATTTAGTTTGGTTTAAAATACTCTACGTAATGAAACATCAGGGCTTACAGAGGAGTCTACAGCTACATTTGTTTGTCTGAGGTAAGTCTCAGGCGTGTGTCAGCACTGTTATGAACAGCAGAGATGAACTGCTGCTAGTGTGGTTGGGAACAGACGTTAAAAGACTTCATATAATGCTAATCTTATTGCGACTTCTGGCTACTTACAGAATTAAATCACCTTTAAATCATAAACTTTCTAGCTATAAAGATAGTTATATTAACACAATACACTAGTGAATATACCCAATCTCCACATCTTTCATATTAAGTGCTGTGCCATAAATCACTGGACAACTTGACAACTTCAAGTTATGTAGCTTTTTATTAACATTTTTGTGCAAATTTAATACTAAATACTTACGTCGAGGACATCCTCCGTCTGATCTGAGGTCAGAATGTTGACTGTGACCTTCTGACCGTTAGAGAGGCAGATGTCTAGAGCGACTTCTTCTGTGGGAATCTGCTGCGTCTCCTGTGGGAATAAACCCAAAACATCACACGCCTTCCTTCAGCTTCATGGGTAAGCTACATGTTTTCATTCCTATTGGTCCACAACAAAATTAAAATCAAGTCAGAGGGGCAGAAAAAACATGGGCCGGTCTAAACAGGTCTAGATTGGAGTCAGTGATACAAAGTTCTGCTTTTGTGTAAAACAAGACATATGGCCTGGGTCAATAGGTTTATTTCAGCAATATAATGAAAACAAGTTAATGTCTGAGACAGATGAAAAAGGCACAAAAACAAATAGGTTACAAGATGAAAATGATTCTTATACCACTGTTCACTGGCAAGGACAGATTAGACAGACATCGAGGACTGATTTAAGGCAAAGCAAAACCATAAGCACCTTGTTAAAAATAACTGTATGGAAACTGCTGGTGTGAAATGTAAATGAAAAATAAATATTCACACTTGAGAAGCTGTAAGCTGTTTTTTTCTAAAGAAAAAAGGCCAGACGATATAATAAATTATCAATATTATAGCAGATAAATATTTTGTCAGTCAAACTAACTGTTGCAGCTCCAGTAGTCCCATCCGTTTTACTTCACCACTCTCAGCTCACACAGACAAAGGAAACTGTATCTATTTGCACTGTTGTGTTTGTGCCTTCATTCCCTAACTGAACAAGCCAGGTGATGGAACAAAAAAACCCCACAAAAATCAATGAATAACAAGTGAGGGAAATACATTGAAATGCCAAAACCTATCAATACTTCAAAACGCTAAATGGTAGCTTCTGGGCTGATATTAAAGAGTATGAAATCTTAAACTGGATAACCCTGACTCTCCTGTCCCCAGGCAGCCTCTCACCGCCTCCGCTAAATAATCTTTCATCTTCCCTGTTCCCCGTCAGTGGGGAAGGGGCGGGTCTCCAAGTACATCCCTACCACTAAAGGTGTAGATAAAATGACAACGCCGAGTGGTAACTCATCTCCTATTCAGCATCTGCTGTCCTCGCAGTACATAAGGTTTGGGGTAGGGAGGGGATAGAGAGGAACAGAGCTTAATGAGAGGAAGACAGAGGGAGGAGTAGCTGAATGGGTGTGACGTGGCTGCAGACGGATGAATCTGTCCATGAAGGTTATTGGATTTACAGCCCTCTTGGCAACGCAGGTCGCATCTTGAGTGATGACAGATCAACCTCGCTACCTGGTCTGAATAAGTCACTGACACGCCATCTGTCTGAGGTGGCCTTTTCTGTCGGGCAGCAACGCCACGAGTTTGTCCTCCTGCAGCATCGTCTGCATTTACTAATATTTGCCCGCATTTTTTGCACCGCAGAAAGAGCTGTCTGGCAAATGTGGTGGGCTGAATCATTAGGTGGCTCACTTTTCCTTTTCATTATATAATGGCTCAAAAACGATCCAGCTCCCACACACGATGCAACTATGGTGCTATATTTGGCAAAAAAAGGTTGCTTTCCCCTCAGTTTTGTGTCTGACGTAACCTTTTCACGCGTTCCTGCCTGCGAGCCAAACACAATCTGACACATCTAACCACCTAGTTTACAGGCACAGATGACACAGCCCAAGATAAGTGCGCCTGCTGCAACAAGCTGCGGTAAACAGTAAGAACACAGCTACCTCATTTGACCACATCGCCAAAAGTAATTACCGGCCGAGCAAAAATGATTGTATCAGCCCTTTGGTTCAAGGAGCACGTCCTGCCTCTTCACAGGCCTGTTGACTGTGTTGATGCAACAGAAACCAGTCATGCAGGTATAGCAGATTAAACAAAACGCTGCCAACCTGCTGTGCTTTCCTTAAGAAGCTGTTGAACATCTCACTGCCTCCGAGCAAAGGATCTTGACGCACTGTTTAAAAAAAAAAAGGAGAGAAATTAGAGAAACCAAGACAGCTACATGAGTATGAAATTAGTCATGTCCCATTGTTGAGTCAAATTAAAGGAGCAGTGGAAATTAAGAGGAAAATATGTTTGGGTTTGAACTGATAACTCAGCACTTAGTTAAGAGTCTTTTACTGAATGTTATGTAAACATAAACCTTCTCAGGCGGGGCCATTTCCCATTTCTTCTGACCTCTTATTATCCTATCATTTTCACTTTGTTCCTGTCAAATGGGTTTGACCTTTCATTTGTCACTGCCATTGAGCTTAACATGTTAAAAAAAACCTGCACTTCATGAAGGCTGACCAGTAAAAAAAACAAAAGCATTGACTTGTTATCTGGCAAAGGCTCAATTCACTGTAAATTATTACAAACCAGTTTCATCATGATGTAGGCCCCACATTTAGGAAATAAGACAAAGCGAACAGCGCTCTTTTGCTCATGTTGCTTTTGTTTTCTATTGAGGCAATTTTCAATTGCCAAGCAGTGCATTTCATTATCTGCATGAAAACCCACTAGGTCCACAATATGACTAAGTGTGTGTTTGTGTGTATCAGCCTGTACACTATTGTGCTTTTGGAAATTAGTCTAACCCTTTGACAAAATGTCAAAGTTCTGAGCCATCTGCGTCAGAGCAGATTGTGTTTGTGGCAGTTCATTTTCCATAACTATGTAAAAAGCCATGAGGTAACCGAGTGAACTCGTAGCCAAGAACACCCTGTGTGCGTATGCTCCCAGACTATGAGCAAATACACACTCAAACAACGCTTCCTTGTTCTGCTGTAACTGCCAGTGCTTGAGAGGATTAAAACAAACCCACTGCATTGCTGCCAGTCCCACTTATTCATGTGTGTGTGCAGAAGGTTCACCCTTGACCCGTTTACAAAATTTGGCCAATATGCTAAAAACTTGTGAAAAAGAAAAAAATTGCGATGTGAAACTCCCATTGAGTTCTTGAACATGATTCAAGACTTGCAAAAGAATGAGGCATGGTTGCTAAAGAATAATTGTTCCTGTTGTAAATGCCACAAAAGTATGAATTATTCTTTCTGGTATTCAGTTTTTATTCAGAGAAAAGCTAAGCATGTATCCCTAGAGATGACACATCATCACGAGAGGCTCCAAACCCATAAAAGAGAAAAAAACTAAACAAAACTGAAATCCTGACTAGGGATTTTTTTTTTTATCAGGTGTGTCAGCACAACTCTGTCTAGTGAGGCTTTGGCTCAGTGTCCCAGCTCACTCTGTGCTCAGATCATCAGTCCTTTAGTGAGACACTTTTATGCTTTTATGTGGCATGAAGAGACCAGTGTACGGCTGGACTCCCCACAGACACCGAGCCAACTCATTCTTGCGATTGTTGTGGAGAAGCAGACATTTCAAGGAAATTGATTTGTGCTGAAAAGTTGCACTGTTTCACAAACAAAGTCCTGGTTTGTTCTGTTTTTTTTCTTTCACAACATAAAAAAACAACCCCCACAGTACTTAAGAAGGGAAAATAAATTATCGGGAATGTGTGTGCTGCAATTCAGAGAAGAATAGTATCCAATTTAAACCTGACAAAAACAACCACATTGTTGCTGGAATTTAAATTCAGGCAGAAATGAAGTCAAATGAAATAGAAGCCATCTGTAAAAAGCCCATTCAGCATGAATAACTCACCGGCCTGCATGTATTTCTCCAGCTGTTCTCGTCTCTGTTCGACCTCAGCAGGAGTCAGTGTGAAGATCTTCTTTGGAGGGAACGCAGGCACCACGTTGCTGCCATATTCTTTCTTTATCTGTCGGTAAGAAACACAAGTTATAAAGGTGAGGCTGCAGGAAAGCGGGCCATACAACCTGTACTTTTCTGGTTTTGACCATTCAGGGAATTTGAGATAGATGGCTAAATTAAATTCTTATTCAATTTTTTTCAGACATCTGTGAAAGCACACGGATCTATAAGCCCATATGCTGAGAGCAATTAACTTCAGTACAGAGTAGCGGTCTTCAAAGTTGAAAGAGTTGCAGATTCATTTTTGTAAGAGGTACATTCATGCTGTTTGAGATGAATCACAGGTTTATTTTAAGCCCTGTCTCACTAGCTAGTGGAGTTTCCATGCATAACACACACGGAGACACATCTGGAAGCCTGAATGTCTAGTCATTCCAACTTTACTTTGTCTTCCAGCTTCTTGACTCATTTCTTCCCATTTTCTATCATCTAAAGACTGCAGGCTTTGAACCATAGAAGTCAAAGTCTTAAACTAAGCCCTCTCAGATCTATTACACACACACACACACACAAAGTTGCTTTAATTTGACCCTGTTTGTTGCTGCAGGCAAAAGCTGTACATCACACTCATCTCTGGGAATACATCGACAGATTTTACTCTCATTATAAAACGCTCAGGTTCTGCTCATACAGCATGATGAAGATCGGCCGCAGTGGGTAATAGAGGAAGAGAGGTGATTTTCACCTCAACACACTGCCCTTTGGTATTTTCACAAAATCAGAGCCAGCACTGGCTACACATACAAATCAGCTCTGGCAGTCACACACACTAAAGCACAGGTTACAGATGCATCCCGAAATTCTGAAATAAATCTGAGCTCACACAGCTTATTTTTAGCTAAACCCTCCTTGTTTTCACTGCTTACAGACTCAGGCTCTAGCAAAAGTGTGACCTTGTTAGGAATCTTTTTGTGAGGGGAAGACAAGGGAAACAATTAACATTCAAATTTTCTCAGCAATAAGCGGGCAGAGTGTGTGCGCCCCGCAATCACTGCAGTGTTTTGGGGCTGCGCGTTCACCACAGGAAGCCCTGTGGGCTTGGTTCTTAAAGATTCGACTGTGCCTTCACTACACCCTGTTGCCAGGCAACGGCAACTGTCAGACTGGATAACAAAGACTTGAGGATGGAGAGAGCAAAGTTTGGCCCTTGCTTGCCTATTTATTTATGTGCGAAAACATAAGTCTGGGAACTTCTATAAGACTGTGTTATATGCAGTAGCATACGTTTTATAGCACAAAGAGCTCACAGGTAACCCAGCAAATACAGCCATCTGTTACAGACAATGCACAGCTACCTCTGCAACTTCACTTGATTCCAAAAAAATGTATGTTAAGCACTTTCAGGAGTTTATTTTTAAGCCACAGCACTACAGAAAAACAAGCTGGTGCTGAATATACTAATTGCCTAATAACAGGCTCAAACAAATAGCTGTGGCTCCGGCTGAGGCCAGAGAGCAGAAAATGCTTAAGTCTGGGCAACTCAACACTTTCCAACAACATTTCTTTTTCAGATTAAGTTCCTTTTCCCAGCAGGTGAAGTGAAAGAAAGGCCAAGAACATTCCTTCCATGTCGCCCACCCCCTCCAAACCTCCTCTACAATGCTGCCTATTTACATGCAATAGTTTGAACTCTGGGAGGGACAGCAGCACAAGACTTCAAGCCATCACGGCTGTGATTCAAAGTGAGGGGAGGCTGGCGTATCGACCGTCACGCGGCAAAGAACAAAGAACGAGCGAAAGGTCGCGCCGGGTGGATGTGATGGCATTTAAACAGCTCTCAGTGCACCACACACGTCCAGTTCACTTCTGGTCCAAAGCACACCGACAGCAATGGATGCGCGGCGACGGCTGAGGACTTACCTGCTCGTGGAGGCCGAGAAGTTGACTGTAGCGAACCCGACAATGCAGCACACCATTAACGTGGATGTTGTAGGCCTGTGGGGGAAAAGAGTGGGGACAAATTAAAATGTGAGGAGAAAGAATGCGTAAAGGTCGGACATGGTGCTGAGAAACGTGTCGTCAAAAGCCTGTATCAAACGTCTGAAAGCATGAAGGAAATATGGATATGAATAACAACCTTTCTTCAAATACAAGATTCTTTACACAAAATACAGTTCAATGCATCGTGCAAAGCTGACTGTGCTGAAATGACAGCAGTTAACGTCCTGTACCTTGAACACAAGTTTCACTACTGACTTCCTCCACATAATCTAGATGTCAGTCCATCTCATCTTATTTCACCACTCAGTGGGTCCTCGCTTGGGGGACAAACCAAACTGGTTTGAACACAGAAAGCAAGGATCGAATTGGGGAATCTTTCATTTTTTCTCTGAGATGCCCCCTGTCTGTGTGTTTGTTTCGACAGACAGGGAGAGAGATATCGCTTATACTGCTCTGCAAAAACCACCATTTGGAAGGTGCAAACCAAATATCTGCTTGCCGTCATGTTTCGGGCCAATCTCAGAAAGGGAATCTATTTTTCATGCCAGGTGCCTCATTAAAGTGTCGAGAATGATACGAAACCACAAGAATAACAAAGCAATACTTATGTTGTGCCCTCAGGAAGAGAAGAAAATCTTTTAAGGTTCGCCCAAAAAAGCACAGGCTCACTTAGAGAACAGCACACATGAACTGTGGAAGAATTTTTCACAAAGTACCACAGGTCAGTTTAACTATAAGCCAACACTGTCACTCTAAATCCTAACAGTGTCTTCTTTTTTTTAGAGAGAGAAAATGGCTCAAAAATATGAAACTTTTTCCACCATAGAATCTATTGACCATAACTCATGGTAATGGTTTGTCTAATATTGGGATTCAAATCAATCAGAGGCTGCTGTCACTTTGTAAAAAATCTTTATACAACGAAGATGACTGATCATGTTTCTGTACTCCTGCTTATCAAGTACTTACATTTTTTTTTAATCTAAAATGGCCTGGACTATTTAAAATCAAGGAAACAGACTAATTTTTACGCAATTCTGTTTTCGATTCTTGCTCTTTTCGTTTGCTAAGAAGCATTATCTTCAGGCAGGCTGTGTGGAGCTCTGGCTGGGGATGAGAGGAAGTGCGCTCTCTATGCTTGTCAAGGAGATTTCCCATTTGGGTGTCAAAGCACAAACTGTCAGTGCTTTAATCTCTGTCCCCTTCTGTCTCAATGAATATTTATAGTCAACATGGTGGGTCATCTGTCAAAACAAACAAAAAAAGAAAAAAGTATTGTAGACTCCTGACCACACTCTGGCATGCAGTTGCATGTGCAATTGCTGCCCTACACTCCCATTCAATGGGAAAACCAAAATCAAATGGGAAAGTCCAAAACTAAAAACTTATAGAGGGAAAGAAGAAGGCTTAAGAATTTGGGGGAAGTCCAATGCATGAAGTGAAAGATATAGGAAGTAGGCAGGAAGGAAGAATGAGTATGCAGAATGTGTTGGCTCAGTTTGATAACACGCATGCAGAAAATATGACCCTCAATTTTTTTAGTGAATTGTGAGCAGTTCAACTCAAGGACAGTTCAACGGGACGAATTCCCTTGAATATAACCACAACAACGTATTGCTCTTTTCTGCACACCAACTCCAAACCAAAAATGCGAAACATCAAATAGTGCACAGTTTGATCCCGGTCGGAGATCAAAAACATTTCAAAAACAAGTATCATCTCATTGTCTCTGTGTTTACACACATTGCTTACAGTCAGATGTAGGCTGATAAAAGCATGCTGCTGAGTAATGTGGTTTGCAAAACTATAAAGAGAAACAGACGAACGTGGTCATATATGAGCCCCATCATGTTCCTTTTCCAAAGTAAATGAGTTAGCATCACTTACAGTAGCAAAGTCTACCTCTGTTTTAAACCAACCCTTTTACACATACAGTAAATACCACATGAACCAGAGAGGAAGCGACGAGTCTACTAGACAAGAGGAAGTGTGAGCACTCGAAAACATCGTTTTGTCTGTGTGTGCACAGGAATGGCACCATATTTAAAAAAACACAAACAAACAAAAAAAAGCCTGCAGCCCTTGTTATTCTAAAAAGCCCTGTGCAAACGCGCTGCAGATTCTTTGGCCTACTGGTTCCAAGGTACACAGCTCATCTCTCAGCATTATAATCAAGCAAAGTCGTTTCCTGTGAGCTGGTTACAGGAAGGTCACAGTGACAGTCACAGGACTGCAGGTTGAAAGGTGAAAAAAAAAAAAAAAAAAAACGTTGCTTCAAAGTTCCCACTGCAGTACAGGCTAAAAATGTGCTCAGCCAAGTGGAAACAAGCCAGAGATGGCACCTGAAATACTCAATTTAGAAACCCACTGACTTTCAACAGCAAGAGGAAAACAATGTGGATGGGATATAAACCCTATCACATCAAAATCTAATTCCTGCACATATAATACTGTGTCCACTACTTCTGCAGAAAAAAACTAAGTTGATCTCTTAAAGCTAATTTTGTACTAGAGGCAGCGGGGACAGTGAGCACGCCGACATGTTTAAATATTGATGAGCTTATTCCGAGACTTTTCCTTTTTACCCCCTCTTAAGAGCACATGGAGTCAAGATGGAAAAATAGTCATTTGCAGGTGTGTGACACTGAGAACAGCCAGTGTGATGTCACATGGAAATCAGATGTTGCAGATGTTATTTCAAAGCATCTGATGAATGCGGGAGCGTCTGCGCGCCTCTATAGAACATCTGACACAAAAGCTGACTTAGAAATGAAAACTATGGCTCTAATATTCTAAAAGGGATATGGGATAATGCATCTATAACACACAGGACATAAACTTGAAGCCAAGCTGTTCCCTAGCAACGTAATGACTTGTGTTTATCGATAGGTCGGGTTTACGAGCACGTTAACAGGGCTACGTTCACACCAGCGCTGCTGTCTTAATCATCAAGGAGCACAAGAAAAGGAGAGAATATTTTTGAGTTGTCAGCGACTCTTTATAACAACACTGCCTCTGCCACACATTAGCACAAAGCATCCTGCCTGTGTCTGCGCCTGGTGTTCGTGGTTTAGGAGAACAGCATGAAACATTCGCAAACAACAACAACAACAAAAAAGGTTTAAAAGTGTTTATGTGCGCGATGCTTCACTCCAGCTGTCCTTGCCCAACCTTCATGAGTTACCTTTTCTAAACACCACAGAGCACGTCCGCCTGTGAGTCAGGGCAAAAGTGCGAGGCGTAGCACCTCTCAAACACCATGGCAATTCAGAGCGCTTTAGATGAGCCATAAAACAATATTTTAAAAAGACAATGAGACGCAGGATAGAACCAAAGCAAATAAACACACAGTTTAAGCGGCCCGCTGTGCAACTACCGAGCAAAGATGATGCCACAAATTATCACTGCTCATGATGGCTGTATATTTTACACCACATTTAACTGTTAGTTGGGGGGACTTGATGAGAAAGTTAAAGGGAAGCTGGCTGTGTTTTTTCCCCTTGGATTTGCGATATCATGGCATCAGATCTTACATTTCAGAAAGAATTTGAGCGCTGACTCAGACCCTGAAAAACAAAAGTGACTCTTGATGTGGCCGAGGTGAGGAATCAGAGGTCGGGCCGGGCCGCGCTCAGGTCTCCTCAGGTGGCTTTGAAAGGACAACGTGACGGGACACACACACACACACACATGACACATAAGATAAGAGATAAGATAAGATAAGATCTGTTAAAACATGACAACACAACTAAAACATGACAACACACACCAGGTAAAGTTCAAGGCAAAACGTAGCACTGAATCATGACGGACACCAGGGGTTGCTTTCCTGTTGACGCCTCCAACGGCCTGACACAATCAAGTCAAATCATTTACATTTGTATAACCCAACAACCACAGTTTGCCTCAAGGGGCTTTCCAAGCTGTAGAACATACAACACCCTTGACTCGGATGAGGAAAACTCCCCTTAAAACACACTTTTATGGGAAGAAAGCATCAGGAAGAGAAACTGGGGAGGGATGCCTCTCCCAGGATGGACAGACATGCAGTAAATATCGAGTGTAGAAGGGAAGAAATATCCAAAGTAACATCACAGTGTTCAAATTTAACAGAAACAAGAAAAAAAAAACACATGCATTGTACAGATGGGATACACGGGAGGTCCAAAACACTTTTACTCAACTTCCCCACGTTTGGATCCTCTAAATCAAGTTCATCCACCTTTTTTCTGACTGTACAGCAACTGCATGCGAGATGTAAAACAGCATTTTGAGTTGTTTTTTTTTTTTTAACACATACATAACACATGTAACTGTGGTGACACATCACTGCTCGTGCCATCGGATCATTTATGTAACAGTAAACACAGAGACACATGCTCGCGCTGACATTAGCCCGACCTGTGAACTAAGAGAGGCTAAGTGAAAAACAACACACACACACAAACAGAGAGAGAGAGAGAGAGATGATCGTGCTCACCACATAGGTTGATCCGTTTTCTCCCGAGCGCACCTCCGTCTCCGGTATGGAGAAATGCATGGTGGCCGGAGACCGCCTGCAGCCCTGCAAAGCCCGGAGTCCTCAAACGCCACCAGAGGAGAGGCTCACGACGGGGGGACGAGGACACCACAGTTTAACCCCCCCAACACCACCTCCGACAAAGTCCACTGCTGCAGTGACTGTCGACTACTGAGGGAGAAGAAGAAGAAGAAGAAGGGGAGGAGGAGGGGGTCTATCTCTCTCTCTCTCTCTCTCCTTCTCACGGCTCCTGCGCTGGTTTGAAAGTAGTCCGGGGGAAAAGCGGTGCCAGGCTGGAGGACGACTTTTGTGATCCGGAGGGCGACTCATGCACCGAGCAGTAAAAAAAAATAAATAATAATAAAAAAAAAAAAAAAAAACTTCTCCTACGTCGGTGTCAAACTTTTCTCACTGCCGTTCCCTCAGCAGCCATGTTGCAAAGTGTTAAGTAATTACACTTCCACTGTAGGCGAGTATAAAATAATTTTTCAGACCCTGCTTCCTCCTCCTCCACACACACACACACACTTTTAGGTAAAAGCACCTACTGTAGCTGTGAGTTTCACCGCACGCAGGTAAACTCTGCGTCACCACATGAAGTTTCCGGATTAAAAAAAAAGGTGCAGCTCCTGCAAACAAGAGCCCTCGGTAAAAAAAAAAAAAAAAAAATCTTTCGAAACGTGAATCGGAGAGGAGGAGGAGGAGGAGGAGGTGGTGGAGGGGGGAGACAGTGGCACTTGTTGTGTGGCTTTGCTGTCCGGGCTCCTGCGCTGGCTGAAGTGATTTTTTTTAGGCGGCGAGGGAGGGAGCTCACAAATAAAGCCGAAAAAAAACGAAACTGGGATATATATGTAGAGAGAGGGAGAAAACAGCTGCAGCAAGGAGACCGTCAAACCATTCAGTGTCTGTGGTGGCCCATCAAGAGGCATTGCAACAATCCTCCTGAGCCGACCCATCTCCCCTCCAGCCGGGGGTCGCCAACTCTACAAGGGGTAGGAAAATAACAAAACGACACCACAAATCCAGTCACATGTTTTACAGTTACTACAAAATGCCTTTTAACAATTCCTACATACATAAAAATGAGTTTTTCTTTATATGTCTAATATTTTTTAAATAATGTAACTTGATGCACCCCTTTGGTTTGGTACAGTCCGAGTTGACAGTGAAAGCGCAGTCAAAATTCATTACAGTCAGAAACACACACAAAAAATGCGTTCAGATTTTTACAGTTTTAGAAATAGTGCTCTCATTGTTATTTGGGATTTATTACACAAAAAGTGTTTTTTAAAAAAGGAGGAAAAATGCTGGATGATTTGGTTTTATTCCCTTCAATATCAAATAAAACCAAATATAATGTATTTTTTCTGCAATAATAAACACCGTGATGCTTTTTTTTTTTAGTGTTGACGCCCTTGTGTTTTCTCCATTCACCGCATAAGCAGGTTTTCATTTCTAAGTTGAGTGTAAGCGTAATTGTGGCGCAAAAAAAGAAGAGGGAGCCTCTGAATAAAGTGTAGGGAGCAGCTTCCTGTCACGTGTCCGCCACAGTCGGATCATGTGACTCCAGTCGGTGAAAAATGAAAGCTGGGTGCAGCCAGCTGAAACCTGCGGCGCTTGTTTTGATTTTTAATTTCTGTTTTTACGCCAGTCAGCAAGTGTCCGAGCTGCAGGTAAGACTCGGACAACTGAACGCTACACCTGTGGTCTTTACCGGAGTGAGGAGAGGACACATCGGAGCCACGTTTTATAGCAAAACTGCTGTTTTTTGGTGGACGAACAGGAGATGTTGTTGTTGTTGTTTGTGAGCTTTTTGTTTGTTTGTTTGTTTCGTATTCGTGTGTAATGGCAGGTATGTGAGCGCTGCAGTGGTCCCGTCCTGAACGGCTCCGAGGTCGGCCGGTTCTGCGTCTCCTCGGCCGGTCGGATAGACGGACGATGCTGCCTGAGGAACGACAACACGAGCGACCCTGAACGTATCATCGGGTAGGAGTTTAATGCTGCCTTCAGGGGCTGTCGGAATTATGGCCACTCCATAACAGGATGTAGTAAAATCAATTTAAGAAATCCTGCAGAGAAGAAGGACAGACAGATAAATAGATATAATGTGAACAAATCTAAAATAGAAGTAAAAGATAAATTATTTCTGTATGCATTTTTCTTCACTTTTTTGTCATTATTCATCTATATATGTATTATTGTCCTGTTTCTAACAGCAAAACAAAAAGGTGACCACCTTGGACTTAGGCCCAACACTCTGGAAACATCTTCTCTTATCTATCAGATTTTCTGAATCTTTGGACTGTTTTATTCAGTGTCTAAAAACCCATCTTTATAGAAAAGCCTTTTTATAGACTCACTGTCTCCTTCTTGTGTTTTGGTTTATGAGTTTGGTTTGTCCCTCATTGTCCTATGTTTTAGACTGTGATTTAAACCTATTTTCATGTTTCTTTTTTTTCTTGTCTTTTTTTTCTATCATTATTTAGCCAACACATTTTCATATTTCGTTTATGTGTTTGTGTGCACTTTTAAGGAGCTATATAAATACGGCTTTATCTTTATCCATCACTGCACTTGTTTTTATTTGTATACATTTGTCAATATATTTGCTCATGATAATTAGGAGGTGTAGCTTAATTTTTTTTTAGACAAAATCATCGATATCAGAGTGCAGACACAGAGGTAAAGCATTATTCTGGAACCAGTGGTCAATGGACATTTTTCAGTTTTCTTATTTTGCAGTACTGTTGCATTCTGTTTCCATTTCAGACTTTACCAGTGATGTAGTCTGTCTTAATTACAACCTTGATTCCTTTTCACTGAAGCTCAGGAGGAGAACTGAACCTAAGAGATATTGTTAAGTTGTGCAAGCCTTGTTCTATTTACAGACCTTCCTACTTTGTCTTCAACTGCTGATGATAAAGCCTTTGACCTTGGATTTTTTAAAAGCAATTTCCACATGATGTTAAGTCTGTTTTATAAACGCTCCAACATGGTTTTCCTTTGTATCAGGCTGGATCTGTCCAATTGTTCACTAACTCATGTGGAGGATCTCCAGGGAGCATCAGCAACATTAATTATGTACGTACAGAAAAAACAGTTTCATACACTTTTACACAAGAGAAGACTCTGAGGTTACTTCTAAGGCAAAAAAACATGCTCAACACTTGTGTACTTGTTGACTTTGCATGATCATAGGGGCGATAAGTTGTTTTTCTGCACTGCTGCACTCAGGGAAATTTGGGTGGGCAACTCCTCAGAAAGATCTTTGTGTTGATATGCTCGTCCTGTAAGGGTCCTATTCTTAGCAGCAAATGAAAACTTTAATCTCCCCTGCTGGCAAGGACGCAAACTCTTCAACTATTATCGAGAGAAAGAAATAGAGCTAAAGCAAATGAACCCCACACAAGTACATAATTAGAGCACATGAACATGTCTCATTCATTTTTTTTAAATAAATATGTGTATGGACTATTTGTCTTTGCCCTTTCAAAAGATATTTACTTTATAATCTTTTACTTTTACAGAGACCTCTCACTTAATCCCCTCGCCAATGTCAGTGACGCAGCATTTCAAGGATTTAGTGAGTTAAATTACATGTAAGTGAGACTGAACTTGAACTTTGTCAGCTGCTCACGAGTGTAAAGTTAGACTTATTCCCCTTGTAACTCTGTTTTTAATGTATATTTGTGTCTATAGGATTTTGCCACAAGATATAGGTTGTCCAGGAGGCAACACCTCTTGGGAGAAGGTGGCGGTCAAAGATGGAAATCGTCTTTGTGAGGGCCAGAAAGATCTGTGTAACCAGACTGGACAGCTGTGTAAGTTCCCATCTGATAATCTTCCATTGCGATGCATAAGTGCCACAGCCCTCTGCTAATACATGACATCTGTTCACATTGTAATTATTGACAATCCTCAGCCATGAACTGCCCGGAGAACTCCCTCTGCGCCCCCTATGGCCCCGGCTTCTTTGAGTGCAGCTGTGCTGACAACCATCATGGATACAAGTGTCTTCGCGAGGTCAGCTCTCCAAGCAGCTTAATCTGAACCACTCATGTTATCATTTACTTCATTTCTAAGTTTAATATTAGTGCAGTTCAATATTTGGCCTGTTTATAGTTATGCATTTATTTTCATTTTCAATAGGGGGAGTTCCCAACTCTCCAGGTGTTTGGGCCCCTCGGAGCATCTACGGTGGTGATCTCTTTCCTGCTGTGGGTCACCCAGAGACGCAAGGCCAAATCCCTCTGAGGCTGAACTGCAGCCGACTTCTTTGTCTCAAACGATGTACTGAGCTGAAACTGACTGTTCTGAAAGGGAAAAGTACTGACACAAAAGTCTGAGGTGATCCCAGGCTTCTTTTAAACTTTAAGTTTTATTTGATTTTACACTCTTGTGGGAGCAGTTGAATTTTATTCAGGGACATTTTTAAGGCTGACTTTTTTGCATCATCAGTGCAATTTTAGAGGTATTTGAACACAGTTTTTAAATTGTTTTAAATTTCTGGCAATAATACCACTGAAAACACTTTAATTCTATTTTTAAATGTAAACTGACACAAGAGGTTGTGGATTGTGTTTAAGAAAATCTTGAAGATTTGCTTGCTGTTAACTGTGCCAAACATGCACTGAGTGTGTCTGAGTTTACACAATGGAACTGCTCATCCTTTAGCACATATGTATAAATTTGAAGAATTTGGTAAATAATTTGCTGCATGTTGAACATGTACTTTACTCAAAGCAAAAAAACACAAGTAAAGTGAACCATTATGTGAGCCATCAAAAATTCAACTTTAAGAAGCTTTGTGGTTTAGTTTATCTGTATTTGAAGTTACATTAAGAGTCTGATGACTACAGCTTGTTATAGAGTTGTCACCTGCTGTTACGTTGTATATTTTGACTCAAAGATTAAACAAGACTCAAAATGTTGTGTGCCTACTGTTGAGTTACACACCAGAATTCTAATAAAGTATTAAAAACAATGCGTACTGTATAGTTTTGCTTGTGTTACTACAAATAAATTATGCACATCAACATTTGTTCATTTGAACACTTTTTATGGACTTGTACCAGGATATGTCACCTAACTGGCAAAGACCAACTGTGGCATGAATAGTCATAAGCAGGCCTGAATAGATCTTAAATACAGTTCATCACAGTGAATAAAATCCCATTTAATTAAGTTTTGTTTTCCCTTTTAATCCTGTCAAAGACTCAAATGTGTGCCAATATGAAATTTGAAGCATGTGAGTATCATGCGTCAACTTGGTGTCCAAAACAATAAACAGGTTCCTTTGCCAAAAATTTTTTTTTACTGCTTGGTTAATGTTTTACTCTTCTTTATCTTGTCTAGTTGATCAGACCATTAAAATTATTATGCAGAGTTTGTGTGCTATAAAATTCCTCTGAGATATTGCGGCAACTGTAATTAGGGAACCATTTCTGGCTAGTTTAAAATCGCATGCTGTGGTTGACTATGGGAGCGTGTTGTGAACCACAGTGGAACTGTTCTGCTCCAGGCAATTAAATATACTGTTGTAAAGAGACTGTTCATAACATGGATCTATTAAAACAATTAGACTATATCTAATATTACAGAAGACAGAACTACCCTCCTCAGCCAATGATCTCTGAGAAATAAACCTCTGTAATTATCCCATCCTGCCATAAAAACACACATGGACTTGGTTTAAAAAGCTTATGCCATTTCAGATATATATTTATTGCATGCTAAAAGCACGATATTTTGTGTTGTCTGCAGGCATTCGAGCACACAAACTCCCCGATCCAAAACGCAGAGAAATGCCCCTCTGGGATCAGGCTGGTGTGAGCGGGAGGTCGTTCACTGGTCCACGTTTTTGACTCGCAGCACCACAGGGACCGAGGTGCACGGGATCATTCCCAGATCTGTGATGACTAGGTCCACGAAATCAGGCGGTGTCACGTCGTACACCAGGTTAAGCAGGCCAAGTGAGGGCACATCCTGCCAGTGCTCTAGCTGGGTCTTCCCATTACGGGTCACAATGAGGTCATCAGGGTCATCTGGAAAGGACAGATGAAGGTAAAGTCTGAGTGATTCTGATCTTTAACTACTATATAGAAAGAATGAAGTAAAAATCGGGTCATTTTAAAGAAACAGATGCTTGTATTTATGTAAAAGTTCAACAAATCCAACAAGCCACTGTCTATTTCTGTCATACCTAGTTCATTGGACACGAAGGAATCTGTCTGCACCCTCTCACAAAACTTGTAGGTCTCACAACACACCAGCACAGGCACGTTAAAGGCTTTGGCCACCAGAGCTATCTGTGATGTCCCCACACGAGACATGACGTAACCATTGGCCAGCAGAGCGTGAGCACCAAGGAACACCTTCGATACCTACAAGGTCCAAGTCCATGTCATTATTATGACACATCCACAAAAATAAACAGAATAAAGAAATGTAAAGTACTTCAAACTGAAATCTTTGAAATCCTTTGCTCAGTCTACTAAAGCTCTAATGTGTGAATGTTTGGTGTCACCTCTGGGAGGATGTAGGAGACGGCAGAGATGAGAACGTAGGTGCAGCTGATGCCTCTCTGGACCAGGCGCCTCAGGGCTTCCCGGCCCTCCAGCCGAGGCCTGCTGTCCACCACGATCACACGGAACTTCCTGTTCTTCTCAAAAGCCTCGCACAGGATGTGGTTGACCAGTGATGAGCTGAGCGGAGGAGGATGGGGGTAGAGACGATGATGTGAGGAGGTGATGTCCGAGGAAAATGTGGAAGGAAGGTTGGAGTTCGAAAGTCGAGGCAAGAAAAAGGGAAGAGAAACTGTTAAGGGTGGTTTCAAAGTAGGACTTTAGGCCTGGACACATAGCATTTATTTTGTGTGACAAACACTTCAGCTATGCTTAGTAACAGAACTGCAGATTCTATAGCTAAAATTAAAGACAGTTATTGTGCATTTTTCTTGCATGTCAGCTTTTAGTGGCTTACCATCCATACACTAGGATGACATCTCCATCACTGATCTTTTCTATGGAGGACTTGGCAATCGCTGTAGCTGCAAGGATGATCTTCTCATTAATGTAGCTATCGATACACTCCAGCAGTTTGCTCTTCGCCTAAACAGAGAAAGAGAGGAAGCATGAGGAAGGCAAGAGAGACTGCAGCACAGTAATTCTGACACAAGCGAATGGGATAATAACCTCTTCTTCTTTGCATTGACTAGAAATATTGGAGATCTCTTTCTTGATGTATTTGATTGCATTACCCATGCTGGCTGACAGAGGGCGACATTGATTCAAAAAACTGCAAGAAAAAAAAAAGAGACAAGGAGATTTCATTTTATTCATTTAACTGTCAAAATTGCAATTAATTTAAGTTTGTATTAAACCGTAGCAGGCTGTTCTGACTCATGAAAGCTAAACTAGTGAAGATACATGACTGAAATTTTAAACTTTCTCTACCTGATATAAGGTTTCAGCTTGTTGACCAAGTCTCTAGATAGCTCCTCATTAGGAGGTGTAGTATAGTCCCTTATTACCTGAGGAGAAAGAAAAACATTGCATTTGGTTTAGCTGGTTTACGTATAGCTGGGAGCTGAATAGCATTTGGGCCTAACTTTGTATGAAGGAGCAGCTGAAGAAGTGCAAAAACTTAAAATAATTAATAATAAGAAAGGGATAAATGGGGCAAAATGTATTGTAAACAACGAAGGGTGTTTAAACGAGAGCTATAGTTCAAGGATTTTACTGGGCACCTGTTTGAAGGCATGCAGGAGGGCGACAGAGCGAGCGTTGGATCCTGCCACAATACCCTGTGAATACTGGAGACCCAGTCGAACAATAGCAGGATGAATCACCGTGGAGGGAATGCTGCAACGGACAGAAACGGCCCAGAACAGTCAGTGAGATTTAAGATGAATCACTGGCACAGCGTGAATCAGAGTCCTCTCGGACAAACACAAACCACACAAATGTTCATTGTCAGTTTACCCGAGCTGCTGTGTTAGAGGGGCTTTGCGACTGTACTGGTGGAGATGAGAAAACAGGCTGACTTTGTAGCCGTAGTCTAACCGAAGCGGGATCTGTAATAAAACACATTTGAGTCCACTGCCGTCAGTCTCCAGTAATTCAGAGGTTAAAACTGAGATCTCACAGTCACAGCACAGCACAGGCATAATTCAATAAACAGATAACAGCACAGACATGATTTAATAAACAGATAAGTAAAATTCAATGGACCACTGGGAGAATTCAAAGGTCGCTATTGAGCCAAATTCCTATATTACTAATAAAAGTCTTCTCTAGAATACAATCCATAAAGAAAGGCTAACATTTAATCATGTTTGATTTTGTTGTAAATACTCTGCAAACACAAACAGAGCAGTACAGTAAACAGTAAACCTGCACAGCAAACAGCTCAGTGTGACACAAAGAACAAAAAAGAAAAAATAAACGAGTTACCAACGTCTCAAACAAACACATCCCACCGACTTTTCAATGAATAAACGGTGTTGGAGCACAAAAAGGTATGAGTTAGCAAACGAAAACAAAACTAGACAAATGTCAATGGCACACATTTGAGAAAAGTCAGACCTTGACCTTTGTAGAAGCATTGTGCTCTGGTGTCTGAAAGAAATGTTAGGTACAATCACATGCGGTTATGTGAGGCTGGCGAATTGTTGGTGACATTTTGAGAACTGTCCTTGTTGTAAATAATTTAACATTAGACACTGAGTGAAGGCAAGTTATAAAGTTAACCCAGAAATGACCTTCACGTTATTAGAAATGACGAAATGTAACTGAGAGTGGCACAGATCTCCACGATCACTTTAATGAGGCTCCTGCAGCAGACATCACACTATGTTTACCTTTTGTCTTCAGAGTTCCTCTGAAATCCCTGGATGCCTTTGAAGGCAGAACGGCGAACAAAGACCGTTTCTGGCATTTTCCCTGACATCTGTCATTACTTGGAGCGCTTTGCCTTTTTTCTGCCACGAACTGACATTTTCCTCTCACGAAAACAGCTCAATAGCTATAAGACTTTTATTAGGCACTGAAAGCAGGAGCACTGAAAAGGTGAACCAGTTCAGCCAAAATACTAAAAGAAATTGTTTAGGATATGATTTGAAACAGTTTTTATTATTAAAAACAACCAAGATTCAGGCAATTCCTTATTCATTTTAGTCATTTCCACTAAGATTGATAGGAGTTATCAACAGGGCTTGATTCTTCCTTACTTTTGTTTTCTCTTTTCAAGGCATTTACAATAAAAAAAAAAATGCTTACAACATTTGACAAAGGCAAAGCATGTCCAGACAAAGCATGCTCTCATGATTTGAGGTATTTACAGATGAAATGTAAAGTAGCTCACCTGTTGTCTTTCCAATTTCTTTGCCAGTTTCTTTAAAACCTCTGGGTTGTCCACCTGGATATGTTCTGGGAGCCTCTTCACCACTGAAGACACATACAGAGTGTGACTTTCTCCTCAATGTAGTCTAACATATAATATTAGATGGTCCGTATGTTGATTGCCACTTCTTATCCTGACCTGCAGACCATTCATATTACCTGGCTGCAGCTCACTCGGCGGCGCTTTGGGTTTGCTTGTGGCGGCCTGCTGCCCCGTCTCTCCCTTCTTGCTCTGTCTGGAGGCCCTCTCAGCCTCCTGCCGGGCTCTCCTCTCAGCCTTCAACTCTGCTTTACTCTTCGCCGGTTTGTCTGTCGGAGCAGAAGCGTCTGAGGCAGGCACGGCGGCCGGAGCAGGCACTGCTGAGGGAGCTGAGGAGCACACGGGTGATTACCCACAGCAACGAATTGCAGTTTTAGGAATAGCAGAAGCCAAACATCTGCAGGCGTCCAGCCGAGACGACCACCACCGTCTGCATAAATAATACGCACCTTTCTGTGTCGGGGGTTGTGTGGGGGGCTGGGAGCTGGCGGGCGTCTTTTCTTTCTCACCCTCCTGCGAGGCCTTGTCATCTTTTTTCTCTTTGCTCTTCTTCTGCTGCTTCTTCTCCTTCCTCAGCCGCTGCTTCTCCTCTTTAGTCAGCTCTTTGCCTTCGCTCTGTTCAGAGTGTTTGACAAAATTAGAAAGGAAGTGACAGGGAGGTGGGGGGTTAACGGGAGCGTCACAGCTAAACCAAATATGAAGATTTATATGACACTATGAGAAAATTCAGCATAACTCACTAACCTTTGCTCTTGCAATTTCATCTTTCTTACTAACTCCATCTGCAAACAAACAAATAAATAACAAAACAAAGGATGGTTATATGATTATATCAGTTTATTCCAGCCTTTAATTTTCCCATCAGCCCCCCCGCCCAGGTTTGTTGATGCTGTCAGTCTGCTGTATGTCACTGAACTGAGCTGGTTTGCATCATGCAGACACAGAAACTAGTAGTCTGCCATCATGTGTGCAGCACCCTGACAACCTCAAACATTTATATTTATCGTGTTCACTTAAAAACAACAGCTAAAAAAAAAAAAAAAGATGATGCAACAACATCGCGATGTCTGCCGCCGGACTGCTACTGTCTCTCTCTCGCAGTTGTCCCATCCACCGGTTCGCGATGCTAAGTGTTAGCACAGATAGCATGAGGGAGCTAACTCTGCCGCGAGCTCAAACGCGGGGGCCCGCGAGACGCAGAGCACGAGCGCGGGTCGTTTAGTCAGCGCGCCCGCCGAGAAGCGACACGAGACACCTGAGAGAGGTGAGAGGGTCCAGCTGTCACACAATCCCGGACTCACCTGGCTCCCCACCGTCAGCCATGTTTACGACGCTGCTCCACTTCCGCTGCTGCTCCCCCAAACTACCGCGCCGGGAAATGTTTGTCGCCCCCTGGTGGAGAGACGCAGAGCTGCCGCGGCCTCCGTTTCACAGTATATGAAGATGGACGGCATGACGGCTCATCAGAAGTGCAGCTAAAACATCTTGATTTGCCCCCTGGTGGTAAACTGTAACTCATAAGTCTCGCCCCCTTCGTGTTAGCACATAGGACAGGGACCAAAAATCAAATGCACGTCAAATAATTTTTCTCTAATGATTTTTTTCTTTTCATGTACGTAGTTCTTATCACATTGATGTCACTGCAATCACTTTACTTTCCTAATACCAAGCGCAATCTTATTTTTCTCCAGTGCAATATCAATCTGCTGCGATGCAATAACAATTTAAACATATGGAGGAATTACATAGTACACTTATGTTTATAGTGTATTTATGTCATTTTCACCTTCTATATGTTATATTTGATATCTTTTATCTGTTTTTTTGTACTTATTCCCATATTTGCCTGTCTATCTTGAGCTGCTTTAACAAGAACTGTTCCCCGTGATGGGATTAATAAAGTTGATCTTATCTTATCTTCTGTTTGTTCAAGTGTTTGTTTTTCTGACAAGTTTGATTTGAATTAGATATTTGATGTTATGAAAACGGGGTGAAACGTAAGAAGAAATATTTGGGAAATATTTAAGATTTGGGAAAATGTGACAGCAACTACTGTGAGTCAGCATAGCCTAGATATAAAAATAGATAACAAAAATATAAGAAATATTAGATGTCTATATGGCCTAAGTGATTCAATTTAATAGACCCCACAGAATTATGTACAACTTGCAGAATATTTGCTAAGGCTGTGCAAGACTTAGTTTCAAATGGTGTTTTCCTTTAAAGGGATATGTTTTGATCAGTATTACTGACAAAGAGTACTTAAAGTATCAAAAGTGAAAGTACGTGGATGGCTGGTGGAAGCCCCTGTGATGTCCTGGATTACAGACTATCTTGCCCACAGTTTGTGTCATTAACAAATGTAACCAGTGACTAAAGCTGTCAAATAAACATAGTCAAGTAAAAAGTACTATATTTGCCTCTGAAATGTAGTGGAGTTGAAGTATATATGGAAATACTCAAATGAAATACAAGTAAGTAAGAGATAGAGGGTCTATACTACATATGCAGCCATTAATTCTAGCCTACTTTACCCTCACACACAACATGACAGAACATGCAATTTATTACACCAATTAAGTAACACAAGGAAGTGTAACTTATTTTAAAGACTCTGCTGCTACTTGCAACTCACTGTATAATAACTGAGCATGTGTACAGACAGTTGCTTTAAATTGAGTCCTTCAGACTGTCCTGTTTGCTTTCAGAAACGGTGGTACGTTATCACTAAAAACACACAACAGAAACATTTTTATAATTGGAGGAATCATGGCTGCTGTCCACAGTTCTGAAACCTCTGACCGGGTCTCAGAGTGCACAATGAGACTGTGGACTGATATTTAATTTGACCTTAGATAGATTGTGTCACCCTGATGTAAATTAAATAATCAAACAAAGGAATAATGGGGGACGAACCATCTGTTTTAGGAGACGTGGGACTGGGAGTGTTATCTGTATGGTGATAATTGCCAAAGAATATGACATTTTCCTGGATGATCTCCGGGATCAAACTTCAGATGTTAGTAGTTCACTCCATTCCTCTGTCACATTTATGTAATGAGGTACACATACCTTCATATTCTGATATAAGTACCTGGTCATGTTACAATCATCAGATCAAACATTGTGTTTATTTCAAGGATTTTGGGGCTATTTGTTGTTTTTTGTTTGTTTGTTTGTTTGTTCTAGTTGAAATATTCTACATATTGAGCACTTCCATTCTCAGCATGCTTGATTCACATATTTGTTTGCTGCTGCCTTTTTGAATGTAGTGAAGGACATTTGACAAAACCTACAGCCTTGAAAGAGGTCAAGTGGAAGTGCTTTTTAGTTGAATGTGGCATTGTGCATACTGTATGAACACCGCAAAACAGTATTCATCAGACATAAACAGCCCATGATGACTAATCATCACACAAAATAATACTTGTATTCAAGTACATTCAGGTCACTTCGCATTTTACATGTATTTTATTTGTGTTCTGTTACTAATCAAAAACAAGAAAACAGCACAATCGCCTTGTTTAAAATGAGCTTTAAAGAATATATCTATGAATTTCATGTCCTTCACGTTTATTTTATTTCTGTGAGATTTTTAAATGATTTAAAGATTTTTATTCACCACTGTAAATTGTCAGCAATCGTTTATTTACTTTTTAAAACATCCATTACCATACAGGAGATGACCTAACACCATTCTACTGATGAAAAATAAATAATCATAGTCTTTATAAACAGACTGCCACCTCTAAAAGTATGCAGCGTACACCACAACGCCTCTTTGTCTTTGATCCCACGCTGGGGTCTGCTGACTGAATTCACGACGCAGTAGCTGGTTGAAGGGGACCAAACCTCACAGAAACACCTGACTTGGTTCCGTTTGACCAGCCACAGCAAGGCGTGTTGCTTCAGCTGCAAGAGGCAGAGAGAGAGAGAGAGAGAGAGAGAGAGCAGGTGGGGGGGGTGGGGAGGAATGCAGTGAGAAAGAGGAGGGTTACAGGGGTTGAGGACATGTAAAAAGAAGGAAACGGGAGAGGGGAGGAAGAGCGGAAATAGGAGGTGGACGTCATCCGTGAGAAGTCAGGCCGTCGCGTCCTCTTCATCCTTACCTGATGAGCAGAGGGAGAGAAAAAGAACACCATCACTACTGACATTTCCTGCATCGTTACAACACAGTGTCTCCCTGTTGCCAAGCAGATAGTTCCTATTTAGAGGTCTGGGAACCCTGACAGCCGGTGACATCGCCCCTATTTCCTTCCAAATCCAGCCTACGGGAGTGAACCTTCACCCCCCAGTGACAGCTCCACATCTCAACCCTCCCTCCCCTCTTCCTTTTTTGAGAGCCCTGCGGTTGCTATAATGGGTGACAGCTGTGGTCTGTCAATCCTCCTTGACTGTCAGCCGTTGGGGCAGGGCAGGAATTTTTCAAGAAGTCCCTGAGTCCCTGAGATCAGCGGCCCTGGGAGTAATGCTAACTGCACACGTGCCTGAGCTGAAGGAGAGGGCACAGGCCTCTCACCTGTTGTCCTGCCGCGCGCACACACACATACACACACACACACGTACACACGCATACACACATCCCCTCCCATCTCATAAAACAGACAAAGGCGCACTTGGACAATTGCTCTGAATGAAGCTCCATGTTTTACAAATGAAACACAAACTCAGAGAAAAACTCTTCTTCCCGGCGTGGTTTGGTTTGGCGCTCACGTCCCCTTGAAACCACACACTTCCTTACATTCCATAAGTGGTGTATTAATATGGGGATATAAGGAAGCATGTCCTCACAAGGGGCAACAACTGGATTCACCGCTCCTCGGACACACAAAGCACCCTTTCATAGTCACAGAGCAGCGGGAACAACCGGCTTAACAATGGTTAACTGTGACAGAGCGAGCGAAGGAGGACGGGGCTAAAGGACCACGTGACGGCGGCCTCGATCATCATCCGCGCCACAGACTTGTATAAGCTTTGTTTAATGGGGGAGAAATTTCAAAGTTAAAAGTTTTGTTCTAAGCGTGGCTTATTTTTTTCTGCTGCTCTTCTTCGAACACAAGCAAAAAAAAAAGTAGAGCCTTACAATGCTGTAATAAAACTATTAACTACACTGTCTGTCACTGGTAGAAAATGTGAGATTAATGCTGCCGAACACCAGCCCATGCAGCTCTTTGATGGGTGATGCCAATGTGATGATGCTGAACTCCCTTGTTTAAATAACTCTGGAGGGCGAGGCAAGTTCTGACTTCCAGCTACAAAGGTCACAATCTGAGCTCTTTCCTAAACATTATGCCATGCCAAGTCCCAGCAGCTGTGTTACTGTTTTAAGAACATGAATAATAAGAAGTTAACATTAAAAGGGTGCAAATTTTAAACAAAACTGGGCTTGAATGTATCATAAATGTTTTTGTACTCACCTTTATTGAATTCTGCTGCGTCTCCTCTGGTTTTCTTGTTGTTGAGCAGCTGGGGTTGAGCTTGGGGCCACATTGTGTTCAGCCAGCTTCTCCTACACTGAGCTGTGGCGACTTGATCAATCTAAAATGCTGCCGTGTCAACCAGCTCCAGACCAAATGGCCATTAGAGAGACTACCTCTTCCGCTTTGAATAGACTTGCGGCGGCTCCTCTGAGAGACACATGTCGAGGCACCAAATTTCCTGATTCTTTCCTGTGTCACACCTCAGCTTCCCCTCACCTGCCAGAGGTGTCGGGCTCAGCCGCGACGTGCCGTGTCTATCGTAAAACTTACAGAAAACATTTAACAACTGGTTCGACACCAGATATTACTCACATGGTGCTGCAAATCAAGGAAACCAGAAGAACTAAAGGTCAACAACATCTGAAGCTAGAAGACTTTTGACTCAACAGAAAGTCTTGTCACTGAATTGCTCATTTGTTGGTGTCAAATATTAACCTTTCACATTATCCAACAAAAAAAGAAAAGCTACTTACAAAAAACAGAGATTTAAAAAGGGAGCACTAAGACTAAAAAAACGCCACAGAAAAGACCTAAATCTCAAACCAACCTTTGTCCTTGTCCCTTACACTGCCCTTTTCACCCATTAAAAGCCAAAACTCATCTCAAACTATCCCCTGGGTTCCTGAGAACCTGGCTTCATCCTGCCCCTCTCCTCTCTTCACCTCCGCCATCCTGCGTTCAACCATCCTCCTCCGTATCTAGCCAGTGAATTGTGCCCACAGCAGGCCTTGCAGATCGGCCTTTTCTATCCCGCCAGGAGCGCCCCCCTCCAAAGCGGCCTCCCACCTGTTGGTGTCCTTTAGAAGCCCGGGCCTCTCCTGCGCCTCCTGTCCGGCCCAATCAGGGCCCTGACAGGGGGGAGCCAGCCTGTGAAATCACACCTCTCAGCTGTTCACACTGGGCTCGAGACACCCTACACCCCTGCCGTTCCTCTGTTCAGTCCCCCACCCCACCCCACCCGGCCTCTATTTTACACTGAATGTCAATGGCTCCTTTTTGGAGGAAAAAAAAGGAAAAGGAGAAAGAGAGGGATACGGAGGAACAAGGAAGCAACTGCATGATGGGCGTATTTTATTGGGGTTTGGGGGTACAGTCCCAACAGCGGTTACAGCAGGCCGCGAGCCACAGCTGAAGCCAAGGTTGAGTTTCATCCCAGTTTGGTTTCTGCGCCTCACTTTGGTTTCATTGTATCATTTACATAGGAAAAAGTGACATTCACTGTTCACTGCGGCATCTGACAAAAGCCCTCATTTCACCGTGATGTGTTGAGATGATTATATTTGCAAAGATGCCACAAAACAAACCACCAAACGTGGTAAATCCTTCAGTAAACTATAAGGTAAAGCTCTGTTGAATGAAGCACGGTGAGTGACATGTGAGAAGTGTGAATAAGTTATACGGATGTTCTTGTGGCACCATAAAGACAAAGCAATAAATTCCCTGGTGGCCACAAGGTGACCATCCTGCCATCATGACACTTACAAAGCCAACACTGAATGTTGCGTGAACTTAATTTGTGGGAAAACGGAAAAAAACAAGAGAAATTTATCAGTTAAAAGGGTAAGTTCCAGTTTAAAGTGCTTCAACAATTTCTTATCAGCCATCTACATTTGTTTATCGAGGGAGTATCAGATTTTTTTAATCATATTTGCTTATTTGCTGTCATGATCTAAGTAATCTTATAGAATCTGTAGATCCTTATATGACAGTTTTGAAGCATCTGTGTGACCACAGAGTGACCAATACTGTAGAGTCAAACGGGCTTGAGCTCAGGGGTTCATTTTCCTCTGCTGCAAGCACAAGCCGCTCCACTAAGGTCAACACCTGTGTTCTAAAATCAGCGCAGGGGTTGGGTGTGATAGGAACCCGGGCCTCATTCACAGAAAGCTAGAGCTCAGAGAGGGGGGCTTATATTGAAACCTAATAGTCTCGCTATTTTCGAGGCACTCGCCGTCCACAAATAGCCACCCCACAGCATCTTTGTAGCTCCCGTTTTTCTCTCCGCCACAGGATGTTGTCTAAATTGGACAGTTGTTCAATATTTCCCATGGCCCTGAGCCAGGGTGTATCACAAATGCAACATTTCCACTCATGTCAGCTATGCACCAAGGCCTTGCCAGATATATCTGGGTGCTAGGAATATCATATAACTTTTGTTGTTGAGTGGATTCTTGGTCGCTCACACCGGACACAATGGTTAAGACACAAATCATAATCCTGCTGTTCCTCTTAACGGGAGACAGCTGACCACTGTCACATACCGGCTTGCAGGCCGAGGATTTGCCAACAAACAGATCGGCCAGAGTCTCTCATCTAATCATCTGTTTCTCTTTCATCATGTGTCATGCATCATGCAAAAGATCTCATCTTACTCTGTGATTTTTTTTAATCTGTCAGCCCCTCTTCTGTTTTATTTATTTGAGTTCCAATCACCAGGCTGGGGGGTCATTTATAGATCTAATAAATCCCTCGAAAAACTTTCATAAAACCTGCTTATCTATCTGTCTATGTGTGAGTGTGAATCAAAATGGGACTTTGCTCTTTCACAAGCTCATTTTTAAGAACAATTAAGCCCAAATTGGAAGCTGACAGGGCAGGAGCTCAGCGGTTGTGTTGCATGTTATCTACAAATTGGGTCAGTGAGGTTATTTTTAACCCATGTTCACATACCAGGGCCCCCGTTTGCTAATCACTTTGTTCCCCTCTGTCATACCCATCTACCCTGTTGCTAATGTCCCACTGCTTCTGGGGAGGTCACAACACGCTTCTCTTGGCAGGAGGAAATAATTTCCCCTGGGACAGCAGGTAGGAGTTAGGCTGACTAACCCCAGAGCAGTTTCTTTAACAGTGGCTAGCATGGATCTCTATTGGTATAAATAAACCGGCAGCTGACACCAGACCAGGTCCTGCACATGCACTGGATGGGACAACCTCGCAGATTAATCTCCCCCTGTTCTTCAGAGGAAACTCTCTGCAGATGGTGGTGTGTTTACCTCACAAATCACTTAAAATTTGACCTCAATCTCAAAAAAGTGTTGTGATCGTAGAATGTCAGGAAATGAAGTCATGCTCAAAAATAACATAACATAACATAACATTGCCAAATAGGCTTTAACAATGAACAAAAGAAAAAAAATCAAATGTGGAGAGATGCTGTAGATTATAAAATATAACCAACATGTGAAAGTGAACTGCTTGATCCTAGCAATCAGAAGACTGTACCATGCTGCTGACTCATTACGTGGCCTGACATTAATGCCACTCTCTGTCCTTCACTGGGACACCAGTTGCCAGAGCTGAGGTTGACACAGTTGTTGCAGGGAGCCTGGTCCCGTGTTGTGAAGCAATGGAGCAGAAAGGCCAAAGGTCAGCGGCATTTAGGCTGAAAGAGAGAACAGGTGATGGAGAGGTGAAGGCAACTCACTCCTGTGATTCACATGGGGGGGACGGGAGGATTTTGGACGGATGCTACGAGGTCATTAGATCTGAGAATGAAGGACTGCAAAAGCACTTAATCTGATGACACAGTGCAGATCTTATAACTTGAGAAGCTCTGCAGTCTAACAATGTGAAAATGTATCCCAACCTGAAAAACTATCAAGATATTATTAAAATAAATTGCTATTTTGAAAGGCTGGTGGTCAGGTAGTCTGTGTCAAATTACTTCTCAAACCATGATGGATATGTCAGGATATTGACGAGTGGTGGTGTTCATGTATAATTAAACAAAAGGTAGTTAGCTGTGGTTACATTTAAGTTTCATTAGGATAGATTTCTTGAAATATGGCCCCCTAATTAGTCTCTGATCTGTTACTAAAAACCCAAAAGGTGTCATGACAGGAAACCCATTCCTGACTTTTCTCACCAATCAAAAAATCAGGACATAAAAGGGTTCTGGGTGTCACACTGGGGCCTGTGTCCCCCTCTAAACGGCCCTGTTGTAATCATCAGTTGGCCTCTGGGTGACCTGGTGACAGGTAAGCTGCAATGTGGGGGATCAGTGTACACCAATATACAGGTCCAATCTTAGTATTAAAATGTATGCTGTAGTTATTTCCTTGGAGGCCCGATTAAATTCCATCATGAGACGATGTTTCAAGTGTCATAATCAATCAAGGTTATGTAAAAAGCCCTTAACTGAAGTAACATTCTCAAAGGACTTCACAGGCCCACAGTTTATATTTAGATTTAATTAAAACATCATGTTAATGTATTGGGATTGAGTATTTAATTTAAAACACTCGTAATTTGTTCAGAAATGCCAAAAACAGAATTTTCTAATCAATGATGACTGCATTAACTATATACACAGGACAAAACAGTTCAGTCAATTTACCTATACATTAACAGTGTAGCATAATGTGGATGCATCCATATAAATATGCACGCAATCACTAAAGATTTTTAGTGAAGTGCTGTGACAGATGAATATAAATAATGAGTGTGATTATAAGAAAAAATAGAGTCAGAGGTCAGAGAGAGTTTTTTAGTGTTTTTTGGTGTGTTGACTTTATGAGAAGCTGTTCATTTCCAGATGACTTTGATAGAGTTGCTCCATTAAAACTTGCATTGATGTTCATTCATTTATGACTGACAACGTTGTTCTTCACCTGTACTGAATTCTGTATTTGCTTGTACACAAGTATGACTAGTTCACTGACTAAAACTTATTTCCCTACAATTAGAACCAGAGGATACTATCCTTTTCAAGAACCTCACTCCAAATCTGTGGCTACATATCAGTTCATTTTTAAAGAAACTATGGGAGCAGTGACATAAAATGTTACTAAATATACATTAGACTTTAATACAGACAGTAGGCCAACAGATGCAGTAGACTATATTAGTGTCTTCAGATTTCACTCTCGTCTCACGTTTAAAGGCCTCCAATCCATTGACTAGTTTGGCTTGAAGGATAGGTTAACTGTGCTTTAGGAAGTGATATTTCTGCAGCCAACATGGAGGCAAAAACATCAAACATTTATATCCAACTTTTCTCCAAGCCTCAAAAGTTTGCCTCCCATCACAGGAAAAACCTCTTCCTGGCATTATATGGAACATATTTACATTTTACTGTGGCCACTGGCGGATGAGCGAATGTGGAGCAGCAGCCCATGGACACCCAAGTGCCTGTGGGGGTCGTCAGTCAGCTGCCCGACTCCCCACCAAAAGGGAACGACAACTGCAGGAGAGGCAGCAGCAGCAGCAGTCAGCAGCAGCAGTGACACCGAGATGAAACGGGGATGGGGGGGTTTATGGTGGGCAGGGAGCGGGGGTAATGAGCTGAATCAGCCTTCCAGCTGAGGATGTTTAAAGCAAGAGTCAGTGGTGATCAACGGTGGTCTCTGTTCTGTCCAGATCCTGAAACCTGGTCATCCTGTTAAAACAATGCACAATTTTAGTCTCTCTGAGCTCTCAGATATACTCAGATTCTTTGCTCCAGTCATGAAATTTGATCTAATCCATATTTTAAATATTGGGAACATCATTACCCAGGTCACTGCTTTTCCACATAATGCTAAAAGGCAATATCACTGTGGCTCTGGGGTCCATTTTTACACCCCAAAGGAGTTTTGTGAGGGTGGTGACAAACAGCTTTTGTTGATATTTTTGAGGAAGGCTACAAATAACAATAGGTTTAAAACAATGCCACATGTCACGTATGCCTTTACGGAGCGAGATCCACACCTCACTACAGACAGTTTTCACTGGACCCACTTTCTACCAAAATAAGAGCACCAATAAAACAATGTGTGTTGTGTGTAAATTAAAGGGGACCACTATTCTAGAGATCGATACTGTGAGCACCCCGAGCAAAACTCTATTCACCTGCATTGACTTGGGATGGAAGCGGAAATCTGAGTGACAGCTATTTTAAAATATGGGCGAATAAAAACAAAACCATCTGCAAGGCTACGTACATTAAAGTATATGAACTGTTATGTTCTCTGCTCAGCTTTGTTGCATGTTGTTCCCCTTCTCTCTCTTCTCATTCCCTGCCATCTCCCTGCTGTTAACTGTGTAAAAAAAGCTTAAAATGCTGAAAGACACATAAAAAACAAAGAACATTCTTGGTTGGGTGCCTTGTTGGCTGAAGATGCTGACCACATGGTCCAAACATCTCTTTTTTAAGTCCAGCACGGGATCTTTGTTGTGTGTTCCCAAGTCTTCCCTTTTCCAACCAGCTTCCCCACCATATTAAAAAAAGGCAAAAAAAAAGCAAAAAAAGGCTAAAAAAATTCTCTTAAATTCTTAAACTACACACACAGTGACAAGTTGTTACTAACTCTGAATACTGTGTTGATGAGTCAGAAACCTCTCCAGCATGACACATGATATTCTAAGACAGATTAAATCTTGTGATTCACTGTTCTTGCTTTGATTTCCATCTCTCCACCGCATGTCAACTCTGTGGGATCACAGAAGACAATGGGCTTCTTTCTAAAGCAGTCAGTGAGCCCTAAACTGTACCACCACCATTTGTTGACCACCTCACAAGCCTCATGCCACATTTCCACTTCCTCCATATTGTCCATTAAATTAAAATCATACACAATAATCAGTGGAGGAATGTAAGGATATTTACAAAAGTACTGTACTTTTTACATGAGTACATGAGTTAAATATTAAATACTAAAATTCTCCGTCACTTCAAAGGGAAATGTTGTACATTTAACAATAGAGCATTTATATGATTAAATTAGTTTTGGTTTGCGGTTATTTGCATAAAAACTGCTGGAACTCATTTGATTAAATGTTTAAAGATTAGAAAAAGGTCCAAAGAATCAAAACTGATTTTTAGGAGCAGAACTTAAACAACCTCTTCAATTTTTCTTCTGACCTTTTGGGGGGGCCGACCCATAGGTTGGAAACCACTGGACTAGACCACCTTACTATACATAAAGTAATTAAAACTAACCCTCCACCAGCTATAATAGTAAAAGGCCAGTTACACATCACAGTTTTAATTCACAATTTATGATAAAATGTAGGTCACAGGGGCCAGTTTTATACTTAACCAATACTTCTATGTCTAATATAACTAAAATGATCATCATGAAGCCAGGCCTGACCACACTGATGATTTTATCAAGATAATTTATGCATGTTTTCTTTTATTTTCTTCTTTGTTTATGTTTGAATTACTCTGTAAAGCACTTTTATCAAAGTTTGTTGTTTTATATGAGCTCTATAAATAACCCAACTTCACTTGACTAATATTTTAAGTACATTTAGCTGATAATGCTTCTGTACTTTCACTTAAGTAGGATTTTGAATGCAGGACTTTTACTTGCATTTTTATTTATGCTATTGCTACTTTAACTTAATTAAAGGATCTGAGTGCTTCTTCGACCACTGCTGACAATAAATAATAATGCAAGACTTAGTAAGTGGCTCGTATATAATCTAGGTACATAGGTACATTATGATATATCCTCAAAAATGAGCTCCCTTCCACCCCTCACCCACCCAACACCTCCTCTCGTCCTCTCCATCCCCCTCATGGGTGGTAACAGCTGTGGTGTCACCCCAAGTCACATGACATGGGCAGGTGGGAGAAACCTATGTGGGACATCCATCCCCCCTTTCTTCCCTCCTATTCTCTCCCTCTGAATGTCAAAGCCCACACACACGGACACACAACCTCCTCTTTTCAAGGGTGTGGCCATTTTGCATTGCTGGAATGTGCTCCGTGTTTGTAACTCATACTGTATGTCTGATCTCCCACATTGATGAAATTCCACAGACAGAAATTTTCCTTGTTCCAGTCCCTGCTTGTAGCTGTTGGATCAGCTACTGGACAGCATCTATTCAATAACACTCCAATACAACGATTTATTTTTATCTATTGTAATTTTCTTTGATATGTAAATATTTTATTTTGGAAAGGAGAAAGTCAGTTCACGACTGATACTCAGTTACAGTTAGACAGTGTTTCTGCTGTTTAGGAACAGCTGAGTGGGAGGAGGTACACTGTCATTTAACTTAAGGTTTGAAATTCAAGTCAAGTAGGTTTTCACATATCAGGAATTTGTGTTAGTTTGTTGGTGCATACTAATAGAAAAAAATAGATGAAAAGATGAAAGCACTATAAGTAGTAGTACTACAAGTAAAGTATCAGTGAAAAAGTACTACAAGTCAGAGACACAAAATGAAATACTGAGACAATAAGTACAGTAAGACTGTTGTTAAGTGAAATGAGAGAACTGTACAGTTTTGGCTAGGAATATGAAAAAATATTGGTATGGATGTGCAAAGGTCCATTGAATTAAGTTTAAATAATATTTCCAATGGGAAAGATACCGTCCAAAAAGAATGAATGTAAGACACTCAGATGTAGGAATCTACTTTGCTGCAGTGCCGTTGTACAAGGCACTGAATCCCATTAGGCCCCAACAGAGCTGCTTAGTAGAGATCTGCTGTAGAGCAGAGACACCAGAAACACAATATACTCTTTTTCTTCATTTCCACTGTAAAGACAGAGCATGTATGTCCTAGAGGTCTTGAGCTGGACCAAACCTCAGAGTTTACTGTTCCGGTTTATGATACAATATAAGGGTGAGTGTATGTTGTATGTGCATCAGCCTGGTAGAAAGAATAGGTAGAAAAAATATTAGATCAAATCATGATCAAGATAAACTTACAAAACAAACACATTTCTCCAAACTGCACTTGAATTAAAATGACTCCTGGTAGTCACCACACAAATCTCATGTGTGTCTTTTATTCTTTGTCTCCTATATGTGAGATCAAAAATTTAAATTGTAATCTTCACAAATATGAAGAGAATATTAATTTACTTCTCGTTTTTATTTGGTGTCACACTTGGTGGGAACGTTAATGCGCTGCTTGGGTTTCTGGGGACGCTTCAAACAGACGGACTGGCCGGTGCGAGCACTTTCTCACATTAACGTTAAAATTATTTTGGTATTGCAGCACACAGTCACAGAAAGCTCATTTAAATGACTTGTCGATGTGAATAAGGAGTGAAGGATCTGCTCGATATTAAAACTACGACTTTTTATTCGCTCCAACATGGCGGCGGCCGTCACTGAGCCTCTTCTCTCTTCAGCCTGATCACAGCTGAGGTTTGTTTCTCTCACTTATCACCTTGAAATGTCTGCTAAGGTTTTTATTATTATTATTATTATTATTATTTACACAGAATTTATTTGACCATTGTAGGTTTAGTGGGAATGAGCCGAAGCTGTGAGTATCTGCCTGTGTGCACCAGTAGACTGTCTATAAACACGTGCCCTCGTTTTAAATGAAAGTGTTTCTGTTTTCTGTGTTTTCCTGCAGACCATGTGGCTGACGGCTCCCCGCCTGTCCAAAGTGCTGCAGCTCACCCTGGCGGTCATCAAACCGGACGCTGTAGCTCACCCTGTCATGTTAGAGGTGAGCTCACACCTCTCACACATTTCCAGGTGCACCTCTTCACCTGTTTTCATCCACATGTTTCACCTTCAGGGGCTGTCACAGTTATTCTGCACACTGCTGAAGTCAGTATTTTGCACAGACCGTCCATTTCTTTTTAAAACAGCTGTATTTTACTTTTTTTATTATTCTAAATGTTTATTTTATATACATAATTGATGGCTTTTGCAGTGTCTCTTCTCTTTGTTGACCGTCATGCACCAAAATAACAACCTGCCCGTCAAAAAACTGATTTTTAATTCTCTGAGTCGTCCTGAGAGAGCAGTGATGTCAGGCAAACAATTTGTTAAGATTGAAGCAGTTTATGATCTCTGGGTGAAGCAGGATAACAAGCCATTATAAGTTTTCACAAGTCGGCATCTTGATGTTGATACTGCGCATCATTTGGATCCAGTTATAATAATCAAATCACTGCAAAATCTAATTATTTTGGGACTCATGCCGCTGTAGTGAGACAGATTAATGCAGCCCAAGTGTGACTTATTAGATACAGTGGAAATGTATTGTTTTGATGCACCAATTCTGAAACTGCCACTCACAGGAGACAGATTATCTGAATATTCACAATAAACACAGTTAAACAGCTGAACTCACTGTTGTCCAAACTGTTGTCCTTTGTACGAGAATGGGTGGTTTTCCCCTCTGTTTGTTTCCCATGTACAGCCAGGCCTGTGTATGAGCACTGACAAAAAATGTATTGGATTAGAACTGCAGACTACACCTTCTCCTTACAGGCCTGTTTGATTTGAGGAATATGATATTGGCTCCCCCCTTCTCTAAATAAACAAATGACTGACATGATCTGCCAAAACTCTGTAACAACCTTTTATCCTCTAAAATATGGACACTAAATAGGAGCAAAACACACAAACACACCCAGCAACAGTCCATGAAACATATTTATGATTTATTTCATATTTCTGATAGGTATTTCTGATATTGTCGTTTATATTCAATTATTTGATTAATGTAATTTTCTTGAACTGAATCTAAACATTTTAAGTCATTTCTCAGTGAACTCCACAAGTTTATTTTATAGGATGACATACAGTTTAGACAGCAGGATAAATTAAGCTTTTGATTGCTAAACCAAGTGTCTTTATTTCTAAATTTGCTTATTGTTAAATAAAATAATTCCAAGGCCTGTTTATCTTTACCAAACAGTTAAAAAGAAGCTCTGTTTGCTGCTTTAATGGATTTATAAGCCCCACAGCCTCAAAGTCATGAAAGCTGTGTCAATCATGAAGTATTCCATTAGTGAAAGGTCCCATTTCAGAGCCACATAAATTGGACCAGTTTACTCCAGTTGTCATTTTAATAAAGAGCTGGAAAACTACCTTTCGTATCAGAATTTTGTCTGCAAGTCTCATCCCTCTGGTGGGCCAAGTAAAAGATGATATAATAACATTAAAATGTTTGCCATCAAAGTAGCCTATGCATTCCTTCAGTCCAAACATATTTAGATATTGTTTATCAGTTATTATCAGCTAAAGTCTGGCACAACAAGGTTAAAACAACTTCTGTTTTTCTTTCAGGCTCTCCACCAGAGAATCCTGGATAACAACTTTGCGATTGTCAGATGCAAAGATCTTGTGTGGAGGAGACAGGACTCTGAGAGGTTTTACGCTGAACATTCAGGTGTGTGCGGACAACTCATCGGCGCCCATCTGCGTTCGCATTCATTGAAATGAGTTCTACTTCAGTGTCGCCATCTGACCAAACAAATGAGTCAGCGGCTCGTTTTAGCAGACTGTGTGTAGGTTAAAACGAGTGATTCATTCTTCATTGTGCTGCTAGAAAGACCACACTTTAAGAGAAAAACAGCCTCTTGTCGTGAGAGGGATAATTGAAGATGATGTTTCCTCTTGAGTCAGACGATGGAGAAAAACAATTGTGAAGAATTGTTGTGATATTTTTTTTCTCTGTTTTTTAGGGCGATTCTTCTACCAAAGACTTGTAGAGTTCATGTCAAGGTAAGCCTCTGCGCTTGACTCCCAAACCATGACTCCGTAGAATGAACTACTGATGCTTAGATGCATTTTTGGATAAATTTATTTATCTGTCTGATGTGTTTGAAATGGAATAATGGAGAAATTGCCATACCATATAACCCACTGGGATGACACAGAAAGAGCACTACACACTAGACGTTACTCCTATTTCATGCTCAGCAAGTCACCAATAAATCATTTTCTGAAACGCCACAACGGGAGTTTCAATTATCGGTGGAGTGCTGGGGTTTAGCACAGCACCCCCAGAGCAATTGTCTGAAAATCACTGTGTAGCCTGCTCACAATAGCTCCGCATGCCCCCCGCTGGATTGCAAAAAGTGCTTGTAATCACATTGTCATTTTTGTCTCCTCACAGCAGTGAATGAGTAGTTGCTCCAGCAGCCTTTGTTTGGATGCTGTCAGTGTTAGAAATGTTTGAAATCAGATGTCTGCAGCAGCCAAACAGAGCGGTGCGGGGATCTGCAACCACCCTAAGCTCATGTTCGTAACACTTATCCGTCATTCTTGGCTGCTCAAACTGCTGCTGAATCCCTTCCCACAGCGGCCCGATGCGAGCGTACATTTTAGCCAGAGAGGACGCCATACGTCACTGGAGGGAACTGATGGGGCCGACCAAAGTGTTCAGAGCCCGGTACACCTCGCCCGCTTCCATCAGGGCCCAGTTCGGACTCACAGACACGCGAAACACGACCCATGGCTCAGGTAGGAAGTGTGTAGAGCGTCACGTGTACAGCACACGACTCCTCATACATGCAGGTCAGCTGCTTTACACCAAACCAGTTTTTTTTCTCTACCATAATGCATTGCAAAATATGTCATAATATTTCTATGACGTTTAATAGTTTTTTTTTAAGCCAAATGCACTGAAATTACAGTAGTGCCAAATGTGTAGGTTCTTATTAATCCTCAATTCATCCAGTGTGCCTGTGAATGATGATGCAAAATTATGACTCTGAAACTCTGAGTATCTGAAATTCATTTACTGCTCACTATGGAGGAAACCACTCAGTGTTTATTGTGTAGTGAATGGGTGATCTTGGACGCAGCTGTGAATTTAGAAACTGTGCATTTTCACTGACCATTTCAGCAAAGCTTAAAGATTTCCACTTTAGTGTGACGACGGGTGAGTTAGTAATTTCTGTTCTCTCCAGATTCAGTCGAGTCGGCAAAGAGAGAAATCAGTTTCTTCTTCCCAGAGTTCTGCATGGAGGAGTGGATTGAGAAAGAAGAGCCGTCGTTCAGATCGGGACCAATCCGTTACGACCATCAGAAACAGATCCACACGCTTTCAACACAAAGCTGACCCCGAGAACTGCTGTTACAGTCACCAATTCCACAGTGGACCACTTAGAACCTGGATTCCTCAAACAAAGAACGCAAACTGCCAAAGAAGATACTACGTGCTATACATGGTGTTTACTAGATGATGATGATGATCCCAAAAAAGAGTTTTTTTATTTGTCACAGCAGTTCCTCAGAGTGCCAACTTGTCACATTTTTGTAAATAAAACAGGTTTTCTTTGAACATATCTAAGATAAACAGCTTTTATGAAGGCATTTAAAATATGCGCCATATTTGTTTTCCTTTTATTTATTGTTAGAAAACACAAATGACTAGATAATAAAATTGGACACTGTATTGTACAAATCAGCACAATGTAGTAAGACATTTCTTTTTTAAATTGTCATCACAAACCAATGTCCAGGCTTCACTGTAAATAGTGCAATCATTACAATCAGTTTCCTGAGCCATACAGATTGTAGCACAGCAGCAACTACATGAATAATCACTAATGTGAAAGAATATTGTAATAATAGCTCTACACATATATATTTTATCTTTAAAAGCATCTTAAAATTTATTGTATTATTTGAAGGGTGTAGGTTTTGGAGTTTAAAAAATGTGCCATGTAATGATATCACTCATTTTTTATCCATTGCTTCATTTGTTTTCAGTCTGATAAGGTATGCATTGTGAATTGTCATGTTTTGTATTTTATCTGAACCTACAGTTTCACATGTCAATGTCTACATGTCAAAGTACAGTAAAACACTGCTGTAATCACCATAGAAATACATCTTACAGTAATAGGTACAATACAGCCTAGCCAAGAAGATGAGCCATGTTTTCAATATGACAGTCTAAATCGTTCACACGTCCTTCTTTGTACTGTCAGCCGCCATCAAACCTTAAGTTTTTTTTTCCTCACAGTTCACTTATTTCACAGTTACCTTCATGTTTCTTTTGCTTCTTCTTGCCTTGCCCTGCACTCAGGTGTTTTGTGCAGCCACCTCTTTGAGGCTCTCCACAGGCTTCATGACCTCATAGGTGGTGAGGGACTTCTTCACCTTCCCGTTCTTGTCCACCTGGTGGATGCTCTGTGTCACCGTGATGGTCACCTGCTTGGTCGACATCCGATTGTCCTGCCATTTTGTCTGATAATGATGAAGAATTAAAGATGAGACACTGTAAAAATCCAACACTGACAGAGTGTGCTTAGATGGATGATTGTGGCATGAATAGGTGGAGTAATGTGAGCGATGTAAAGTTTTTTCCTCAATGTCCAAATATTTTGCAGTGTCTTCTCAGATTATCTATGGACAAAGGCAAGAATATAAGTTTTTACCATGGATTGATCTTTGCCAATGGCAATGTCAAACTCATGAAAATGTTAATGAATATTTTCATTTCATAATCTGCACGTTATATTCCCAGTTATATATTTATAATTACTCACAGGTCAAGGTGATTTAAATGTTATTTTGTCAAAAACCCATACATTGTCAGTAAACATATTCAGTTTACTGACACAAAAAAAACATAAAAGTTCTCACATTTAAGAAGTTGGAGCCAGAGAAAAAAGGCTAAAACGATTACTTATTACATTATTATTTCTGACAATTGTTTCAGCTCTAAATACAACATGAACAAGACATAAAAAAAACAATGGTCCTTTGATATGATGGTTTTTGGTTCCCATAACTAATTTACTCAAAAGTAAATATAAATGAAGGGGGGAAAGTGCTTTGATGGTCTTAACTGGCACTTAAAAACATCCAGGAGAGAAGCTTACGATCTCTTCCGTGTGGAGAACACTTCTGCGCTGCACGGTGGTGCCAGATGAGGGCGACACCACCTCCTTGCTTGAAGAGTCCAGTATCGCAGGGGGGCTGCTGGGCTTCACGTCGTCCAGACTGGCCTCGGACATGGCTGAGCAGACCTTCAGGTAAGCCTGAGCGGGCAGAGGGAGGCTGTCCTCGAAGAAATCTGGAACTGGAACCAGACCAAACTATGGTTTAACTTTGGTATCTTTCTTTCAAAATGACCCAAAAATGCTGTATTTCATCCATTCCAAAATTATCACTATTTCTCATTTGTATAACGTAGAAGTGGGTCATTTGTAAATCAAACAGCATTAGTCACAGGTCACATTGCTTGCAGGTGCATTACTGCCACCACTGGACTAATACGACAGCAGTGAAGTGTGATGAATAATGGAAATCACAGAAGGGCAATATTTAGAGTGCACATCAAATGCGGGTTAAGTGTACTGGATGATGGTATTTTACAGATGTTAAACATACTGCACCCCTCCCTCAGCGATGTGTGAACTTAAATATTTACCATCGCATAGGTAGCCAACACAAAGAGATTTTTAAAGGAAATTCTGCACAGTGATGTTAAAACATTCACACATCGCTGCGGAGCCGCTGTTCGATGCAATCTTCTGCCAGCTGCTGATTAATCGGACCGAATTCTGGATCTATTTTATCTCCGCGGAGAGGAGCTTAACTGAATTTGTCCACACAATTACATCAAGGCTCCTCGGCCGGCGTTCACTAACAGCTGTATCTGTTGCCATGAGAGCCAAGTCCAGTGCGAGCGCCGTAGGTTTTGATGTTGCCTTGATTTGATTATGCCCATTTACTGATTCATCTCCTTCTGGCTTCAAAGAAAGCCTGCACCCGCAATTCAGTGCAAAAGACGAATTAACAAAGATGAACGTGATCACGGTCAGGTCCGTCTGTTTCCGAGCAGCATGTAATGACAAACCGTGCACGAGAGGAACAAAGGCCTCCAGAGCATCTTTACGTCATACATAATCCTTACCTACAGTACGAGGGCCCCCCCCCATTTTTCATCTTTATTTCAATTTTCCCTGCACATAAAGGATTCTACTTTCAATCAGACATACAAAACCTCTAAAAGTGTTCAGCGTGAAAAGGGAAACGGTGTTACGCTTATAGGATTTTCTCCTACAAGGAAAAAAGGAGATAGCCATGCTGTACAGGTGCCACACTTCGCTTTGATGTTGGGTGCGTAAAGGACGGACCACTCGCTGCTAATCCATTCAAATTACTTACAGCACATGACTCAAAGCTCGGCCTTTCTGTGGATAAAAGAAAATACTGGACTGCTTTAAAAAAAAACATCTTGTGCTCATAATGTAGCAGCTGAATATGACCAATGCACATTTGGTGTAAAGACCTATAAATGAAAATACAGCTAGCTTTTACTGTGTGTATGTAACAATAAAAGACACATATGGGCAACATTAGGATGCAAGAGATGAAAGCAAACCCAGAAACAAAAAAAATATATGCATGTATAAAATTGGAATTGGAAATATACTGTACAGTGGGGCGAGAATTTGATTAAATATTCATTTACACAATCATACGTATTATTCATTTGTTCAGCAGTTAAATTATGCCAGTTCCTGTTCAGGGATCAATTGAGTATTTATTCATCCATCCACTCGACTGTAATTCATTCTTATTACCGGGGCTGATTGCTTTCTCGGTGAAGCCACCCTCAGAGTTCTCTGAGGGGATGCTCTGGATGGACGACAGGGGGATGTCGGTGTCAGTGCTGGTCAGCCACGTCGACTCCGTCTCCTTAGTCCAGCTCTCGAGGTATCGAGGCTCCAGAGCGTCGGTCCTGCTCCCCCCGCAGCCCATGGCTCTGCCTCGGGGCACCTTCACTTCCCAGCTGGGCTTTTCTTCAGAGAGGGAGGGGACAGATTTACACTGGATTTGACTGTAAACACAGGATGCTGTGAGACTGACTGAGAGAACTGAGTTTGTGCTGAGCATTTTTCCTCTCAACAGAACAGACACTATTTCTTTATATAGACGTGATATAATCAGTTTCAACCTGTATTTTGCTAAAACTGAAATATTTATCTTTACTGTACATTGCTGCTACAATTTTACATAGATTAGATATTAGATAGATATTTCTGTCTATGTCTTTTATCTTGTTTATAGTGTGCCTTTTCCTATTTTTACTATTTACAGCTGGGAGTCACCAATCTAAATTTCGCTATGTGAAAACATAATGGCAACAAAGATGATTGATTCTTGATATTTTACATTTCTGTGTCAAATGGGATGTGCCCAAAGAACAAACACATGATATGAGAGTCAAGAAATGTACTGTATAGTATAGTGGTGTTACTAATGTTTGGAGCAAATTCGACCCCAGTTTTACTGTACCTGACCTCAGATCCAAACTGAGGTTGATGAATAAATAAAAGAGGAAAAGTCACAAAGTTTCAAGCTGATCAAACAATGTTAAAGATTTTTTTTGAGCTGCTAAATAGAAACCAGACAGGACATTTGTCATTTTTCAAGCAAAGGTGCGTATTTGCTGTTTTCCTTTCTCCTACATGATTGTAAACTGCACATCTCTGGGCTTTGGCTCGACAGAAACAATGAATCAAGAAACCGATTGGCAGATAAATGGCCTGGTAACGTTCAAGTCTGTACCCCTGAACAGACCAGTCTCGAGACGCTGACACTTACAGCACAGCACACAGCTGTGGGACAAACAGACTGTCCTCATTAAGGTCCGGCTCGGATCACTTCTACCCCTCAGAGAGCTGTGTGTGAGCGGTCGCTGGTCTGTGTGAGCTCAGTCCCCATCACATTTCTCCAGGAGGCAGCATCCTCTGAGGGAGCGGGGGTGGAGGGGGGGGTCGATCATGCAAACCAGCAACTCACCTGCGAGAAAGGAGGAGAGAAGCAGGGAGACTGTGGGAGCATTATGTCTTCTGTGTCTTTTAACCAGCATTTGTTTAAGTCCATTTATTTAAAAGACTGTAGCCCAGAATAACTAAAGATTTGTTCTGCACTGAATGAATTACTCTCCCTTTGTGATGATTACCCAGCTCCCTTTTTTTAGCATTTGTCCTTGTTGTGTATTGTATGCTTTTGCACATGTGATATAAAATATATGATGTCCCGGTTTATTACTTATAAGTGCACTTCCGGACCTCACTGATAATCACTGATCAGTAGGGGTTATCGAACCCAATAGATCCGGCTAATGAAGTCTGGATTACATTAATGCACAGGTCCGTTATAGATCATTACACATCGCCTGCTTTACTTTTTTTTTTTTAATTTTCGGTGCAAATCTGACGGTCCGCGTATGTCTCTCACACCCTGCAGGCCAGAGGCGAAACAGCGACGACAGCGAGGGATAAACACGGATAAAGACGCTGCAAGAGACGCGAGGCGAAGGCGCGCAGAAAACAGAGAAAGAAGATCGAGGCTTACTGATGGGGGGGGTCCCTGCTTTCGTCTCGCCCCGATGCTCCTCCGTGTCGTCTGCCAGCCAGACCTGCAACATATTATCAATATTGAACACCCCCCCCCAACCCCACACCCATCATACACACACACACACACACACACACACGCTGCCCACCCCCATCCGCTCCGTAAGAGGCTGCGCGTCTGTCCGCACCTCCTCCATCCACCCACCCATCCATCCATCCTCACAGGTGGACTCACCGAGACACAGTCAGTTACAGTGAAATCATTCAGCCTCCTGTCACCAAGCCAAGGAGGTCTGTCTTTAAAGTGAAATAATAAAATGGAGATGACCTCAGCTGTTGCCAGGTAAACTTGTAATATGTCACACTGGTCTCATGGCACACTGGTTTTCGCTTGAAAGCCATTTATCTTGCTTTTCATCTCACTGGTTGTATAGACAACAACATAATGTATTCACTAACATGCTATAAGAGTATAAATTACATAGGACACTGATTTTTTTTTTTTCAAATTCAGATATATGATTGACCTCCTGACTTTCAGAGAGACTTTAAGCGTTTTGCTCAAAAGCGCCCCGGCACAGCAATGGGGACTTGTGACCCCCCTGGGTTATCTGCCCCTAAAACACCCAGCAAGATGTTCACTTCTCTGCCCACAAGGGGACAGTCACAGCCCACTCCTGCACTGGCCTGGTGAAAGTGGTTCCCATATTCTTAATAATGATGCTGTAACACTGCCACACACTGACACAAGTCAAGTA